>JAVIAB010000125.1:51011350-51222006 GCA_032433765.1 Megaustenia siamemsis | reverse complement strand
ACCGCGGGTTTCGAACACCGTACGCCGTCTTTTCAGCCAGCGAAATAGTGATTTAGGCCGCACGGCTACACGCATCTCCATCAGGGACAGTAAAAAACAAATGTAAATACGATTAGAGGCCACAGAGATGGGTTTTCTCATAAGAATGCTGCAAGTTCCCTGAACAGCTAAAATAACCAACGAGGAAATTCTCAAAGAGGCCAACACAAAAAGTTAGCTCATAAGAAACATCAGAAAAAAACAATCATCATTTAGACTACTTCGTCAACATTTAAGAATGTGATAGAACAGCGAAGAAGATTTCAAATAGGTCGGAGCAAGAACGCATCCCTGTTTGACACCACTGGGTGTGTTGAAGCGTTAAGATGTTCTTCTGTCGTATTGCACGGTACCCTTCATATCCTCGTGAAACGATTTAACTAGCGTCAGAAGTGTGTGTGAGCAGCCTATTTTAGATAGTATTTTGAAGAGACTGTCCAGCTAAAAATGTTCAAAGGACTTTGTAAGGTCGAAAAAGGCTTTAAAAGATGATTTTTCTGCTTCCAATTTTTTTATTGAAGCAAGCGTTGAGAGAAAATTATTTCAGCAGTTGATCTAAAGCCGCATTGCGATTCAGGATATACGCGTTCTGCGAACATCTGCAGGCTACCTAACCTGACTCTGGCAAAGGTCATGCCGTTGATGATGAGTAAGGAGATTTCAGAGCATGGGGTGTATTAGAGCACTTTTGCTGAATTTGATCAGATCGGTAGGGATCCCATCTTATCCTGGCACTTATCGGAGGTCAAGTTATCTATGGCCTATGCTAAGTTCATCTACAGTTCATTCAATCTCTAATTCTTCCACAGGTGAAAGGCATGGGTGTCGTCAATAGCTTTTGGTGTACAAGTGTTTTCTAGGGATTAAAGGGTACAATAATGATCCACCCATCTCTCCATCTGTCTGTCTCTATTAGTTATTTTCTCCCCAGTACCGAGTACAAGAAATGAGGTTAATATATTTCCCTATACGAATATATATGTATTTTACTAGTATGACAATTGCATGTAAAATATTCTACCGTATTTACGCACTCGCTATGGCTACAGGCATCCATGTTCAGATATTCATTGCTGTCTTGTTCGCATAATCTCCTTTGAATCCAAAGGGACACTAGCATTTATGAGTTACCAAATCGTTGTAGACGATTTTGTTTGCTTGTAAATGTTCACGTTTCGCATCGTTGTCAACAAGTATAAACCACTTGTGTTTTTGGTATTGACAGACTTATGTGGAGGTGCGTTAACGTTTGCGATTAGATAATTCACAGTGAAGGCGAGGTGTGAACATTTATTGTTGAAAACATTTCTTAGTGGGAAGACAAAACAGAACTCTCAGAAAAACGCGTCGAAAGACGCCAATGCAAACCAAAAGCAACACAATTAAATCTAGTATCAAAGAAAACGATACACAAATAGTAAATATCATTGTATAAACAGCTAAATACATTTTAAAAAATAAAATCACCTGCAGCGCATATTTTTGTTTCAACCTTCTGATTACAAGTGTTTTGTTCAAGTCTATGGCTTTTAGGATCACAGTATTCTGAGCATTTTGAACCGTAGTAATGCTCTCCACAGTAGACTTGGGCTTCAAATTTAAACCTGATCGGAAATGGAAAATAAATATAAAACATCACGTAATCTGTGAGCTAACAAAATTAAAAATTATTTGGAAAGAAATAAAATAACATAAATTACACACTAATATCACCAGTATAATATAACTTAAGTCCAGCAACTGTAACTAAAGAAGAAAATGGAGCCATGGATGATTTTGGAATATATATAATAACCAAAATATTGATTGATATCTATACTAGTGGATATATATACTAGACGACCTGCTCAAATCAATATTCATAGCCCTATCAAAGAAATCTGGTGCGATGGAATGCAATGATCATCGCACAATAAACCTTATGAGTCACATTACTAAAATATTACTAAGAATCATCATGCGAAGAGTGCGAAACAAAATCAGTCCAGAAATTAGTGATGAACAGTGTGGTTTTGTTGGAGGAAAAGGAACAAACAATGTCATGTACATCATAAGATCTTTAGTAGAAAGATTCATAGAAGTGAAAACAGATATATACCTATGTTTCATAGATTACACCAAAGCATTTGACAAAGTAAAGCACAAAAAGAAATAATCACAGTTTTAGAAGACATGAACGTAGTCAGAAAAGAGAAACAAATAATAAAGAACATGTACTGGCAACAAACAGCGGCCATAAGAACTGGAAATTTATTGGGAATGTTTCAACAACTAAAAAAGGGTGTTAGACAGGGTTATGTGTTGTCACCAGATTCATTTAATATGTATCATCATCATCATCATAATCATGTGCCATATCGGTTGGCGTAGGCGATCAAGTCCTTCCACAATCTTCTATCTATAGTGAATGGTATCAGTTCTGTTGTTGACTGTTTTCCATGCCATAACACCAAGCTATCCAGTATTTTCTCTCTTTGTCGTCCGCGATCTCTTTTTCCTTTTATTTTGCCAGTTGTAGCCAAGCATTCAAATTTTCCTCTTGTAATAATGTGTTGAGCTCATGGTGCAACGGATGCTCTTTATCTGTACTTATCTTCAGGCATGCTCATGCCCTACAGATCTTGATCTTGTCATCCTATGTTGGCAAGTTAAGAAGTTACCTCATTACTATTCTGTATTTTCTCCAGCCTGTCAATTTGCATCTTACTGACAGTAAGAATTGCTAGTGCGTACTCGATTGGTGCAAGGTCTAGTCCCTGGAACAGAAGTATAAGTAAACTCTGCTCGATGTAGGCAGCTGCCATGACCTTCAAGGCGGCTAATCCTTTGCGGTATTTTGTTGTCACATGGTCAACGTGGTATCGAAAACTATTGCTGCAATTAAACTTAACTCCAAGGTATGTATGTCATCAACCTGTCGCTGGTCACAGCATCAGCTCTCATTCGTATAATCGGTTTTTCTTTGTGAACGATATGAATGTTGAGGGATAACCATGTAACTGATGCATCATTAGGATTAACCGGGCACCCGATACATACACACGAGGAAAAGATGCGATCGAGTTCATCTGGCAGTGTGGAGGCAATTTCCCGCATGTCACTTCCTTGCCGATATACCAGAATGTCATCAGCAGAAGTCATAGTTCATACTCTCCCATACATCTGTTGTTCCGTGATCGTTATTGTGTACACGTTAAATAAAACTGGTGGCAATTGTGAGGTAAATAATAAATAATAGCTCACAATAACTAAAATTGTTATCTAAAAGATAAACTAACATTTCTAGAGGCGCTGCCAAATCCAAGTCGACTATGACTCACGGAGTGTTCAGCTCATCATGACTTGATGTCTTCACTTGATGTCAATATGATTCTATGTTTGTTCATACTTTTGCTCCACTAGATGCAAAAGTGGTCGGTAGCATTGTGTGTACATTATACAGAGTTTTACTGGCTCCTATCATCCTGGTTCCTTTTATTTCCACTTATCTTAAGTTCTCTTGCCTATTCTGGTCAAGTTTTTACTTTATTTCGCCTTTTCTTTGTATACTGTTTTTGTTAAGTATTTTACTAGATCTGTCCATACATCATAGTAGAAGTCTTTGCTTCTCTCATTTTATTTTTTTTTTTTGTGTTTCCATTTATTGTCATAAATCCAGCACTTGATATTGCTGATGAGATTAAAGCTGTAATGTAAAAGTTCCACATTTTATCAACGGTCTTGTCATATTTCGCCAAACACTTCAAAAAGCGGTTAATGAACTTATGGGTAAAGTTTTCGTTAATATTTCCATTTTTAATCTTCAGACTATCTATCTTCTGTGGCTTCAAATTGTTTTTACTTTGCCTTTCAATATTAATTTCATCTTTCCAACGCATAAATTATGATCACTGTTAACATTCGGCAAAATTAAATGCTCTCACGTCTATCCAAAATGTTCTAAATTTCCTTCTAAAACAGGTGGTAAATTAGGATTTTGGTTCTATCATCAGAAGATAGTCCAGTTGTTTTGTGTATCTTCTTGTGTGGAAATAATGCTCCACCTATAATCAAACCTTCTTTTAAACATAAATCCATCAATCTGTATCCAGTTTGGTTTGTTGTATCAATCCCTTCTTTCCCCATTGCCTTCTCAACTCCCATGTTGTCTTTTACAATTAGAATATCGTGTTTGAATATTTCACTTATAAGTTGCTGTAGTTGATGGGAAAACTCAACCTTGATTTCAAGCTTTGACTCATTTGTTGGTGAATAAAATTGTTATAGTTGTTCAGAAATTCATGTGCAAAGATTTTATTAATTATCGAGGAAACTATTTGATGAACTTCTGTAATTTTTTAATTGAAATCTTATTTTTTTTCACCTAGCTTAAGTCTGATTTCCCCCTCTACTGTCATGCACTTAGGAAAGATTCTTTTTTCTTTGAGGTATATAAGTGTATATTTATTTTATATGAATCTCTTGGTTGTCCTAAATTTTAGTTCACAATAGCCACATTTATTGTAACCAACTCATCGTTTGAAAAGCAAATTTCACGTTCTACTCAACACAATCTTTTTGCACCAGCTCGCACTTACTAAACTGTAAATTGTAAGACGCGTCATTAGTAAGTTATTTTTTTCTTTTCCGATTTCTTGTTTAATTAATCCAGGGGCGTATCTTGACAAAATATTTACTATTAATGTATAATGTTTTATATGTGCTACTCTGAAATCTTTTATAAAGTGACTACTAGATTTTTATAATCATGAAGTGTTTAAAGTATAAATTAATCACTATGCAACAGATAACTGTTTATTTTTACATTATCAGTCACATTTGCAAGTAATCTAAAAGTGGTCGGTTATATTATGACATTAAAAAAAAAAACAGAAAAAAAAGACACGGGCAGCTCTAAGTATAGATAGATTGTCTTTAAATCAGGGATTTATAATTTGAATCTACAGAGACGACGATCAAGAAAAATTAAGAAAAATGAAAGTTGATGATTTTGACAAAGGTGTTATTAGACGTGAGATTTTGAAAATGTTTGAATCTAATCAACTTGTTACACTGCGCAAACTTAAAGTTCGACTGCAATTAGAATGTGATACTGAAATATCAAAAACGACTCTTTGTATGATCGTAAAAGTCGCTGGTTTCACTTTTCGAAAATCTGCTAGTGGTAGAAATATTGTTTGTGAAAAACCACGCCTGATTGCTGCCCCAAGCAAATACATGAGGCAGATTCGTGAGCGACGAATGGAAGGCTACGATATAGTATATTTGGATGAAACGTGGGTCAATGCTCACAGTACATATCAGAAAGAATGACAATCAATTGACAGAGAAACTAAAAGAAGCATCCCATCAGCAAAGGACAGCGCATTATATTGGTACATGCTGGCAGTAGAGAAAATGGACTTGTTAATGATGCGCACCTTATTTTTCAATCATAGTCTACAGACTGTAGAGACTACCACATTGAAATGAATGGACGCATTTTCAGAGACTGGATAGAGAACATTCTACTCCCGATTCTGGATAGACCTTCATGTTTTGTAATGGACAATGTATACTATCATAATGCGGTAGCACTGGAGGATAACTTTCCTAATAAGTCAAGTACAAAGGATCACATCATCAATTGGCTTGGAAAAAGAAAATGTTTCCACTCATAATGCCCAGTTAAAACTAGAGTTGTTGCAACTTGTTAGACAGACGAAGAAGGCAAAGTTATATCAAACTGATAAAATAGTTGCAAAGTACAAAGTAAGTATACATCTAATATCTTTGATGTTCTGGTCGTTCCATCAATTTGTGTTGATGACACGCCTGTTATTTGATGACTTTGTGTATTTGATACTTTGCTCAAAGTTTACCTATCTCTATGACGAAGACATAAAAGGAAATTAAAATTGCTCCGTTTTCAGTATGATACGGATACGCCTTTGACATGCAGTTTTAGAAAATTAACGTAATTTACAAAAAAAAAATCTAATATTTAGAACACATGGTTTGATATTGTCCTAACAAAATTCAGATTACCTCTATACTTAAATGTTATAACATCTTAAGGTCGGTGAAAAAATAAGATTGCATGCAAACAATTACAGACATTTGTCAAACAGTTTCCAAGATAATTCATAATCTCTGTGGGCACGAATTACATAACGAACTATAATTGTAGGTCTTCCATGTCATGATTTATCGCGAGCTCAAACAAATTAAACTGATATTCTCTACCTTCCATTCTATAAGGCTTCTTCAATCTCGTCATTATTATCTCTACCCCTTTTGTGTTTTCCGTCATTTCTGCCTGAATATACAATTGTTTTGTTGTGATCCACTGATCTACTGTGTGTTTCCAGTCATAGTATTTCCCTGATACCCAATATATTGAGGCTATATCTACCCATCTCCCTTGAAACGTGGACGAATTTTGTTGGTGTTGATATTTTTTTGACATTCCAAAAACTAATTTTAGAGCAATAAGTTTAATAAAAAGTTAGATCCTGTTTGGATGTCGTCAATTTTATTTAAAAGTAGAGATTTTTGTTTCAAGAACAAATAGATGTTTCACGCAGGCGGCTTGTTAGGCTACATATCAAACGTCAATAACATGATAAATATTTTTTAAAATCTCCATCTTAAACTTGAACTGGAAACACAAATGAGCTGGAGAAGTGAAACAACAGCGAGGAACAACACTCGTTATATCATCCATAAATTACTCGTTTATGACCTGGCGCTATGATGCGTAACAATTCACTTTTCTGAGATAGTTACATATTTCACGGGCCATAACCTTAACAAGAACAACTTTTGGCTAAGAGTACATTTTAAGGATAGAAAATTAATAGCGACATTATCTTACCCTGATCTGAAATACATTGAAAATGGTGTCCATGTGATATTGTTGGTAGGCACAAGGCTAATGTTTTTAAATTCAAAATCAGTAAGCATATAATAATCAAAATCTAATTTTTTTTGTTTGAAATCCAAAATGCCTGTGTTGCGGTTCACGGGAGTAACATTCGTATCAATTTGTATTTTTCCTGAAGAAACATTAGCAGTGTTTATTTTTAAAACAAAACAATTAATATCATTAGGGGAAGATGCAAATGAAATCAAGACAAAAGGCTGTGGACATTTGTTAAGGTTTTATTTAATCTACGCACACACACACACACAAACACACGCATACATACACACACGTGCACAAGTGATCAAAACCATACCGTTATTTATTTACTTTCATAATGAGAAATGAATATCCATCATTTGACTTACTATCATCTCTAGGAAATGAAGAGTTAATGGCCAGTAGTAAGGTCATGGTTAGCGACCATGTGACCTTTCATTATTTCTTTGGTAGGAGGAAAGGAGGAAATTCTGCAGGCTGCCGCTAGTGTGTGTGTATGTGTGTGTGTGTGTATATATATATATATATATATATATATATATATATATATATATATATATATATATGAGCCTGCATGCAAAGAGCTCGTGTTGAAGTATCGTGTAGGGATATAGTGTTATAAATAAAGCTCGATTGTAAGCTAGTGTGGCAATAATGAATAGATCGGCTAATGAGTAACGTATATGATAAGCTAACGCGGTGTCTGTCTCTTTTTGTAGCTTTAAAACAGACAGTGCAACGTAGTCTAATATCACTACTAAGGATCGTCATCCTTTAATTCATGTTTTAAACCGTGCGTCCCTGTTGTGTAAGTGTTATTGTAACAGCGTGAAGCTAGTTATCTCGTTTATATCACAACGTAGTCAACACAACCAACACTCAGCCTATGAATCATTCGTATTTAATAATAATTAATTTGCACATGACTTATAGTGGTGTACGTAATTTGTAACTACTGTTTTTAACTGGGATTCTCTCTAGGCAACCGCCGATCTTGATGGCGAAATCTCTAGTACTTATTGTTGGTTTTAAAAAAATCAATATTCTACCTCTCTCACAACTGTCTTACATTACACTTCTATGCATCTACTTAATAATAGTTCTTTGGCACACAGCTTTGGAATCCCTTTGGAAACACCGCACAACTGAATTGCATTACTGTATCTTGATGATCTCATCTGGACTGTTCTTGGAGTTACTAATTCACTCTTCATGTCCTGATTTCTTCAATGGCTAATTGAGTTTTATTCTAGACTAACTAGCTCTGGGTTTCCTATCTCTGTCTGTACTCCGTGGCTATCTATCTGGCTATCTTTCTGGCTCACTCGGTGCCTATCCGTCCCTAGTGCGTGGCTAGCTTCTAAGTTCTAGTCCAGTCTAATGTGTCCCGTGTATCTCCTAAGCCTCTGGTTATATACTGCTATCTTTTTACCGCCAGTTAACCTGACTTCCTACTTCATTATCCACTCATTATGACAGATTTTATAACCAAGACCTGGGCTTTACCAGAGTTCGGTCGGTCAGGTTCACATCTGTTACTTTCTTAGGTGGACTTGATTTTCCTAAACAAGGACTTTAGCATGTTGTTTGTATCTAGGTACCTTCTGGCTAACTATTCTTTCTCCAGATAAATGACCTCTAATACTACTCTATTCTTCTCTGAACTCTAAAGGGACAATTTTTGTACTACCTGCTACTGCGTGACTCGCCTTTAGTTTGTGAACTTAACATTCCTTACAGACTGCTAAGGTAATTGTCAGTTTACAACATTTTGGTCAGTCACCGCGGTTTTATTGCTCAACATGGTCTCTTAGTTGTCTCTATGTTAAATTTGTCTGGTCGTTACTTTGTCCTATGTTCTCGCTTAATAATGATCTAAATATGTATGTGTCATAATTCACAGTTACTTATTCTTTCACAGTTCTTAGTGCGATAATGTGCCAAAAATTTACCCAAACATTATAAAAATGTAACGTGTAGTCTTCCATTCCAACCAGTCAATGTCATCAGACAATATATTCACTCTACGCCAATAAAGGCCATCTGTACATCAACTTTAACATCAAACATATATAGAGTGAGTAGTCCAGGTATACTTAATGCATTACATTTATCAATGATATCCAATATATTATCAAACAAGGCATAGCAAATAAATCATGCATGGCATTTTTTAATTAGCTAAAAGACATATCCAACTAAGGGTTATAAAATAAATGAAAGTCCCATTTCAAAAATAATTTCAAAAGTCAAACTCAAGACATGACAACAACATAATAAATGAGTCCATCTTCAAAATTAAACTCAAAAATAATTCAGTCAATATTAAAAAGGACCACCTGAAAATAATTAAGGCTCTTAATCAGTCCAACATATATTATGCTTGAAATAAATCAAAGTCCATTTCCTATTTGAACCACCACAATATAATTCAAAGTTTATAATCAAGACTTCCAAGTCAATACTCCATATTCAAGGCAGGTAACCCTAAAAAAGCCCCTTTTCAAGGGAGGTAACCCAAAAAATGTCAAATACTCCACTCAATTCAACTCCCAAAATTCTGAAAGCAATAAATGTATAAGTCTACAAATCATCCATCTCTCACCCTAAAACTCTTATGAAGTTTTTTTGCAAATTCTCTAATCATCAATGTATTCTCAAGAATGTTCAAGCAAAAAAAAAATCTTTAAGCCCGCACTCCATCATAAATGTGATCATCAATGCATGCATACAATTTAGAAAATTTTCTAAAGTCTCTTCTCAGCAACTTGTCTGTTCAATAGGAACTGAATTCTGATCCTAACATTTTTCACTCAGCTCATCTCATAGTTCTTAAGAGTCTGTAACTGAAAATGTTGAGTATGTAACTGAAAGATGAGTCTGTAACTGAAAATGTTGAGTATGTAACTGAAAGATGAGTCTGTAACTGAAAATGTTGAGTATGTAACTGAAAGATCAGTCTTCAACTGAAAATGTTGAGTATGTAACTGAAAGATGAGTCTGTAACTGAAAATGTTGAGTATGTAACTGAAAGATGAGTCTGTAACTGAAAATGTTGAGTATGTAACTGAAAGATGAGTCTGTAACTGAAAATGTTGAGTATGTAACTGAAAGATGAGTCTGTAACTGAAAATGTTGAGTATGTAACTGAAAGATGAGTCTGTAACTGAAAATGTTTTGAGTATGTAACTGAAAGATGAGTCTGTAACTGAAAATGTTGAGTATGTAACTGAAAGATGAGTCTTCAACTGAAAATGTTGAGTATGTAACTGAAAGATGAGTCTTCAACTGAAAATGTTGAGTATGTAACTGAAAGATGAGTCTTCAACTGAAAATGTTGAGTATGTAACTGAAAGATGAGTCTTCAACTGAAAATGTTGAGTATGTAACTGAAAGATGAGTCTTCAACTGAAAATTTTGAGTATGTAACTGAAAGATGAGTCTTCAACTGAAAATGTTGAGCCTGTAACCAACAATATCATTCTCTGTGAACAATATGAGTACAATAATGGACATTATACATAAGCATAGGAATGAGTATATAACTCACTCAGATGATCTGGGTAATTTTGCCTGCTACTGTATGCAGTAAATAGTACAACCTGTGGCTACCCTGCTGCTTTGCATGTAAGATCTGGAGAGTAAAAGGCTAAGGGAGGGTACCCCGAAGTAAAACAACCCCACTGCCTTGTGGGTGAGACTTTTTAGTCAAAGGCTAGCGGAGCCAACCGTAAACAAACCGATGCAAGGCAACAGAAAATCATGAATCGCCACAGAAAAATGTTGAGAATACCATGGACAGCTAAGAAGAGTAACGAAAATGTTCTGAGAGAGGTAAAAGCAAAAAGATAGCTAATTTCCAATATTAGGAAGAAACAATCATCATTTTGTGGGCATGTAATGAGAAGAGAACAACTGGAATATATTGTAATAACTGGAAAAATTGAGGGACGAAGAGATAGAGGGAAGCAAAGAGAAAAAATTCCAGGCAGCTTAAGAGAATCGCTTGGCAGAAGATCAACAACAGAAATGATAAATAACTGTCAAGATCGAAAGTTGTGGAGAGACATGATCACCTACGCCAGCACGCCCTGTACTTGATGATTATAAGATACCCACAAGACATTTCTGTTCTTCATACCCCAAACACTTATTCACTGGCATTCTCACACACATAGAAAAAAAAAACACCTTATTACGAAATTACAATTAGTTTGAAATATGAAAATGGCTTAACTTTCCTCTTTATCATTATAAAAATACAAAATGGCTTTGCAGGATCGATAATAAATAGAAACTGGAAAGTGTAAAAAAAAAAAGATATATATGATGATGATGATGGGACCAAATTGTTAAATATCCCTACATACTACACATACCGTGGTCTACAACACAGATTGACGGAAACATTCAAACTTAACTTTCTTTAAACTCTGGATATACTTAATGATGACATTTATTCACTCACCGGCTAGGAGTTCAGCTTCCAAACAATGGGGTTACGGAGATCGCCTATTGTTTTCTCAAAAAGGTGCTCATCTTCACCCACCACCACTGAATAGACACACTTCTCCCCTATAACGATCCTGGACAAAATGTGCAATAGTAAAATATCAGGTGTACAGAAATCTGGAATTACATGGATGAACCAGTAATGATAAACGTAACAGGAAATGGTGGATAATGCACAGTAGATAATTATCATCATCGTTATCATAATTTCATAAGTACGATGAATGCAGGCTCATGAAATAGAGAAATACATGACATTAATTTCTTTGGTTGATTCTTTCCACATATTTTGTATAGTGTTCAATTTATAACTCTACTGTGTGACTTCTTACCTGAAACCATCTTCTTGACGTTTTTCCGAATAGACAAACTCGGGTAGCATTCAAATACCTTTCTTCATATCACAAGGGCTCACACGACATCCGTGTCACTAATACAATCTCGTTCCACTCTTATCGTAGCCGGTTTGTCCTTGAGAATAGTCTTGATAGTCACGTTTGTTCCACAAGACATAATCATATGAATATATCACACCTATACACATAGTTTCCTGGTGTTTGTCACAACTGAGTGCACGTTCGATGTGCGTGTAGCCTTTTTCATGCATTTGTGTTTATGTACGGGAGATGCACATGATATTCTCTATCTTTTGTATAATCGCATTTCTGTGATCACCAGCAGTGTCCGTGTCTGATGTGTTATTGTTCTGAGTTTATATCAAGATGTCAAGACTGGCTCTGCGTGGCACAGAGAATCTCGCTTTCATCAAAGGGGGATGGCATTGTTTATAAGTTCCTCTCATCTGGAATATCAATTCTGCCTGATCTATTCTGCGCGTCACGTCAATAGTATATCGTCCATCTGGTGCTCAGACCGTTCACAGATAACTGAATTAATGTGCGTGATGGAATTTGGTGCTCATCCCTCAATATTTTGAGAACCACTTTCAAATTTTCACAGAAGTCTACTTACAATTCTCGCTCTCTCTCTCTCTCTATCTCTCTCTCTATCTCTCTCTCTATCTCTCTCTCTCTATCTCTCTCTCTCTCTCTCTCTCTATCTCTCTCTCTCTCTCTCTCTCTCTCTCTCTGTCCTCTCATTTGTTCGTGGGCTATATTGTTCCGACCCACTGATCGGTCCATGTTGCGTCTAACTTCACACGAACAATAGCAGACTCCAAAGCAAAGAAGTTCTTTTCTTCCTTTTTTGATTTGTTATATTCTGTTCGCTATGTACTCCTCTGGTTTAATTAGTATATATTTATATTTGTTTATCTTGTTCACTATTATAGCATAAGGACTGGGTCACACTAAGGCAATAGTTCGTGCAACGTCAGAATAGTTCAACATTGAGCACTTTGACATGTGTGTTCTGTCCAGGACACGCTGAGGTTCAGATGAGTGAAATCGCTTGTAGTGTTAGCACCTAGTACATCCCAGCTCTGGCCAACGAGGACATCATCAAGCGTGATCTTAATTTCTTGTGGGAGGCAGAAGAAGATGGATGAGGAAAAGCGTGTTTAGGCATATCAAGTGATTGATGAGATTGGGCAACAAAGAGCTGATTGTTCCAGTCCAGTGTTTTATGAGAGAAGAAAATGCAATAAATTAACATCTGACAGGAACGATCTTTCAGAACACATTTCAATAAATGCTTGCACAGTAGTTTGAGTGGATAAGGGGGAATGCCTGAATGAGTTAACAATGAAACCGAATCACTTAAACTATATATTACATAGACAGACAGACTGACAAGTAGGCATGCGGATAGACATATAGGTAGGTAGATTGGTGTGTTTGTACGGATAGGTAAGCTGGTGGGTAGGCACGCAGGAAGAGAGCTAGGTAGGTAGATAGCTAGCTAGGTAGGTTGATGAATTAATAGGTAGGTAGGTATGTGGGTAGAAATATATGTGAATGTGTTCTACTTTTATACGGGGCTCGAGATGTCCGACAGTTCTAGGAATAGGAATTGTTGACTTCTTGCGTCAATATCAGGGAATGACAGTTGAACAAAATGTGAACACCTCCCAGCAGCAGAGCTTCTGTAAACAGACTTTTCAATCTGGGCAGGCTGAAGAGGATACGGAAAAAGTGCACACTGGTACTCGAACAGCTGCTTTATGGAAATTAGATGCATTAAGTTTGAGACGTTGATATGGCAGCTTGCTGTTAATCACATTATAGCGTATCTACCTCCACTAAACGCTTGTGTTAGGGCGGAAGAGTAGTTATTGAGCAAGGACATTCAGACAACTGATACAATACTAATTAAATACAATACTATTTAAAATTAGTCCACATAAATATAGTAATATATATATATATTACTTACCCTACTTTGTCGTTCAAGCAAATTGAGAAATCATGGTTGCAATCAAATGAATCACAGTATAAATCACGACAGCAACCATCTCCCCAAAATTCCTTGACCTTGAGTGAGAAGTAAGCGTCGCTGACAATCAACTAAAAGACAAAACAAAGAAAAAAGATGTTATGTATTTTGTAAATGAATGCAATAATCAGAGATTAGAATATCAAACCGCCTATTTTCTTCAGAAGCAGCAAGAGAAAAAAAATAAAACTCGAAAATATAGTGATAACAGGCAAAATTGTACAGGATTGAGAAAAACAGAAATACAAAGATAGCTAATGCTAGATTTAACAGTATGACATGCCTAAAGATCGATGTTAAAACAGATAAGGAACACTCGAGACAGAAGTGTATGCGTGACATGGTAACATAAGCAAAGTCCCTGAGGGAATAATTCAGCGACTAGACCAGCGTTTCTCAAATTGTGGTTCACGACTACAAAACATATTTAGTGGGGGAGGTAGAGGAAGGGGGGGGGGGTCCGCGATAAAAGACAGTTTGAGAACCGCTGTCCTAGATTTAAAAAAAAACATTGCTGTGCTCCTTCGCCCCGCTTTTATTGCTTTTACTCGCCCTCTCTTGCAGGGTTGTGTTTAGTCGTCTGTTGCGCATTGCCGTGTGTTACAGCAAGTTGCAATGACAGCCAATTTCGCCCAACAGCGTTCGATTATTGGAATATGAGAAACGCTATAAAACAGGTACAATGGGAAACAATAGAAAGTATAACAGAAGGAGAAACTGAAACTTTTAATTGCCCTGTCTCTGAAAGGCAAGTGAAGCAGAAGAAGAGGAGGTAAAGACAATCAATTTCAGCGCGGCATTGTTTTTGTACCGGTCTTTGTCTCCTATCTCCAATCGCTACTCGTTTGGCCAGACAAGTCTGTTATCAGAACCATATTTGGAAGATCAAGGATTTTCATTAGTTTTGGTTCAGGATTTTCTTTGTAGTAATCACTCCAGAATTAAGAGTTATGAAAGTCGATATCTATTATATTATCCTGGTCTATCACCAGCTTTCCTATCTCTATAATTATCTGTCAATTCTGCTTTAATTTCCTACCAAACCATTTTATTAATCTCGCATATTGTCTCTCTCATTCCGGTGTATACAATTTTTTGTTAATGAAAAAGTATGAAGAATCGCAAAATTCTCACAGGACCACAGCTCAAGAAAGCCGCTGAAGAAAATGATAATAGATAAGCAGCACATGAACGATTAGAATAACGCACTCCACATATAGGACACTAAATGTTATGCCCCGCTCTTCGCCTTCTGAGCGCAGTGATCGATTTGGAACAGAGCCCTAATTTACTTTACATTTGAGACTCGCTAATCTTCCAGAAAGCAACAAGAAAGGTCTCAGTCTGAATAGTAAGAAAACAGAAGTAATGGTTATATCGAAGAAACAATCATTACCATCATGCAGCATAACAATAAACGAGACAAATCTGAAACAAGTGCAACGTTTCAAGTACATGGGCACAATAATTACATCAGATGGGAGATGCACCATAAAAATAAAAAAAACAGAATAGCTCAGGCCAAAATAGCATTTCAGAAAATGAAAAATATCTTATGCAACAAATCTATGTCAATAGAAATGAGAAAGACAGTTCATCGATGCTATATAGAACCAATTCTGACGTATGGAAGCGAATCATGGACTGTAGACAAACAAATGAAAAGACGATTAGAGGCCACAGAGATGGGATTTCTCAGAAGAATGTTGAAAGTTCCCCGGACAGCTAAAAAGACCAATGAGGAAGTTCTCAAAGAGGCCAACACAAAAAGGCAGCTCATAAAAAACATCATTAAGAAGCAGTCAACATTTTTCGGGCACATCATGAGAAGAGTGAAGTTGGAATACTTGGTTACAACTGGCGAAATAAAAGGAAAGAGAGATCGCGGACGACAAAGAGAGAAAATACTGGATAGCTTGGTGTCATGGCATGGAAAGCAGTCAACAACAGAACTGATACGATGCACTGTGGACAGAAGATTGTGGAGGGACAAGATCGCCTACGCTAACCGGTATGCCACATGATGATGATGAATCTTTCAGTATTAGTGAGTCCTATAGGACGATCCTGCGAAATGATTTAACAGCTAGAGACATTAGAGTTAATACTTCTAAGAAATATTTAAAATATATAATTGAATGTTTCGTCTATCCTACAACCGATAGCTTGCACATGATAATGACATTTTTTTTCACCATTTGTATTACCGAAGAAATGCCAATTATGATCTAACAATCATCGAAATATGCGTGTATTTTTTATTTTTTAAAAAGTATGAGATAAAAATAAAAAATAGACCTAAATATAGCATAAATGAATTACTAATTTGCTATTAAAAATCACGTTAAAATATCTGCTAAGGCGTTAACATCGTTTCCGTCAGGCTTACGTGTCTTTGTCATTGCTCTCTTAACGAGCAATTTCTGCGGCAGCTCCTCTCTCTGATTATTTTTTATTTCTTAAATTTTGGACACATTTATTATCCCTCAGTATCAGTAATTACCTTCGCACCAAAGGAGTGTCTGGCTAATTTGTCTCCACTTCAAACGGCGAAGTGGCTTGCGATAATATTCCGGTTTGAAGTTTTACTTCAGAGCAAACTTTCATGATAGTACTGTCACTCATGCGAGCTGCTGCTTGGTGCAGTATCGGTGTTTTGACTACAGGTCTCTTTTATTAAACTTCAAACGTCTATCCTGGTATAAAGTAAATCAACTTAAAGTTTTTATTTTTACTTTCATCTAAATATTTATGTTGAATACCGTTGTCTGAGTTATACACACGTTGTATTTATTCAGGAAAAATTTGCGTATTTCTTACCAATAAAATATACTGAGCCAAATTGTGTTCCCTTAATAAAGGTCATCTATATGATTATTTTAATGTACCTAAAATGACGATTAATATGACCAAATATAACACAAAAATGTATTTATCTACCCAGTTTGGTCAAAATATAACCTCAATCTAAATTATGTTTAAAATATTGATTTATATGACTCAATAAGAACAGCGTCAGATTGTTCAGAATGACATGAAACATGATGAAATTAACTTTGATTTGAAAAATACGTGAGTAGTATAGCAGGGTCCAATCGTTTATCATTTGACCCGTAAATTAACAAAGATATATCGTAGGCGCATTTTGCGCCTAATGTACACGAGGGGCAGGGGGAGTTAACCATGACCTCGAGTATCGATAACCCAGGAAGTGACCTGTTTATGTCTGGTGTGTGCTGACTTTGGAGTTCTTGATGTACTTGATCGATAGTGATAGGTGAGTAGATTATACATCAATGAAAAACAATAACATTAAATATAAACCAGAATTCAAAAGATATATTTTATTCTTTTATTATCTCAATAGGTGTATACCATACAGTGGGTATTATATAACATTACACAAATATTTAGTACATTGAGTAAATACATAGTACAAGGATAAGATTTATTTATAGCTATGTAGTTGGGTGTCGGTAAGCTTTGTGTCATAAATGAATCATAAGGGGTGAAACTGTTAGAGATCACGGATCACTCTAAGCGGGTAGTGTAAAGAGTTAAATATCTAAAGGCGTAGTTGAGACGTTATCATCAGCTACCTTTCTTTTTATATAGAAATAGGAAAGAGCATTTCTTGTTTGACTGTATGAAATATGGAATTATTTAAGACTTTGAAACCTACGTTTTTCCCACCCTTGGCGTTTTGCGTGCCGAGAACCTCTAAAAACATATCTTTGTCTAATTTGTTGTGTTGTTTGCTTAACCCTTTACAACTTATTTTATCGTAATCGCCACTACAATGGTAAGTCTTACTACATAAACTAACAAGAGCTGTCCCTTCGTACTCTAATTTAAAAGACCGGGCGTTCGTTTGGTGTATGCTTTAACACCTTTACAGTTTACACAGTCTGTCTTGCTAATATGCTCATCGCATAACTCGGCAGGAAACCAGTCTTTATATACTCTATTAAACTCATCCTGCATACCTGACTTAACTATGTCCTCCAACTTACGTGCACTTAAAGCCAAGTATAAACTATCGGTATCTGTTTCACATAACTGAAAGTCGGGCCAATCTACAAACGTATCTAAGAACTCGAAATAAAAATCTAACATACGAAGATTTGCATATTGATAGACGAAGAAACCGATTTGTAGGGGCAAGTCCCAAACAGTTTTCTTTTTCTCCATCTCAATTTCAAAAAGATCCTCCTCTATTTCAGTCATCTTTTTAAACCGGGAATTATTTATAATTTTCGATATCTTATCAGGGGGAACGTACGAGACAGTGCTATTATTGGCAAAAATTAGTAATGTATATCCAGTAAAATGAAGAGTAGACTCTCATAAATATATATAAAAATGTGCCTCTATGTGCCTGAAAACTATTTATATAAAGAATATGATGCCTTTGAAGACACATTTACCCGTCATTAAGCTGGAAATACACTACTAATTTTTAGTTGATTTTTTAGGCAAATTTGATACATGGGCGTGTCAAAAATAAAGTTTGAGGTATGCCTTGAGGTTAGATTTCATTTTTTATCGATTTCATGGGCGTATCCCTCAAAAATGGTCAGGGGGGGGGGGTACCAATAATAAAAGTGCTTTTTAAGTAAATTTTTGCTATGGGGATCCCTTATATAAAGTTTGGGGTTTGCCTAGCGTGTAAATTTACTATTTTTATCGATTTCATACGCGTAGCCCTAAAAAATGGTCGGGCGGGGGGGGGGGGGGGGGGGGGTAAAATCATGAAAGTGGTTTTTTTATGTAAATTCTTGACACGGGGATGCCTAATATAACGTCTGGAGCAAGTCTAGAGGTTAAATTTACTATCTTTAACAGTTTCATAGGCATATCCTTCAAAAAGTGGTTGGGGAAAAATCTTTAAATTGCCAAGTAATGCATCATAGGTCAAAAACTATTTTTAGAAACTCCACGGGGATTGTGTCATCGGTCAAAAGCTATTTTTAGTAACACATCCGGTATTGCATCAGAGGTCAGTTCTATTTTTAGTAACACCTCTGGGGTTTTTAGGGTATATAAAGCACCACTGTGAATCTTGTAATCAGACATACGTTTGCAGTTGTTGACGATGAATGTGAGACGCTGGCTTCAGACACATAAAAAGTAAGTGTGATCTTAGTTCTTTAATATTATACTATGTTACTTTAGTAACCTTTTTTCGATAAGTTGAGTTTTTAGTATCCATGTGTTATTTTTGTAACCTAATTTCGATAATTTGTGAATCTCGTTGTTTACGTTTATTGTTTTCTTTTCTTGTAATTGTTATTGTTCTTTATTCTTTAGTTGTGATGTTTCAATTTCTTTTCTACAGATGTCTACCACTTGTCAACACTGCTCCAAAACTTTCACCAGGCGCCGGGACATAAAGCGACACGTTGTTAGTGTACATGAGTGTCAAAAACAAATGTAATTTTTGTGAACGAGTACATACAAGAGTAGACAGCCTTGCCAGACATATCAAGACAGATCATCCTGCGCCTCTTGCCTCAGTAGTTCCTGCGTCACCAACTCCTGCGTCAGCAGATCATGTGCTCTAAAGAGACCAGTGCTACCCCTCCCCTCCCCCCATATCTGCCACATCTGTCAACAAAGCTTTACTGGCGCAAGTAACTTGCAAGTACATCTTGCTAGCCATGACACAGCCGTGGACAACTAGCCATCATCAACGTTAGCAGGCCCACTGGTATCGACAACCTCACGCAAGTGACCAGTATGGAGTTCGACTCAAGGGTCCTCAGAGAGACCAGGACTTATTAATGTAATAGACTCTCTAAATAAGTTGCCCCAAAATATTAGAAAGATATATAAGGACAACTGGTTAGCTATTAGAACACTCGAAAGTGGGAACAAATACATGGAAACGTACACTATATTTCATCAGCCTGAGACTCCTATAAATTGGAAGACCCTTGTAAACCCATTTTTCGTAGCCCAGAAAAAGCGTTTCAAGGTGAATTATAGTCATCATCTCGTCATAAGACATAGGGAGAAACAGGGGCTGCGTTATTTTCACGCCAGCTCAAATAACGCGACAGGGTTAGACAAATCCTTGTTAGTAAACAACAGACATAATTTTGAAACATTTGTAGATAGATTAAATAAAAGTGATATATTAGGGTGTGTAGACAAAAACAGGGAGACAACTAAATATACCTTGGAGGCGTTAGTCAGTACGAGTGTTTATATTTATAAACTTCAATATTACCCTATAGGGTGTCTGCTTGACATCCCACCCTATATTGCATCCAACTATGGTATTAATACCCTTCAAACCGATTCCCATTCTAAAGTTTACAATGATAATCTCTGGTTCTTCCGTTGTCTAGCTGCCCATCGAGGAACTTCAAATACTAATGTGAGGAGGCTTCGATGCAACTTTTCAAACAGTTTAACCCGTCTCTAATGTTAAGTAACTTTCCCGGTGTAACTCTTGCCGAAATGTCTCTCTTAGAAAATTGTTTTTCAATAAACATAGATATTTTTTAGTTTGATTCTGACCAAGCCTTGCGTATCGATCTGCGAAGCACTGGTATTTATAATGAAACTGCGTCTTTTACTTTACAAAAAAAAAAACACTTCTTTTATATAAACGATCTTTCTAGGGCTAGTAAAAGCTTTTCTGGTGGAAAATTGTGGAAAAAGTTTTGGCGTATGGATAGTCACGAAAAAACTTGTAATGGGGATATGCCTGTAGAGACATATAAAGGTGGTGTTTACTCTTCACCTGAAAGTGTATAGGACACGATCAGCGCTGAAGGGATGTACTCCAGTCTTTTATTTATCCTTTCAGGGCGACATTCGATTATGAATGTTACTTTGATAGTAGGAATTTTCCACAAGAGACGCCCTCGACTATCTTTGTAGCTAAACACGTACCCCTCTCCTGTTCTATAGCGTCAAATGTCCCCGTGTGGAAGGCACCAAAATGCTTCATAACCAAGGGTGACCCGCAGGTTTTAGTTAGTCAGATGCTTGCTTATCTTACTAGTATAGCTGCTAAGGCCTACTCGTTGCTGCGAGATCGGTTTGAAAGTATTTTTACTCAAACCCACGATCTGAATAAACACAAGCTAATAGTTAGGTTTAATGAGTATTTAAAAGAGTTTCCAGTGATAGGGTTCAACTCAGGGAAATATGACGTCAATGTCATTAAACCTTATTTAATTAGGCACTTCATGGATGCCACTGCACAAGTGGGCGAAGAAGAAGAAGAAACCGATGTTAACGAAGCAGAGGAAGATAAAATGGAAGGAGCCTACAAAGTAGCAAACCCGTTCAAGTTTATAGTTAAAAAAAACAATAACTTCATGTGTATTGCAACACAGAATCTAAAATTCTTAGATATAGTAAACTATATAGCCCAGGATTTAGCTATAGTAAATATCTGGCCGCTTATAAGATTAGCGAGACAAAGGGTTACTTTTGATAAGAATATATAGGCCACCCCCAAAAGTTGGACGAAACGGAAATACCCCCACAGGAAGCGTTCTTTTCCAGCTTAAAAAATTCCAACATTTCCTAGGAAGAGTACGCTCTGTGCAAAAAGGTCAGGGAGGACAATAACGTGACGACCCTTAGGGATTTTTTGATGTGGTCTAATAACAAAGATGTAGTCCCCTTTTTAGAAGCCTTAGAGCAGCAGGTTCGCATTTATGGGGAGCGGGGAGTGGACTGTTTTAAAGATGCCATTTTGGTTCCGGGTGTTTGTTTAAATTATCTTTTTAAGACCGTTGATAGTGGTGTAATGTTTAGTTTATGTTCGAGTAAACAGGCGAGTCAACGCACAATGATTAAAATTAATATCGTTGGAGGTCCCTCTATATTTTCTCATAGGTATCATGAAGTAGGCAAAACGTTTATTAGGGGAGGAAAGGCCGGTCCAATCCATCCAAGGTCATGATGCGAACACGTTGTATCTTTGGGCTCTGATGAACCCAATGTCAACAGATTACCCAATTATTAGAAGAATGGAGACCGGGTTTAGGGTCGAAAAATATAACTATTATGTACAATAAAGTAGAGAGTGGCTAACGTGGGTCGCTCACCAAAAAGGGGTGGAGTCGAAAACTCAGTTTAACGGGAAAGAGTTTCGGTTAGGTGATAGAAATATCCCTATGGATGGGTGGGATGAAATGAATAGAATAGTCTACAATTAATTTTCATGGTTGTCTGTACCATGGTCACAAAGACTGTCCACCAAAGATAAAGATAGAAACCCTGTTAATAATAAGCCCTTGTTCGAGCTGTTTGAAAAAAAAACATGTGAGATACAGACCTACCTAACCGAGGAGGTCAAACTCCCAGGAGCAGTTATATGGGAATGTGAGTGGCAGGCTCTGAAAAAGTCTGACCCAACCATTAGGGCTTTCCTTTCTAAAGCCATTCCTCGAGCTAGACCCTCTTACTCTCAAGAAGGGCTCCCTCTCAGTGATAAACAGATTCTGACTTTTGTTTCAGATTGGACGTTTTTGGTTTAGTGGAATGTGCTCTACACGTCCCTAAACACTTGAAGCAATATTACAGCGAGATGACTCCAATTTTCAAAAAATATTGACGCCACGCGTGATGATATTGGGCCGTTTATGGGTTTACATGTCCTCAAACATAACTTGTTGTCAACCCCTCGTCGCACCCTAATCGGTAGTTATGTCGGGGACACAATTTGGTTACATAACTACTGTTAAGATGGTATTTAGATCATGGGCTAGAGGTAACAAAAATGTATCAAGTGATAGAATATCAACCGTCTAGTTGTTTTAAAAAAAGTTTTTGTAATATGGTCACAGAGGCTCGTCGGGCTGGTGATCTAGACGAAAATCAATCTATAGTAAGCGATACGAAGAAGCTCTTAGGAAACTCAGCCTACGGGAAGACTCTAACCAAAAAGGCCAATCATAGCGCTGTCTCATACGTTCAGGGGGATGAGATATCGAAAATGATAAATAATTTCCGGTTTAAAAAGATGACTGAAATAGGGAAGGACCTTCTTGAAATTAAGATGGAGGAAAAAAAAACTGTTTGGGACTTGCCCCTACAAATCGGAATCAATATGGAAAATTTCGTATGTTAGATATTTATTTCGAGTTCTTAGATAAGTTTGTAGATAGGTCCGACTTTCAGTTATGTGAAACAGGTACTGATAGTTTATACTTGGCATTAAGTGCACGTAAGTTGGAGGACATAGTTAAGTCAGGTATGCAGGATGAGTTTAATAGAGTATATAAAGACTGGTTTCCTGCCGAGTTATGCGATGAGCATATTAGCAAGACAGACTGTGTAAACTGTAAAGGTGTTAAAGCATACACCAAACGAACGCCCAATATTTTTAAATTAGAGTACGAAGGGACAGCTCCTTGTACTATATATTTACTCAGTGTACTAAATATTTGTCTAATGTTATATAATATCAACTGTATGTTATGCACCAATTGAGATATTAAAAGAATAAAATATATCAATTCATTTCTGTTTTATATTTAATATTATTGTTTTTCATTGATGTATAATCTACTAACCTATCACTATCGATCAAGTACATCAAGAACTCCAAAGTCAGCACACACCAGACATGAACAGGTCACTTCCGGGGTCATCGATACTCGAGGTCATGGTTAACTCCCCCTGCCCCTCGTGTACATTAGGCGCAAAATGCGCCTACGATATATCTTTGTTAATTTATTTAGGGTCAAATGGACACAGTTGGACCCTGCTATACTACTTACGTGTCAAGAAAAAAATATAGCATGCCCTAAAATCCAAGCCCTAATGATCACCGTACATTATCTTACTCAAGCTTGAATATAAAATGACCTCATCTCAATGAATCTCCTTATTGTCTAGTGCTTTACCATCACCCTTTCATTTGAGCAACAGCGGAGACCGCTAATGTAAACATGACACCTCTGTCAGTCCGGTATGCAAAATTATTGTTTACCCTATGTTAAACGTGTTTTAGAGAAATATATTTGTAACTTGTGAGAATCAAGAGTATACATCAAATGTCATCACACTACATCCAGATATATATGATTCTCATCATCATCATGTACCATACCGGTTGGCGTAGGCGATCATGTCCTTCCATAATCTTCTATCTACAGTGCCTCGTATCAGTTTTGTTGGTAAATGTTTTCAATGCCATGACACCAAGCTATCCAGTATTTTCTCTCTTTGTCGTTCGCGATCTCTCTTTCCTTTTATTTTGCCAGTTGTAACCAAGTATTCCAACTTTACCCTTCTCATGATATGCCAGAAAAATGATGATTGTTTCTTTCTGATGTTTTTTATGAGCTCCCTTTTTGTGTTGGCCTCATTGAGAACTTCCTCACTGATCTTTTTAGCTGTCCAGGGAACTTTCAACATGCTTCTGAGAAGTCCCATCTCTGTCGCCTCTAATCGTCTTTTCATCTGTTTGTCTACTGTCCATGAACCGCTTCCATAGATCACAATTGATTCTATATAGCACCGATGAACTCTCTTTCTTATTTCTATTGACAGAGATTTGTTGCAAAAATATTTTTCATATACAAACATATATAATATATATATATATTAATAAATAAAACACCTAATATAAGGGAATTTGATACCTATTGATATTTGACAAGGTAAGGTTATTTAAAATGTCCACCCTATCAATGCATGTGTAAATCTCACTTATATTTATGAGCCGAAGGTTAGGCACTAAATTGTCTTTGGTCTCCTCCCAGGCAAATGTCCTATATCTTATATTTGCCAAACACTCTTAATCGTTATTCTGTTTTCCAATACTATCATTATATGTCTTTCTAAACAACGGGGGATACAATAGCTCATGGAGTATTAATCATGGCTACCAATGACAAGATGTAGAGTTCGATCCCGATAGGCTATTATGTAGGTAAGAGTTAGCCCAGCCAGGATCGATAAATCTTGCTAGCACGACAAGTTAGAACCCAGCATTTATTGTTAGAGAGACAAGGAAGGAGAACGAATATCACTCGATCAACCTTTTGCTTCTATCAATATCGGCATTGGCCTAATTTGAAACAAACAGGCCACCATTCTAACTAGACTCAGAGAGCAGAGATGGGAGAACGTAGCAGAATACAGTGTCGTTGATAGAAATTACGGAATGGTTTACGAGAATCAAAGACAGAAAAAGACATACGATTACTGTGATGCTTAATAAGCGATTTGAATTTTTATTTGAAGACCACTATACAGTGAAAACAAAGAAATCATCAATCACGATTGTTATTGTTTTTGATCAAGGTGTTCGATCGTTGTATCGTTGTTGTAGACTTCTAATGTTTCGTTATCTTGTGTATCTATCTTCTGTACTTTTATCTTGCTAATTTCATATCATATATTTATAGACACACATAACAAATCATAGTTTTCGAACAAATAGAATGTCGTCTTTATTGATGACATCCACTTCAAAACTTTAACAACTGGTTCCGTACAATGAACAAACTATACTGTCCTCTTATAATCTAAATGTTCCTTTATTGTTACTGTGTTGAGCCTATCTGCGATGTATATTCACAAGTAACGCTCTTGATCGTATACAAGTTAACTCTCAATCTTATAGACCTTGAGGTCTTACTTCTAAACCTAAACCACACAAATCTCTGTGCGAACTCTATTAGTCAAACTCCCGATTTCCCTACTCTAACTTCGGGCAGGTTCGCTACTATCTCCTGTTCATCTGACTGGTTTCCACCCACGAGCTGCCTGGGTGGAAAGAGAAGCAAAATGACGACCGTTTTAATCTGCCTGACTTTTAATTCTATCTTCTGCCTTGAGGCAGGTATCTAATCTCCTTTGCTCTCGTCTACTATTTATGTCTAGTATCTGCCCTCCTCTGGCTTAGTGGGCGAAAAAGGTTAACCGTCTGTAAGTGCTGAGTCTCGAATCTAAGTCTCAGTGTAAATTACGCTAAGATCTTAGTTTTCTAACTCCTAATCCTATCATCTGCCTTAAGGCAGATAGCTAATCTCTTCTACTACATCATCACTGATGTGTACACTTCCGCTTCGTGGGTGTATTTTCCTCCAAGTTCCGAGTCTAGAGTCTACGTCCCGATAAATCTTCTCAGGGTCTTTTTGTGTCCATCTTAGCCACTCCCACCTGGCTAAGGATCATGGGAATCTAATCTATACACGGCTTATCCTTCGACCGCCTCCAATCACTATTTAATTATCTCCGCCCTCCTAATTATGTCCATAGTCTTATTGCTTTAGGAGTCCTGTCGACACCTGTCAATATTCCTAAATTTCGTTCCCTCACAACTAAAGCTTACGTTGGTCCTCGACCACGCGCGGTGATTCTTTGATCTCCAAGTAAGAGAGAACTCAAAGCGTTTCCCACATTACGTCCCTTGGCGGCTTGAATCAGAATGTTTCAGGGCTGGACTAGCTGTCTCACATCAGCAGGTGTCGGAGTCCATCGGCCGCTTCGTTGCGTTATGTAACATTGTCGGCAAGCATAGACAACTGTCTGGATTTCCACGTTCAGGTTGAACACCTGTTCGTACTTTCTTGCAGTCTTATAGTTAGTTACGCCACAGCGTCTGGGTTCGGTAGACTAACATCTCCTTGCTAATCCTTAAGTCTTTTCATTATACGCCGTCTACAACTATTGCACCTCCTATCATCGTCGTATCATTCTTTTATTCTTCCTCTGAAGATCGTCATTCTTCTACTCTTCCCATTACCTTTCATGGCTGAGTCACACTGTAACATCGTCTCCAGTTTCACATTTCAACAGAATCTAATCTGTTAGCTGAAATAAAAAAAAGGAACCATCACAGGCAGACTTCATGTCATTTACCATTAAAATATCCTTTTTTCCTGTCACCATTTAAGGAAATGTTTGCAATTATATAAAAGGCAAGTAACAGTTTTATTATTCTCTCTGACAGAGACATTCATTTTACAGGCTCTAAATAATAAACCCATTGTTTTGCGCCATGCCTACAGTCACATAAGTATTCTGAGAGCAGGTTCTGTTCTAGATTATCAGTTAAGCTGTTATGAAGAATTCAAGTCAATATCTTGCTGAAAATATTAGACACCATGTGCAATCTTCTGTATTCATTGTAGAACTGGCACTTTCCATTCCCCAATTTAATTAATTGTGTATACGATTTTTAACAAATTGTAAATCTACAATTAATCTGTTTTAAAAAGTGTAGAAACAAGTGTGTAAAAAGAACTCTTGAATAATCTTTCCAAAATAATGTATTAGTGTTTTTAAGCAAAACTGTTTAATTTATATATAACCAATTTGTTTTTAACAATTTTGTTAAAATAGAGCTTACAAATCATCAAAGCACCTATTTGATGACATGTTTACAAGTTTTTTTTTTTTTCTTTTTTTTTTGTAATTTACGAGATAAATCTTTACAGCACATTCAGGGAAATATATACAAGCGTTGAGAGCTGATGGCCGGATATATAACTTGTTTTACTCCAAAAACCGAAAACCCCGAATTTGAACCACGGCAGTGTCAAACGTTTACATTTTTTGGTGTAAAATAAATATATATAGAATCGAACACCTCCAAGCGACTGCAACTGGATAAGAGCCTTTATTCTCTGGCCCTGTAAGTCCTCCCTCCATCTCGGCATACCCCATACATGGTATAATGCTTTAAAAATAGATAGTTTCTTTAAGTTCTCTGTCCTATCTTGCATTTCAGCGTCGAGAGAGAATTGGGTAGTTCAGTTCTTAGGTTCGCCTCACACGTTAAGCGCTTGCGTGATGTGCTGTCAGATATTTCGCCTGTCCATCTTTTGAATGGTCTTCCGCCGCCTCTTCTGTTGTTTATCTGGTTGTTAACGCTTCTTGTAGAATGTTACTTGTCAATAAATGTGATACCTTTTCAAACTATTTAATTTGTTGTCTTTGGATGAAGCTCAAAGCTAGTGTTACTTCCATTCTTTTCCTGATTTCATTAATTCTTATATCGTCTCTTACCGTTACATTACATTATAAGTTTGTTTGAAGTCATTTAATCTCATTGCAGCAGTTATGATTTTTCACATCTATTAATGTGTGTCATTGATAGCACAAGTTTGGGAGAAAGACTGAGTTTATAACAGATGTTAGCCCATTCCTGAATCTTCTCTGTACCAGTATAACATCATTTTGATTGTGTACTATTTTGTCTGGGCCATGCCCATAGTCGCCTAGGGTGTTGTTTGTACCAGGTGTTGCCTAAAATCATTTCATGTGTCGTTGCCCGATCTATCAATCTATCCCCCTCTGTCATTCGTCTTTCCAAGGTCATGTCCTCCAGTCCCATTTTGCACTTTAGCTGTTCCTACCTTTGCATTAAAATCCTCTATTATAATAGTTATTTCTTTGGATTTACACTGTTTAATGGTCATCTCTAGCTCGTTGTAAAAAGTACGTAAACCAGGTTGTCTATAAACGTAATGAATAACAGAGCTGAAAGTGCATATAAGCAAGCTGTAAATAGCCTTGATTGGACAACCCTAACTGGAACTTTGGCTTTGCTGTTGGTAAAGGCTTTTGGAAAGGTTGATTAGGTTAGTGGTAACACCATATTGTTTTAACGTATTTCACAGCTGTTTGCTTTTTTATTTAGTTTAGTCCACAGGTCATCTTCATTGACCTTCGGACAAGTCCATAAGTGTTCGGATTTACACCGATGTATATCCCTCAACTTGCTGCGACAACTGACATCAGAGTTGTGTTAGTTGACAAATCTTCTTTAAATTCCTGCATAGCGCTCGCGTCTAGCATCTCCCAACTTGACATTATTTAACTGTTATCTCTCTACTCTTTTTAAATACATTTTCTTGGTCGCCAAATGCTATACACCTTTATAGTTTACATTATATTTACTTCTCTATTACTTGTTTTAGTGGAAAGATGGTATCTGTACAACTCTGATCTCTTCTAAATCCTCATTTGTTCCTCATTTAGTTTTGGTTCTGAGTCTTAGTCTTTTTAGTATTTTACTAGATCTTTGCCTCCATTACTCATTAATGATATTCTTCTACGTAGAGTACTGTCATGCTTTCATGTCCTCTCAGCACAACAAGAAGATATCCGACCTCGACTTAACCACCCTCTCACCCCCCTTCAGACCACCACTCACAAATGAACTGCATTCCAACGGACCTCACATTATCGTACAAAAAACGCCCAGTTCTCTCTAAAGGGTTACAGTTTGTCCCTTTGCGCCCAACGAGTGAATGTTATAGTCTCCTAAATGATGTTTATAATTTCCACAGAAGTATGCGTTTATAATACTATCTTTGCGGAAAATCTGACACATCTTCTACCTCTAATTTTGATTAATTTTCTCGTTTACACTCTCTGAAATCAGATTGGACACCGCCTTATGGTGCCTCAAGGTTTCTCGACTTTTACATACAGGTCACTTTATGTGAGATCGAGCATCTCCACTCTCGCCGGTAACCTCATTCCAATTTAACTCCCGCGGAAAATCGAGTCCTCTCCAATCATCGCCGTCGGGAAGACATTGTCATTAAACCAGATGATAAGGGAGGTGCTGTGGTAGTCTGGCGTAAAGACCTATACATACAAGAAGGTGCCAAACTATTATCTGACACAATTTTCTACTTATCGACGATAAACTCCTCTCTCCTGGTGCGCACCGTCTCATCGTCCCAAATAGTGGTCTAAGCGAACCGTTCTTCTACATGCCTCCTTTATTCACAAACCCAATTGTCCCAGGCGTCCTATTGTTTCGGAACAGACATCCGATTATCTGGACATCATTTTCTAACCTATAGTGACATCTCTCACCACATATGTCAAGGAAATGAACCATCGCTTAGTATCTTCTCTTCTCTATCCCAAGCCCCAGACCACTCGTACCGACTCTTCGTGCTCGAGTATGTTTCCTTTATTTTCTATCCCTCACGCTGATGGCCTAATAGCTTTCATTTCTTTCTCAATCAAAGAATACATCCATCTGTGGATACTTTCACTCTCCTCCGCCTCACCAAACTTGTTCTCAACTTTAACACTTTCGAACTACTTGGCCAGTTCTTTGACCAAGTCAGTGGTGTAGCTAATGGATCCAAGATGGGTCCTATATATGCTTGCCTGTTCATGGGTTACGCTGGACATCAAATACTGAACTTGCAGCGCGGCCGCCCTTGACAATAATTTTATTGTCCAGCTCGGTTTGCTGTCCCCACAAGGCATGAACATATCGCTTTCATACACATAGGATACCTGCTACACATTTCTTACCCTCATGCGCACCCGTACTTATACATGCATTTGTATTTGTCTGCATTTGTAATGACACATGTGGACACCTTTAGTTTTTTAATGTGCTTTGTGGCAATATATACAGACGTATTCGTTTATCCATGCATGATAATGTACGCATTCTTTTGTGCACATCTGTTCGGTAAGCACACACATAGTTACAGATATACACAGTTTTATACTTATCTTGTAACCACCTCCCCATAATTTAGAATCCTTCCCTTTTATTTCACACCTATGATGGTGTGTCAAGCCTGACAAATCAGTTTCAGTCCAGTCAGCGCCTGACCAAGCTCTGGACTGCAGGAAAGTGACTTTTGTTTTTCCTTCCTTGAGACTTTAACATATTTTCGCCATGTAGTTAGATTTATGGGTAAATCCTTATATATTTTTGTGTTGTTATTTATTGTTTCAGCTGAAGGCTTACTTGGCCGAAACGTCGATCGACTTTTGTTTTTCACCTAAGTAAAACTGTTGCCATACAACATTTTACTTTCTTTTATTTAAATTGTAATTATTATCATCAGCTTTCAATCAAAGATTTTTTTTTCTTTTTAAAGATCTTTATAATTATGAACAAACGGAAATAAATATTAAGAATAATGGACAAGGACCAGAAATACTAAGAGAAGTGGAAGATGCCTTGCGCAATATGAAAGCAGGCAAAGCTCCTAGACCAGATAATATAACTAAAGAGGAGATTGAAGCCATGGGTGATTTTGAAATAGCAGTAATAACAAAAATATTGAATGATATCTACAACAGCGGATAAATACCAGACGACATGCTCAAATCAATATTCATAGCCCTACCAAAGAAATCGAGTGCGATTGAATGCGATGAGCATCGCACAATAAGCCTAACGAGTCATATGACTAAGATATTACTAAGAATCATCATGCGAAGAGTGCGAAACAAAATCAGTCCAGAAATTAGCGATGAACAATGTGGTTTTGTTAGAGATAAAGGAACAAGCCATGCCATTTATATCATACGATCTTTAGTAGAAAGAGCCATAGAGGTGAAAACAGATCTATACCTATGTTTCATAGATTACGCCAAGGCATTTGATAAAGTAAAACACCAAGAAATAATCAAAATTTTAGAAAGCATAAACGTAGACAGCAAGGATCTAAGAATAATAAAGAACATGTACTGGCAACAAACAGCGGCCATAAGAACTGGAAACCAATTGGGAATGTTTCAACAAATAAAACAGGGTGTTAGATAGGGTTGTGTGCTGTCACCAGATTTGTTTAATATTTATAGTGAGATTATTTTAAGATCCATAAGGGGCATGCCTGGAATAACAATTGGAGGTCATAATATAAATAATCTAAGGTATGCTGATGATACAGTCTTAATCGCTAAGAGTGAAAATGAGTTACAAGAAATGTTAGACATTATAGTAAAGGAAAGCAAAAATAAAGGACTCAGCCTTAATAGCAAAAAAAACAGAGGTAATGGTAACAACAAAGAAAAAGACATCACCTCAGTGCAAAATAAAGACAAGTGGAACAGTATTAAAACAGGTAAATGAATTTAAATATTTGGGAACTTTGTTAACCTCAGACGGAAGAAGTACAAAAGAGGTGAGATGTAGAATGGCTCAGGCAAAAGCAGCTTTCCAAAAAATGAGGAAGATGCTATGCAATCCAATTTTGACAATAGAAACAAGAAAAAGAGTTCTTAAATGTTATGTAGAGCCAGTCTTGACATATGGATGCGAATCATGGACAATAAGAAAACAGACAAGAAAATCACTGGAGTCTGTAGATATGTGGTTTTACAGAAGAATGTTGAGAGTACCATGGACAGCTAAGAAGAGTAATGCTAATGTTATAAGAGAAGTCAAAGCAAAAAGAGAGCTAATTTCCAATATTAGGAAGAGACAATCATAATTTTTTGGCCATATAATGAGAACAGAACACCTGGAATATATTGTAACAACTGGAAAAATTGAGGGACAAAGAGATAGAGGGAAGCAGAGAGAAAAAATAACAGACAGCTTAAGAGAATGGCTTGGCAGAAGGACAACAACAGAAATGATAAATAGCTAGATGGAAAGTTGTGGAGTGACATAATCACCTACACCAGTAGGCCTGGTATTTGATGATGATGATCATCAGCTTTACAACATCTTAGCATTGCTGTGCATCTTGATGCCTTTACCCCTACAGTCACGCTTACCATCATTCTTCTTCCATATGAATATGATAGTAGTGTTTATTTTTCCATTTTTGAATGCTTCTATTATAACTATCCTCAAAGTAATATATACAACTCTTGAATAAATCTATACAATAACAATTTCTTTCTTGGCCCGATAACTTGTTTACTTCTGTCCAGCTATCATGGCCTCCTTTCACAATTCCCTCGAACATATGTTTACATCTTAAGATATAAAACAAGATAGAGAGATAATGATCACGAGAAGACATAAGCCAAGGAATAAACGATTTTTTTTTCTATTGAAGCTACTTTGTCGTACATGAGGTAGCCTTTACCAAAAAGAAGAATTTTAACACGAATTGAGACAACAGAGAAAGGTACGCAATAAACGTAGTTTTGAATAAAACTATTTCTCATTTATTTAAATACATAATTATTGCAGCTAAACTACTAACCTGTATGACGCCACATAAGCACAAACAAAAGATCACACATCTGAACATGGTGGCAGTCTTCATTGACAGTCAGAACCATTAACAGGATGTTCCTCTCCCTGGAACAACGAAGAGACTGTGTCAACATTTGGTGATCAAGCGCATATATTATGTACATATATGTCTGTCAACTAGCCATTGTTAAGTGGAAAGACATTTTTTTAAAAGTCGATTGTTATTTCCTGGGGAGTATTTCATGTCACAGGCAGGTCATATGTGGCTACGAATGCGTTTATGTGACTATGTGTGCTCGTGTATATGCAGGCTAAGATGTTCAGTCTTTAGAAGAAAAAAACAGATACATAAGGAAAAAAATACATTCGAGAAAGAAACATTCTCTGTTTCATTGTGTCATTATGAGAAAGTATGAGTAGCGTATTATGTGTTTATCTTCCAAGTAAAGTAATTTCAAACAATGGATCCGCCCTGTGATCGCTCCATTGTTATGGGTATGGGGTCGGTTAAAGTTGGATATAATAGGCAAGAAATAAAAAAAAACCGACCAATGGAAAAAGACGTAAAAAAGTTTCAGAAGAATTGGTAGGGGAGGAGAGGGGTCGGATTGTAGAAGCGGAAGGGAGGTTTGGTGGAGGTGATAAAAGGTGAAAACCAAACCAAAGCTGACCGATTGAATGGATTTTATTGTATTTTAGGGGATATTAAGGGCCAAAGGGAATGATTGGATAGTGGGGTGGTCGGGTTTGGAGGGACGGAAGTGGTGGTTTTGTGGGCGAGATAAAATGTGGGTGGTTTGGGCAAAGCAAAACAATTGTGTTTTAAATGGTCTCTTATGGGGCGGAGTGTGAGAGGCGATAAAGATAGGGAAGATATAATAATAGAGAACCAAAACTGACCGATGCATAGCTAAGAAGAATAAAGTGGCCGAACCAAAGCAGACAGATATATTGTATTTTAATGAATTTTAATTAACTTTGGCGATATTTAAAATGAATTTTGAGTGATTTAAGGGAGTTTTGGTGGAATTTTAATACATTTTTAGTAATGTTGGCGAGATTTAAAATGGGTTTTGGCTGATTTTGTGCGGGTTTCAAAATTGTTTTGGATTCATTTAGTTGTATTTTTGCTGCTTTGGGGGAATTATTGTATCTTACTGGATTTATAGTGATTTAAGATGCGGAAAAGAATTCATGGGTGTCGGGGAGATGTGGTAAAAACAGAAAATGTATAATAATAGTGAACCAAACTTGGTCGATAAAAAGATGGTGACGTATATTGTAGTTGTATTGCGTATTATTCCGGAAAGGCATTTTGAAAAGAAAATGGTATTTTCCGTTGATTATATAGGATATTTAGAAAGTTATATTAAAAGAGGACAGAGTTTTTTCAACGGGGTAGGGTCTTTTCAGTCTAGATTTGCTAGCCGCAAAGTCTTATATAGGATAATATGAAAAAAAAATCGATAAACTGCAGTAAATACGTAAATATATAATATATAGGGAAAATAAGAGAGTGTTGCCTGAAAAAAATGTCTGCTCAAAGTTGCGATGCGACACCGGAAATACATACCTTCCAATAGCCAACAACGATTACATTTGGAAATGTGGTTGCAACAGATACAATCTACAGCCATAATTATGCATTTTAAACGACATATTTATAACAAAATGTTAATAACATAGAACTTTGCCATCTAAACAAATTCATCGTTGTTAAACTTAACAGTTTAACGAGAAAAGCATAGTGACTCCCCCTTACACAACCCCAAATGGGTAATTATCCTGCACTGGAGATAGATCATGTCCACAGAAAGTATGGGGGAGAGGGGGTACGCTATATAAAGGCGAGTGTAATTGCTTATTTATCCTCCACAGGCCAGGGAAAGTAAAGCAGATTAAGGAGATAAGCCACGTCCACTCGTGATGAGAGAAAGCTGATTTTTCGTGTCATACAGCGCGCAAAGCATTGATAAGTCCGGTGTTACCATAAACGGGAATTTTTTAATAGGGTGGCAAAGCGCCAGAATTCCAATAGTAAACAATCTACTTAATATTCAAAAATCTACTAAACATGTCACCGACTTACAAAATTACAACACAAGAGTGCAGACATACCGAACACAATATAAGTAATGAAAAAAAAAATTAGAAGAAGTAGTAAAACAAAAAACACTCCAGCAACGTGTAAATATGCCTATTGTTACTAATTCGAACTGTGAAGTCCTCTTTCAGCTACAATCAGATTGCAGTTATCTATATATATATATATATATATATATATATATATATATATATATATATATCTATCTATTGACCTTTCGAGCCGTAACCGGCCCATAGGGCGTAGACCAAGATACACCTTCTCCTATATGAATTTTTGTTCTAGCAGTTTTCTTTTAAAGATATTTTATCAAATCTCGCCATCTGTCTCTGTTCTGTGCAAGCAGTTCTATCTCATTGAGGGAGCCGATTCCTGCTGCTCTTGCCTCTCTCATCAATGTTCTTCTCAGTGTCTCCCTGGGTCTTCCTCTTTTTCTTTTACCTGTTGTTTCCCATATGAGGGCTTGCTTTGCTATTCGATTATTATCTCTTCTCATCACATGTCCAACGTATGACCATCGTCTTTTCTTTATTACTGAAGATATTAGTGGTTGATTGGCGATTTCTCTAATTTCCTCGTTTGTTTTAAAAATTCGTTCCATTCTATACCAAGTATTTTCCTTAGACATTTATTTTCGAATGCGTTCAACTTTGTTTCTATATCTCTTGTTGTTTTCCAGCTTTCACACGCATACGTAAGGGTTGATAGTACATTTGATTTGAATAGCCTAAGTTTTGTGTTTGTGCTAATGAGTTTTGATTTCCACAACTTTTCAAGGCTTCTGAAAGACATTGCTGCTTTAGCCAGTCTGATTCTAATTTCTTTGCTCGTATCCCCTTCTCGATCAATGTGACTTCCAAGATAGATGAAGTGATCGATCTCTTCTACTGGTTTGTTTTCCATGTATATTTTGTCACTTGTTGGAATTAAACTTTTCATGACTTTAGTCTTTTCATGATTGACCTCAAGCCCAATTTTGCTGGCTATTGATGATAGTTCATTTGTGTTTTCCTGCATCGTTTTTATCTGATTGCTGATGAGAACTATGTCATCAGCAAAGTCCAGGTCCTCCAAATGGTCTCCTTGTATCCATTCGATGCCTTTATTACCAGTGCAGCATTTCTTCATTATGAAGTCCATAACAATTCCAAATAACAAGGGCGATAAAATACATCCTTGTTTAACCCCAGTTTCTATTGGGAAACATTCGCTCAGTCCTTCCTCTGTTCGAACTGCACATGTGTAACCATCATACATGTCTTTGATAATATTTATGATTTTTGATGGTAAGCCATATTGCTTCAGAATTTTCCACAAAGAATCTCTATGAATACTATCAAATGCTTTTTTGAAGTCGATGAAGTTAAGTACAAAAGGTTTTTGCTTTTCAATGTGTTCCTCCAATATAAGTCGTAGAGTGAAAATGTGGTCAAGACAGCTTCTCCCTTTTCTAAACCCAGCCTGTTCTTCACGCATTACTGTATCTATTGAATCCTTTATTCTATTTAGGATGATTTTACAGAATAATTTTGAGGCAACTGACAAAAGTGTCACGCCTCTCCAATTGTTACAATCTCTAAGATTGCCCTTTTTGGGATCTTAACAATGATTCCTTTTTTCCATTTATGAGGCGTCTTCTCTGTTTTCCAAATGATGTTGAACATTTTTTGGAGATGTATTAAATTATGGCTATCAATTGCCTTGAGGATCTCAGCTGTTAACTTATCCTCTCCAGCAGCCTTGTTATTGGTCATTAGCTTTAAGGTGGTTTCTATTTCACTCAAGGTGAAGTCATCTAAATTTACATCTAATTCTGCTGCTGGTGTTTCAGCTTCAAAATCTATTAAACTGTGAGGTAGTGGACGGTTAAGAATTTCTTTGAAGTGTTCCGCCCAACGGGCTTTTATGTCTGCGCTTGTTGTTAGCATTAATCCAGATTTGTCTAGAATTGGTGTTCCACTGGATGTATAGGTGTTTGTCAGCATCTTTTGTACAGTATAAAGAGTTCTGCTGTCTCCTGTAATTGCAGCTGTCTCTGCTTTCTCTGCCAAGTTGTCTATATAAGCTCTTGTATCTCTTCTTGCCGAACTTTTCACTTTGTTGTCTAATTCTTTGTATGTTGCTTTTGCCAGAACCTTTCCAAGATCTGTCTTTACATTAGTCATGGCTCTCTTCGCTTCTCTTCTTTCTTTGATGTATTTCCATGTGGTGTCTGAGATCCAAGCTCGTTTTTCCATTTTCTTCAGTCCAGCACTTGCTTCTGCTGCTGTCATTAGTATTTTGCTCTGTGAGTCCCACATTTCATTGATATCTAAGTCTATTTCACCAAGTGCTGAATAACAATTACTTAGCTCTATGTTAAACTTTTCCTTTATTGCTTCATCTTTCAGTTTATGACTATCAATTTTATGTGTAATTGACCTCTTCTGTTGGTTTCTAAATTTTAATCTTATTTTCCCAATGCACAGGTTGTGGTCACTATTAACATCAGCACCTCTGTATGCTCTTACATCTATTAATGATGATCTGAATTGTTGTTTAATACATAGGTGGTCAATTTGATTTGATGTTCTATCATCAGGAGATATCCATGTTGTTTTGTGAATATTTTTATGTGGAAATAATGTCCCACCTATAACTAAATTTTCTATTAAACATAATTCTATCAATCTTTCTCCATTCTGACTTGTTGTATTACAGCCTTCACTCCCCATCACATGTTCCACTCCTGCGTTATCTTGTCCTACTTTGGTAGGTATATATATATATATATGTTTAAATTCGGCGATAATGAAGCAGAATGTCCGTTCTCTCATGAAGATGATCTCCACTTAACTATTTTTTTAATAATAATACTTTTGACAAAGACAATATCAGTTTCTTGCATGTAGTTGCATTATTTACTAAGGGCACCTGGTTTTAGTGAAACTATTTTAAGTGAAATGTTAATCATAGATGGTAGATGTGCAATAGAAGTGAGATGCAAAATGGCACAGGCAGAAGTAGCTTTCCAAAAACTGAGGAAGATACTTCGTATATATTTTTGTCAAAGAGAAACAAGGACAAGAATTATTAAATCTTATGCAGAGCTAGTCTTATCATATGAATGTAAATCTTGGACAATATGTCAACAGACAAGAAAATCACTGGGGGCTGCAGAAATGTGTTTTATAGAAGAATGTTGAGAATACAATGGAAGGCTAATAAGACTAATGAAAACTTTCTGAAAGAGGCCAAAGCAAAAATGAGAGCTAATATCCAATATTACGAAGAAATAATCATCATTTTTGCCATGAAATGAGAAGGAAAAAGCTTGAATATATTGTAACAACTGGGAAAATTGAGGGACGAAGAGATAGAGGGATTCAACGAGAAAAGATACAAAACAACTTAAGAGAATGGCTTGGCAGAAGGTCAACAACAGAAAAGATAAATAATTGTTGAGATCGAAAATTGTTTGAGAGACATGATCACCTACGCCAGCAGGCACGGTACTTGATGGTTATGATTATGAGTTTAAATTAACCGTTGCTGATCGGAAAAAAGGACATTGTTAGATTTTCAAAATTTTACTTTGTCTAGAAATTGAGAGACGCTCGTGACCATTTATTTTCGTGGTAACTTTTCCCGGATAGTGCATTAACAAATAAGACGTAGCGCCGGGTGTTAGTGAAACTAGTTTAAGTTAGCCGTTGCTTGTCGGAAAAGCACTTGCTGTCAAAGTTTGACTTTGTCTAGGAGTGGATATAAATAGTAAATATAAAGTTAAAATTACTAAAGTCATGTATCTTCTAGATAGCAACATAAGGTTCTGAACCATAGACAATCTCGCAAACAAGAAGGAAAAAATCGATTCGTTCGAAACAAAATGATACAGAAATTTCCATAAGATACCTATGATAACGAATAAAGCAGTGAAAGTATTAACAGATTTAAAGATTAACAAGAATTGGCTTACAAACATTCCACAGAGAACATAAAAATAGTATGGCCACGACAAACGACACAGCAGAGTTGAGAAAAAAATACAGTAATGGAATGAATGCATGGTTAATGGGCGACGCATCATGGGCAAACTAAAAGAAAGTGGTTTCAGAACATTAAGGAAACCTTAAAAATGACAAAAGAAGATATGGCTAGAAAAGACAGAGATTCTGTCAAACTTGCTGTGGTGAGGTGAATGTAACGTTCTGCAAAGAACATGCAACCTGATGATGATTACACGGTCAGGTAGACGTCGTACATGCCTTGCGAGAAGCGGGAAGGAAACTGGACTGTGACAACCATGTGTCCACATCACTCCTTCGAATGAAAGAGATGTCAGTAACGATGATTTCAGCCAGAAATGAAGGGTTCTGTGAGCGCATAAGTAGACTTATCAACCAACACAGAACTAGAGTCGTTAGTTGCTCCACGGGCATCTCCTGAGACGAGAGGATGTAAGTACCTATGGAATTGTTCGCAGCATAATGATGATAACCCCCCCCCTTTTTTTTTTTACTAATAACTCAATTAATGTATGTGTGTGTGTGTGTTTATACGTATACATTTTTTATCAATGATAATAAATAAAGAGGCAATCAATTAAAACAAACATTTTTAAAAGTTTGTAGGTAGCATCCTATTAGTTTCCTATTTAAAAGGTGGTATCCGGTTAGTAATGTAAGCGAATCATGGACAGTAGGCAAATAAATGAAAATGTCTGGCCACGGAGATGGAATTTCTCAGAAGAATGTTGAAAGTTCCCTGGACGGCTAAAAAGACCAATGAGGAAATTCTCAAAGAGGCCATCACAAAAAGGGAACTCCTAAAAAAACAGCAAAAAGAAACAATCGACATTTTTCGGGCACATCATGAGAAGAGGAAAGTTGGAATACTAGGTTACAACTGGCAAAATAAAAGGAAAGAGATATCGCGAACTACAGAGAGAGAAAATACTGGATAGCTTGATGTCATGACATGGAATACAATCAACAACAGAACTGGTAGAAGATTGTGGAAGGACATGATCGTCTACGCCAAACGATATGGCACAGCACATAATGATCCTATTAGTTTTGAGAAATAGTGAACTTGTTTGTCAGGTAGAGTATCCTGTCAGAGATTGTTATGTATTGCTTCGTCGTTCCAGACTAGTGTCAGCACCTATTGCATGTCTCCATCCAGAAATGTCTTTGATAAACTCTTCGCAGTTTCATTAATTTGAAACTAAAATATAATTTTCTGCTGGTTTGTTAATAGTGAAACAGGAATAAGCACTGACATACGAGTACAATATAATATTTAAGTATACTAACATGCTAAGCCACAGTCTAGATGTGTTAGTAATTGATAATAATGACATTAAAGTGTATTTTACAACTTAAGAGGTAGACAACGGAGCAAAAAAGGATTTCAACCCAAATCTTCATCAGCAAACTCGGCCAAAAAAAATTTAAAAATTCGCAAGAAACAAGCAAAATAATTAAATACTAAACAATAAATGTAAGGCTATAGGTAAAACGTAGTACATTGACTAAAGAGGTCCTTGTAGCGGTTAATTTGACCGACATCTAAACCATATTCGGTCGGTATATTGTTGGCACCCCTGAATAGTTTAAATGTGATTAAATGTTGTACTTGATTCTTGTTTGTTATGTTGAGCTCGCTGATGAAGACTGAGGTCAAAACGTTCTGTTTTATTCTGGTGCTTTCACAACCCCCTTCCCCCCCCCATAACATGTACAAAATACAACATGCACGCACATTTTTATAGCATTACAATGTTTTGCTTATTGGTGACATAGCACGTAGCCGTAGACTCATGTCGGTTGACATCTAATGATATCTAGTTTATAAGCTGTTTTGTTCATAAAGAGTGCTCTATTTAGATAACATAGAGGAATCGCGCATTCATAACGGCAACAAGTACTTGAAACTTATTAAATGGTGGACGTACATACGAATACAATACGAGGTGTATGCCACTAGTACAGAGAAGTGTTATAAAAAGAGGAATAAACTGCGTATTTACAAACTGTTGCATAATGTAGGAACCGCCCCCTTTTATAAGACTCGTGGGAACTACCAGATGCATCATATCGCTAGTGACAATACCAAGATTCACGTGACATTTAATCCATTTATTTTCTCTCAACATCTTTGAGCTGCACCAGAAAATACATTTTTAGATTATTTAAACATTGATTGCATGTGAATGTTTTTTTTTTTTCTATTACGTTTCCTTTTAAACCAGAAGCTCAAATTTTGTATAATTGTTTTTCTGTTTGAATCATAGATGACTTAATGAACACCCATCGATATAATCAGGCTGTGTCTATAACAACAAAACACGTGAAACAAAATGAACTACAGCGACACATACGTCAAATGTTTTGACATTTACATCACTGTTTTGCTGTTAATTTATCTGTTTGTTTGCGTCCGCCACGTTCATATCTCTAGCAAACTCACAAAGGACTCAATTTTGCGAAAATATGTGTGTTCCTATTTTTCCCACCGGCAGCCCCATGCTCACATTTTCCCTTTCAATCATGCCCGAACATGGGCCATTTCTGGACTACTCTTTTCCATTTCCAAATGACAAAGTTTCTCTAACGTGCATCTTTTAAAAATGTCTCCCGCAATTCGCCATTATCCAAGGCATGGAATCTCACTAGCCAGAGATCAGGCCAGGGAAAAGCCACGAAGAAACAATGAATTATATATATATATTTTTTTTTTAATAACCACAGTCAGAAGTGGAAATCGAACCCGAGACCTTCATGTTCATCGGCGACTTCTCTCTAGACCACTCAACCCGTCTTCTTTCTTCTTTTCTTTATTTATTCAGTTCTGTATTTTGTTGGCAGGCGTCGCAGGCTTGAGTCAATGATGTGTTTTATATCAAAGGCACTTTCTGTGGGTTGGTATATAGTGATATTTTGTATTGTTTCATTATGTTGTAAATTCTCTAAATCCATCTACTTCTTGGTCTAACTCTATATCTTGGTTGTTCCATTTTGATGTAATGAGCCCTTGACGCTGGTGCTGAGGTGTTCAAGAACTTTAAATGTTTTAACCACTTTAATCGTTGTCTCTCTATGTATTCGTTTACTGGTAAAATTCTAATGCTACTTCAGATTTCATCGTTCTTTACCTGATCTCTTCGTGATTTGTTCACAGCTTTTCTGATGTATCTCTTCTCTCTTGCTGATAGTCTTCTTTCTAGAACTATGGTCAGGTAGTCCGTCTTCAACTTAATATAAAGAGGTAATCACTGGATAAAACTGAGACAAAGAAGGAGAGAAAGACAAAGTCCGATACAATTGGCCTGGTCAGTGTGATCTTACTTTGTGTTGTCGTTGGGGAGCTGGGGGGGGGGGGGGAAACAGGACTTACCGCATGAGAGCGCGAGTCATTACTTATGTTTACATTATATATTCAGAGACATATAGGTGGTAAGTATATTTTAATAGCAAAGGTTTATAACCAAACGAGTAATTTATCACTAAAATATAAACATTTCTTTAAAAATTGCTTAAGGAGCTACCATGTAATTTAATGTAAAGATTGCCATTGTTTTTCTGATACAAGCTTTCCTATATTTACTTTAAAATGCACCCAAGAAGTCCTAGACAGGCTTCCAGAGAAGCACATTCATTGCGATTTCTAGCTTTGAATTCAATGACTTGGAAAAAGTACATTCACTTTCATATGTGCTAACAAATAAGTGTAATTTTTGAATTGAAAATGTATGCAATTTTAGTAAAATGCACGTTGACAAGAGATTGCACAGAAGTCCTCAGCGATGTCATATTCTTTGACTTGAAATAAATGATCTGACTGAAAATCATAAATTCTTCATCTGAAGACTAGAGGTCAGCTGACTTACTTCTATCTCCATGGGGTTATTCAACAGCGACAGTTTTGACCTCTGGACACGAACATCTTTGAATCTTGACTGGAAATCTTTTTTATATCACATATTATTTTTGATCTCCACAGTTACGCATTATTTCTGTTGTTGACCTACTTCCAAGCTATTCTCTTAAGCAAAAATACAATTTATTCCAGCTGTTCCCTTCTCATTACATGGCCCAAAAATGATGATTCTTTCTTCCTAATATTTAAAATTAGCTCTCTTTTTTGCTTTGGCCTCTTTCAGAATGTTACCATTACTCTTCTTAGTTGTCCATGGTATTCTCAACACTCTTCTGTAAAACCACATTTCTACAAACTCCAATGATTTTCTTGTCTGTTGTCCTGTTGTCATGATTGACATCTATATATATTAAAACTGGCTCTACATAACATTTAAGAACTCTTTTTCTTGTTTCTATTGTCAAAAGTGGATTGCACAGTATCTTCCACATTTTTAGGAAAACTTTTTGCCTGAGCCATTCTGCATCTCAACTCTGTTGTACATCTACAATCTGAGGTTAACAACGTTCCCAGATATTTAAGTTCATTTATCTGTTTTAATATTGTTTCACTTGTCTTTATTGTGCACTGCGGTGATATCTTTTTATTTGTTGTTACCATTACTTCTGTCCTTTTGCTATTAAGGCTGAGTCCTTTATTTTTGCTTTCCTTCTTTATAACGTATAACACATCTTGTAACTCATTTTCACTCTTAGCGATTAAGACTGTATCGTCTGGATAGCATGGGTTATTTATATTAGGACCTCCGATTGTTATTCCAGGCATGTCCCTTATGGATCTTAAAATAATCTCACTATAAATATTAAACAAATCTGGTGACAGCACACAACCTTGTCTAACACCCCGTTTTATTTGTTGACACATTCCCAATTGATTTCCAGTTCTTATGGCCGCTGTTTGTTGCCAGTACATGGTCTTTATTATTCTTAGATCTTTGTGGTCTACATTCATGCCTTCTAAAATTTTGATTATTTCTTTGTTTTTTGCTTTGTCAAAGGCCTTGGTATAATCTATGAAACATAGGTATAGATCTGTTTTCACCTCTATGGCTGTTTCTACTAAAGATCTTATGATATAAATGGCATTGCTTGTTCCTTTACCTCCAACAAAACCACACTGTTCATCACTAATTTCGTGACTGATTTTGTATCGCAGTCTTCGCATGATGATTCCTAGTAATATTTTAGTCATGTGACTCATAAGGTTTATTGTGCGATGATCATTGCATTCCATCGCACCAGACTTCTTTGATAGGGCTATGAATATTGATTTTAGCAAGTCGTCTAATACATATTTGCTTTTGTAGATATAATTCAATAATGTTGTTATTATTTCTATTCCAAAATCACCCATGTCTTCAATCTCTTCTTTACTCATATTATTGGGTCCTGGAGCCTTTCTTGCTTTAATATGGTGCAAGGCGTCAATTTCTTCTTTGAGTATTTCTGGCCCTTCTCCATTATCCTTAATATTTACCATTGTTCGTTCATCATTATATAGATGTTTAATGTATTCTGGCCATCGTTCCCTTATGATTTCTTGTTCAATCAACAGTTCTCTTCCCTTTGATTTGAAACATCCAGTTTTTGATTGTGTCTAACAATTTTAAGATTCTTTGTGTCTTTAACTTCTAAAGACACAATTTTAAGCTAGCACTATGATTCGGGTAAAGAATGCCACTCTAAAGGCTTCCTCTGACAGTGGCGGTGTAGTGTTCCAGTCTAATGATATATCATATCCAAATGTTTCTATGAACACTATTGTAGTCACCACACAAACGCCAATGGCACACATTAAGACTGAGTTCTCACCGATCATTTCGCAGGCCGGCAGTGAACCGACGGTGTGTGAGGCGCAAACATTTGCAGACACCTATTGTCTGGACGGGTATTCTTGGTCGTTTTGTGCAGTGTATAGTGGGTGTAGCAAAAGCTGCGACTTCATCATTGGTACGTGTCACGGCAAATGCTCACATGGGGTCTATGGACACGATTGCTCCAGGTCTTGTCTCAGTGTCTGTCCTTTATGTGGGAAAAATCTGGAAAATGACGACAATGTAAACATCCTGGCTATACCTGTAATGACACTTGTCCCGATGGTAATTTTGGGCTACAGTGCGAACAGACGTGTTCTGATGGCTGTGACATCATATGTGACCCGGAAAGTGCATACTGCACGTGCAAGGAAACGTACAACGGGTCAGACAGCACTCTCAAATGTCCAGACAACTGTTTCAACGACACATCTGAACAGTCAGCCGGGAACAGTGCATGCAAGGGAAAGTTCTACGTGTCAGACTGCATTCTCAAATCTCCGGACAACTGTTTGAACGAAACCTGCGGACAGTTAATCGAAGCCTGCGTCTCGTATGTCAATGATTCACACGTTAAGAAGAGTCTGCAGACTAACCCAAGCATATGGATACCTCAATGTGTTTATGTGCTAGACTTGGCTCATTTCTTGGTGTTTTTCCGTGAAGACATGACTCATATCTTACTGTTTTTCTGTGCTAGTCATGGCTCATATCTTGGGGTGTTTCTGTGCTAGCCATGGATCAAATCTTAGCTTAAGTGTATGTTGTGTGTGTGTGTGTGTGTGCTAGCCATGGCTCATATCTAGATGTGTGTCATCTTAGTCATATCTCATATCTTGGTGTGTCCGTGTTAATCATGTCTCTTATCTTTATGTGCGTCTGAGTTTAGTAATATATCATAACTTAGTGTGTATCTGTGTTAGTCATGTGTCATATCTTTGTGTGTGCATGTCTGGGTTAGGGATATCTCATATCTTTGTTTGCATGTTTATGTTAGTCATATCTCATATCTTTGTGCGTACATGTCTGTGTCTGTCACATCTCATATTCTTGTGTGTGCATGGCTACGTAAGTCACATCACATATCTTTGTGTGTGCATGCCTATGTTAGTCATATCTTATATCTTTGTGTGTATGTCTATGTTAGGTATGCGTCATATCTTTGTGTGTGCATGTCTAAGTCAGTCATATCTCATAGCTTTATATGCATGTCTATGTTAGTCATGTGTCATATATCTTGATGTGTGTCAGTGTTAGTCATGGCTCGTATCGCTGTGCACTTGTCTGTGTTATTCACATCTCATATCTCTGTGTGTGCATGTCTGTGTTAGTCACCTCTAGTGACTCGGGCAGATGGTGCTCGTAAACCTGGGAGGGTAGACCATCTAAGGGCAGAATCCCCCTACAGAAAAGACAATCTGCTGCCTTGCAGGAAGATTGGGGACAATCAAAGGCTAAGGAAAGCAAACCTGAAAAAATGCTGGCTGAAATCGGATGCACTGGGCCACTGGCGCAGAACACAGTGCAACGTATTAACGGGTGTTCAGTCAGAGTGGATCTGGCGGACTCTAAATATGATGTTCTGTCTGTGGGGGCGATCAACACACTTAACCTGACAGCTGACTTCATGTGGGAGTCTGGAATCCTACTCTGACTGAGTCCTGATCGCAGAGAGAGAGAGAGAGAGTGATTGTGTCTTTCTTCCTGTTAATTCTTCAGTATATGTGTATGAAGCTTTGGCATCTCCTTTTTGTTGCATTTCAATCTTAGTGCATCCCAGTTTTAACCATGCTTCTTTTGTTTCATTGCATTTTATTAAAATTTCTTTATTTAATCTCTTATATTCATCTTTATTACCATTATTTCTTCTTTTTGTACCCATTAGCTGCAAAAAATGACATTTATTATAAATTGATTTCTTGAATTTGTCTTCACTGGTGGAATGAACTCCTGTTGAAGTTTGCTGCATTGATTCTTTCAGCATTTCACGCTGCTTATCAATGCTTTATATCTTCTCTATTGCACTGTACCGGTTCTGAATTGCAACGTTATATCAGTCTTGTAACCTTTTGTCTGATTTGAGTAAATCTAAATTTAACTTGATATTAATTGTGGCTCGTTTTTGTACTTTTAATTTTACTCTAAGCTTTCCCACAACTGGTACACGATCACTATTGCAATCTGCCCCTGGTCTAGTTTTCACACAAACAAGACTGTTTTTAAATATGTTGTTTATCAGTATGTAATCAATTTGATTACACGCGTTGTCTCCTTGGCTTTTCCATGTCCACAGACGTCTTGGATGTTGTTTAAACCAGGTGTTTCCTATTATCATGTTGCGTATTCTTGCCCAGTCAATAAGCTTGTCACCTCTTTCATTTCTCTTGCTTAGGCAAAAAAAACGACTACTTCCTCAACTCTTTTCTTTCTTACCTTTACTTTGAGATCCCCTAGAAATATGGTGCTTTCATGTTGTTTGCATTCACGAAGTGCCATATTAAGCTCGTCGTAAAATCAACTTTTCCCTCTAGGCTGTCTGCCTTTGGTGCATAAACTTGTATGAGATTTGTATCTATTGGCTTTCCATTCAATCTCACTAAAAGGACTCTGTCAGATACTAGCCAAATGCGTTTCACTGTTTGTGCTCTTTCTGCATCCAAGATGATACCTACATCTCTTTGGTGTTCAGTACCCCCAGAATAGATTATTTTGTTCATAAGAATATATTTCCCCTTAGTCCCAATAAATATAAACCTATCATTGCCATTTCCTGTTGATGTGTTCCAGTTTTCTCTTCTGCATGAGTGGTCTCATATTCCAAGTGCCTATCTTCAGAGTCTATTTTATATTTATCTTGTTTACAGTAGCTTGATGACGATCGGACATCACCTGTAGCACATGATGTCCTCTATCAAACGAGGGTATTCGATTGGAATCCCCATTAACGTTGTTGTGAATTCTATTATTGTGGCGATTTATGATTATACACATAAAATACGACTGTGGTTTGATGTTGCTTTCCGCCAGTTTATTTACGGTTGGCTCCGCTCATCATCATTGAGTGCCCTCTCCGCATCGAAGGTTGGCTATCATGGAGCGCCATTCCACTCTGTCTCTTGCTTTGATGGTGCAGATTGCCATAGGCTGACTTGTCCATCTTTTGATGTTACTCGCCCATGTTAGTCTTAAACTATCTAAATTAAAGATTAAGAGATTAATACCTAGCAGCAAAGGACAGCGCTTGATAATTGCTCATGCAGGTAGTCGACAACATGGACTAATACAGAATGCAGAGCTCATTTTTCTTTCAAAATCCATAGACAATCGGGATTATCACTCTGAGATGAATGATCACATATTTAGACATTGGATTGAAAATTCTGTTCTCCCATCACTAGATCGATCATCTTGCCTAATAATGGACAATGCAGCGTACCACAACATTGTTGCACTTGAAGATAAAGTCCTGACGTCATCCATTACAAAAGATGCTATTAAGATATGGCTCACGAAGGAGCACATACAATTTAATAACATGTACTTAAAACCTGAATTACTATCTCTAGTAAAGCAAAAACAAAGAACAAAGATGTTTCAAATAGATAAGATTATCCAAGAGCACGGTCATATAAGTTCGAGGCTGTCACCTTACCATGCTCATTTAAATCCAATAGAACTAATCTGGGCAAAATTAAAAGGACAAGTGGCAGATGAAAATACAACATTCAAAATATGCGATGTAAAGACTCTTGCTAATCTCGCTTTATTAAATATAGACAGAGATTATTGGGCGAAATGTGAAGACCACGTCTTAAAACAGGAAGAGGAATATTGGAAAAATGATGGTTTGTGGAATGTTCAACCCCAAACAGTTATTAATCTTTTAGACTCGTCTGATTCAGAATGAAAGTATATAGCCCCCACAATGTTGGCTCCTATATTACCTTAAATTAGTTCAACAAACGGTCCTTTTCAGGACCACACAACTATGAAAATTGGACATACAGGTATACCTTGATATTATCGTCCGTCCTCGAACTGAGAATACAATAATTCTCCTAGTATTCCCCCTTTACGGCCACGCCTTTACCTAGTGAAAATTAATCATAGACCAGCAACTACGGTAATTTCTATTATTTAGGGGTTCACAATTTACAATTTTGACAAACATCAAAGAAATTCGCCACTTTAAGAAAACTGCAGCTGCAAGATATTTGTTAAATATACATTTAAAGGGTCTTTTTCATTCTAATAACATTTGGAAAATTTCAACAGTTTTTAACAAACGGTTACTGAACAATAGCGTTTTGAAGTTGGGCAAGTGATTTGAAACGAGCTATAGACTTAACTTTCTCTTGGTCAAAATGTGTGTGTTTTTTTTTTGTTCCTAAGACCTCGTTACCTTTCCGCATTAACCAGATCTCAGAAAAAAGACCAACTTCTGTAACAGCAGTTGTTTTTTTTATTTTAGTTCATAACCAAACTTTAGTGCAACCCGATTGCCTACAAAACTTGTTCTTAGAATATTCATATGTAGGCTACTCCAAACTTATGTATTGGTAAATGAAGGCGTTATGTAACATGTTCATCATTAAAATTAAACCCAATATTATTCCAATCTGTCAAAAAGCCAATCTTTTTTTTGTTTCTTTCTTCAATTTTAAAAAATACCTGTTGAAGTGTTTGTAAAAACTGTAGTGTATGGTATAGTGTTATAGTATCATGTACATCCATTGTGTTAAGGAATCTTACATTTGAAATGGTTACATAAAATATTTTCGTCTTTATGTGTGAAATATTATATAAATAGCAGCAATATATATATATATATATATATATATATATATATATATATATATATATATATATATATATATATATATATATATATATATATATATATATATATATATATAAGTTCTGCTATATGAAAGTATTGGGAAGGTTTGCTAAATTGCAATGTTTTCGGAGGTGTGGCTATTTTAATAAGTTGCAGATTTTGAAGATGTTAAACTTGTTTTCTTCTTTGCTTTTGTTTATTTATCTCTGTTATACGCTACCTGCGGATAATGCTTCTTAAATAACTTTATAAATTTTGTTGTTGATGCAAAAAAAAAGGTTCGGAAATAAGGTTCGAAACGGAAGGTGACCTAGTACTCAAAAATGCTGTGTTAGATGTGTTGGGCTGAAAAAAAATGTTACATTTCTACTGCAAACCACCACACAATATATCCACACCCATTTAATGTCCTTTTAAGGGCGGACGATGAAGAGCTCAGACAACTCCTTTTATTTATCAGGTGAATGCAGGCATGCAGGTACACTCAGATAACTCACACCTATTCGTTTTTGTTCTACCTTGTCTCGCTGAGTTGAGGAAGATATTAACAGCAAGAAAGTACACTCATCTCTCTCATCATTTTGTAGCTTGCTAGAGTGGAGTTTAATACTTCAGCACAACAACATTATATGATAATGGACATCATTCCTCTTTACTGTTACCATTTGTGATAGAAATTAGCAGGTCAAGATACTGTTTAAGCAGACCACCCTGCCAGGACTCCATCATAATCTCTCTCTCTCTTCAACACCCCTCCACCACAGATGAAGAGAAATCCTTATATTGATTTATAGATGTGTATGATGCTTTTATTATTTTACTAGCAACACCAATTATGGTGCAAATGAGAATTCTAAACGTACATTTTTTCATGCAAGTCGCCGTATGGACAAAGCATGTTCATCAGATTAAGTGAATATATTCTCAACTAATATTAAAGTAAAAAAAAAATTGTCTTCATCAGGATTGAAAGAAAAACTATGACTTAAACACCTATGGTGACTGCACTGGCATGCGATCTTTATTCTCCAGTGACAAAGAAAACTTCTGGCCCATCCCAGAAATAGGATGCAAGTTGTAAAAATAGTTAGATGCTTCCAACCATTACATTTCGCTCGTTCTTAAAATTGATATTTAAAAGAAGTGGTTCCAAATTGTGACACAACATAGAGATGTCCCATTTCTAGAGCAATTTTATTTTTATTTTTGTTGATATAAATATTCTGATATTATTATATATATTTATGAGAAAGCACATTTCAAAGGTTGACAAATTTCACACTTTCTCTTGTTAAATATTCAATTTTAACCACATATGTCCTTAACATTTAAGATATAGCTTTAAATAAATGCAATATAACACAGAAGAATTATATGTACTTTTTATTTGTGGAAAGTGCAAAGAACAAGACAATTATAATATCAATAATCTAAAAAATTAATTACAAACAGCTGTGCATGATATTGAACGAGATTTAAAAAAAATAAAGGTACATTTAGCAAGTTCAAGAGATGTTATGTCACTGGATGATGTTGGTGATGATATTCATTGTAGTAGAAAAGGCAACCTAAAAAGACACACTAAGTAAAGAAGATATATACAATTGAGACAAACGAGTAAAATCATGATAACATTATCATAGGAAGAGTCCATTTATAACTGGGAAGTGAATTCAGTACATCATCATCATCATTGAGTGCCGTCTCCGCATCGAAGGTTGGCTACAATGGAGCGCCATTCCACTCTGTCTCTTGCTTTGATGGTGCAGTTTGTCATAGGTTGACTTGTCCAACATTTGATGTTACTCGTCCGTGTTAGTCTTGGTCTGCCTCTCCTTCTTTTAGCTTGTGTTTTCCCTTCCAATATTACTTTTATTAGGATGTTGTGTCTTTCAAAATGCCCCAACAATTGCATTTGTCTCATTCTAATTGTGTTTAGTAGTTCTCTTTTCATTTTTAGTTGTTTTAAAACTTCAACGTTTGTTTTAATTTCTTTCCATCCAATTCTACATATTCTTCTATAAATCCACATTTAAAGGCTTCACTTTTCTGTTCTGTTTTCTTCAATACAGTTTGGCTGATTTCCTAATACGAACTGGAAATATGACACTGTATACTTAATATGAAAACATAATTTTAAATTGCAGAGAATGAAATATAAATCTGCTTGCATGCTTTGTTGACTTCACAAAAGTATTTGACTGTGTAAAACATCAGGTGTGATAGAAAATAATGATAGTTTTATCTTAACTAGTGTATATTATAAAAATGTATTACAATAAAATAAAAAAACATTGAACAATGAAATGAAAGATCAGATTTGTTTTGAATATATCAAGAGGTTAGAGTGAGGTGCATTTTATCATCCTATCTAATGTAACCTTTGTGCAGAATAATGTTAGATAATCAGATAATAAGAAAAATATACGATGTTCCTATTATTAGAGGTCATGCAGAGCCAGAACGATGATAAACTGAAGACGTAACAAAAGTAATATCATAAAAGTTTATGTTGCGGCTTTAAGGGTTTAAAAACTGAACAAACTTATGATACAGCACAATTATCCACCTCACTGAATGTCTTTGAGAAGTTGATAATGTCAGTTGCAGGAAATAGTGACAAACTTTATATATATCTCATTGCAACAAAAAAATAAATATTTATAATAGATTAAAAACAGATGTAAAATCTTATAGTTGTTTCAACTGAGGAAAACATTGTAAAGACTGAATATTTATTACTAACAAATTATTTTTTAATGAAAAGGAGATTAAAAGCAGACTGAGTATCGCTATGCATAAAACAAAACAACTGCACAACAAATGCGTGGAAACTGATAATAGCAAAATGTTGGTTTATAAGAGCTTGTTTTTTTGTTATAGCAACATATGGTCGACAAACATGAACTATTGCGAGATCTGCTATCTATAAATGTCTTTGAATTCAGATACTACAGATGAACACTCAGAAAACTGGGAATAGGGAAATATAATAAACTTGTCAATTTTGAAAACTTAATATTCCATAGGAGCTGGTTACTATAGAACAAGGAAAATAAACATATAGGTATCATACAATGGCACGATTACATAGTAAATATCAATTAGGAGAGTCTATGCCAGGAAGAAGAGCGAGAGAAAGATGAAAGGAGGAATGGTTGGATTGGAAAGTGACTAAGAGCTTGAAATAACTGAGCAGACAATAGGCGTTTGGTGCAGGGTAGAGAGAACTTCAAAGAAGGTGTCATGACAGCCAAGTTCCAACATCGACAAGTTAGCTGAGTTATTAAAACGGTCTACTCATTCTCGTTTATATACAACAAAACTATAAACTATCATTATGGCTTTACCCCACTTCTGGATTTTCTCTAAAGACTGGAGAATAAGAGCCGTATGACCAGTGTAGCCACCATAAGGTGTTTGAGAATGAGCATTTATGAGAATGACATGCTTTTTTAAAAGTATTTTGACAACCAGCTTACTCTCTTTTCTCTCTCTCTCTCTCTCCCTCTTTCTCTCTTTCTCTTTCTCTCTCTCCCTCTGTGTGCATGTATGTGTGTATCACATAAAATGTTTACATGATAAATTCACTTAACTAATAAAATGTGTTTTTAACAAATACAATAATAAAAGATCTTCATACCAACGTTGTGCTACCAATGCTAGTCCTGGATCCTAGATGCAAGAAAAAAAAAAAAAATTACCTCTGCTGATCGAAGTGTGTCAGACGAATGACAGGAACAAGTCTGAGAGATAAGATCAGAAATGAAGAACTGAGTAAAAAGCTAGGAATAGCTCCCGTCATAGATTATATAAAGAAACAACAGAAAAATGGTTTGGCCACATGACACGACAGATAGATCAACGCACAACACAACGAGCCCTCAATAGAGGTTTCGAGAACACCAGACCTAATGGTCTACCACGAAAAAGATGGATCGGTGGGAATGCCAGAGAAGCACTTGGAAACATAACAGCAGCATAATTGAACAGAAGAGCAAAAGACCGCAAATTGTATCTCTCCTCGACGATGAAAGGCAAATGAGGAAAGAAAGAAGAAGGTATTATAAGATAAGGTAAAGTTAGGTGATTTGCATATCTGATGTGGTTGTGGTATTATATTGTCCAGTTGAACTCAAACTATTCCTGCAGCGTGGTTGGCTCTTCAAAACTGCTTAGTTCTCCATATAGTTTGTTAAATACTGTTACAATCTGTTCTTCGCATTCTTCTGTAGGCTGAAAGAAAATATCAGGAGCTTCGATTAATGACACAATTATTTTGAAATCCTTTTGCTCTCTGTTATATTTTTTTAAAACTTATTTTCTTGGTACTGTATCTCTACTGCATTAATTTTGCACATTTTTAGTTTACACTGTCCAATTTTAAATTGTAGTTAATATAGGAATGTGTCCACACATTGTCTGGCTTTCCTATTGCCCAACAAAATAGCATCAGAAATGGACATGAGTGGTAACCATTGTTGAAATAATCGTTTTTCTTTCACTATAAACAAGACAATGGTCTGACATTACAATAAATTAACTTCTTAGTGTAGTCTATATAGCCATCAAATTGTATCAAAGTTGAAGGCGCATTGTTTGGATAAAATCGTGATCTTGAGGGTCACTAGGGCAATGTTGATGTTGATTATGACTCGTTTCCATCTTATCTCCTAGACAAAAATATGTGTATACTTACTGTCCATTCATTTATGTTGTTCGGCCTTTTTTTCTTGTTGGTCTTCGTTACTTACCTAATCATTGATTGTACCCTGTGATATTATCTTTGCAAGGCTGTGATATGTGACCAAACTATTTGGTATGTATTTTCTGGATGATGGTTAGTAGGTTGTTTTGTTGACTTCAACTTCATATTTACATCATCTCAATTGTATGGATTTTCTTCTCTTTTAAAATTCTTTTGTTAATGTTCATGTCTTGTAGACGTATTGATGTTACTAACGAACACTGATTCTGATTCTTAAATTCATGCAAATATTTCTGTATAAGTTTTTCATATTGAAATAAGAACATTATAAAAATCTAAATTATATGGGCGTGAGATGAAGGCAGAGAAGACCAGATTAATGTTGATGACGGCTTACATAATTAATGAAAATTAACTTTTGTTTGAAAGATGGGTCAAAATAATGGGGGAACTTTCAGTAAAAATTAATATCTACTATAATAACAATTATGACATAGCCAGAATCTTCATTGCACAATGTCTCTTCTCTTGAAAGCATTGGCTACTTTAATAAAAACATTAAATTGTGAGTCACCCCAACCATTCCGAATCTACTAGTGAAATGGGCCCAGAAAGTCCAAAAAGTTTGATCAAATCAAGTTCTGTAAGTGTAATCGTATTGGAGATCATAACATTTAAGCCATGTTAAAGCTGATAACATTAATAAACAATTGCCTGTTGGAATTTAAAAGAAAATCATAAGACCATCATTACATGAGCATGGATTTTAAAATTGTAAAGTCTTCACCATTTTATTCATAAAATTTCGGAATCTATTCCAGGGATGATGGTCGATTGTTTGATATAGTAGCGCACTCTCCTTTGTTCTTCCAATGGGAAATTGTGGGGAAAAAGTAATTAAAGTGTGCTATGTTTTGTTTTGTTTGGATAGATTGTCTGTTGTACACAAACATATGGGTCTCTCTGTCCGTATTTTTTGTGAGGCGGTTATGGTGGCTGGCCTAGCTAGACTTTGGTGTCAGTGCACAGTGATGATGATCCGAGTATAGCGGTATCTAATAAGGGTACGATGCTACCTTTAACTCAGAAAATAAGTGTGTCCCTTTTTTGTCCCCCTTATTCTAATACACGCCTGTTTAACTTAGCAGAACGTATCATGAGTAAGGTTCCCACTTCTATACTTGTAACTTTAGGGTTGCTAGGATATCAGATGGATGGGAGTTTGATTCCCTTGTGGGGTGGGGGGTAGGAGTGTCAAGGGTTATTTCTATTGGGGTTAAATAAAATGTTCTTGAACACTTTGAGGTAACTGCGTCGTTTGTGCAGTCTTTCACTATTTTCGAATTTCATAGCAAACCCTGAGGTAAATCTCAAATATGGTATACGAGACATATGATAAATGATTGTACTCAGGATATCAATTTCATATTAAGCTCATATCTCTCCATATAGACTAACATTTATTACCTCAGTTTCTTGGAAATATATTTGGTCAATGAGACACAAATTATGATCTGCAGATTCAAACTGGGCATCGATATGGATGGAAGAAATTGTTGGATCTACATTTGTATACAAGCTATTACTGAATGACCTGCAGGTTTCAGCAGCATTCTCCTCAACTTTTGTTGGTTTCCATGACCTGATTTTCCTGTTAAAAAAAAAAAAATATGAGATGAAATATACAACACTTTGTGGGATCCACTATAAACTTGTAGTAGTTTCCCTTTGCTAGCCCCCAACAACCAAAATGGCACTACACTGTTAATCTGTCAATCTGTTGTACATTTGAGCTGAAGACGGCACAGAGGGCACCCTAGCCTCCCTATGTCTGACATTCTTTACTATGAAACATCTGATTTTTCACAAGATCCACATTGTGTCTCCTAAACAGAACATGTCTCTATCCTGATCGAGCCGCTCTACTTTAGCAAGGAAGCTCATGCATGTTGCTGTTGCCTGTCATCTCAGTGTTTATTTTAATGTTTCTGTCGATCCCCTTTTTCTTTTAGTGTTGCTGTAGGTCAGCCATTTTTACTTTTGTTATTTGTTCCCCTTTTCTTTAGTCCTCTGTTTCCAATTTGAGGGCTTGTTCTTTATATTTCTCTCTTTGTCTGGTCAACATATGCCCACCTTTTTATGTTGATTATAGATGATATTGTTGGATACATGGCCATTTTTCTTACTTCTCCACCAGTCTTGAATTTATTCCATGGTATACAAAGTATTTTCCTGAAGTATGTGTTTTGGAATTAATATCCTAATTTGTTTTAGTTGTTTTCGAGCTCTCCCATGCATAAGTAAGGGTGCATAATATATGCCAATTGTTTTTCTGCTTAGTAATTTGTATTCTATATTTAATTAATGTTTCAAATCCAAATCCATTCTCAAAGGTCAGTACCATAAAAAATGGAAACGAGAACAACCAAAGCATAACGAGAGGGATGGATACCATCGACTATCAAAGAGGGACCAAATCATCATACTTCGCCTACGCACAGACCACAATAGAATGAGAAATCACATGTTCACCAAATTAAAAATAGGTACAACCAGCCTATTCCACTGTACACTGGACAATATGACTACAAAACATGTTCTACACGATTGCCCTCAGTACACAGACCTGAGAAGAGCAATGTGGTCCACACCCACCTCCCTGGAAGAGAAACTATATGGGGCAATAGATTCTCTTAAACAGACAGCTGACTTCATGAGAGAGTCTGGAATCCTACTCTGATTGAGTCTTGATCGTAGAGAGAGAGAGAGAATTAAGGTTTGTGAAATTCATTGCTGCCTTTGCTATTCTGCTTCTAATTGTTTTCTGTGTGCCTCCATCTTAATGTAGGAAGCTTTCAAGATTTGTAAAGAGATCTACTTCTACTGCTTTTCCGTTCAAATCTATTTTTCTCCTGATAATTTGATTTTTCATCACTCTTGTCTTTACTTGATTGATCTCAAATCCTATTGTGCTAGTCATTGAGAGCATTTTTTTTCTGGCACATGTTGACATTGTTACGATAAGAAATGTGTCATATTACAGCATAACAGTTTATTGTTTTCATAAAAAGATCAATTCTATCAAAGTCAAATTAGAGATATGTCAATAAATGCCTCTTGTCCCATTCAATGTTCACGCTTCTGTTTCACACAGAACGTGCTGAATAAACATTTTACTTATTCCCAGTTTCTCCTTTGATAGCATTTGTTTAGAAGCACAAACGTGTTGGGAGCCGCCATAGCTCAGTGGTTAGTGAACTGGACTACAACGGTCAAGAGATAGGGTTCGATCCCAACCGACGGCTCCGGTTCACCCAGCCTTTAATGGGTACCGGATTTTTTTTCTGGGAAAGTAAAGCGGCACGGGCGTAATACCGACCACATTACCCCAAAAGTCATGTGCCAAAGGTCTGTAAAATTTATGGTCACTAACACCATATTCCTTATACGCCATTTGGTGTGACTGGGGTACTTTACTTTTTACTTTTACAAACGTGTTCCATCAGCTTTTTTCCAAATATTTGCTTTCTGGCAATCATATTATTGCTTTTCATTAATCTTAAACATTATACCAAGTCAGAATATATAACTCTCTTGGTTCTTATATATGCGTTTACATTTTAATATATAGTCCATTGTTAAAACAATTTTGTCAACTTTGCTTAAAAAATTCCAGTAGCCAAGTCAATCTTTATAATGATAATAATCATTGTTCTGTGAGGTCAAGAGATGTCCAACGTAACTTGAGCTGTAAGTGGGCAGAAAATCATAGCTGACTGCTTACATTAGGATGAGTGACAATAAACCCATCAATATCTAATGCCATTTCACTATGATGGCTTATAAAATAAACTATTAGTCCAGCCAAATAAGTAGGGAATCAAAGATAGAAGGTAAACAGTTACCCAAATAAGTAAGGATCAAAGAGAGAAAGTAACCAAATACCCAAATAAGTAGGGATCAAAGAGAGAAAGTAACCAAATACCCAAATAAGTAGGGATCAAAGAGAGAAGGTAAACAGTTACCCAAATAAGTAGGGATCAAAGAGAGAAAGTAACCAAATACCCAAATAAGTAAGGATCAAAGAGAGAATGAAAACAGTTACCCATATAAGTAGGGATCAAAAAGAGAACGAAAACAGTTACCCAAATAAGTAGGGATCAAAGAGAGAAAGTAAACAGTTACCCAAATAAGTAGGGATCAAAGGGAGAAGGAAAACATTTACCCAAATAAGAAGGGATCAAAGAGAGAAGGAAAACAGTTACCCAAATAAGAAGGGATCAAAGAGAGAAGGAAAACAGTTACCCAAAAAAACGTCTTGCTGTAAAAGAACACCCAAAGGTAGAATATATATAAGGAAAAAAATAACCTTGTCATTATTCTTTCATTCACCATGACAGCTGTTCATGAATCTCCTAAAATTAAACTTTAAATCTACACCAGTGACTTCAAATGATCTTCTAGTTACTACATTAGTAAAAAGTCAAAATAATATCAGCAAAGCCAATCAATTCAAATGTGTGTGCTGTGAATGTGCATGCGTGTGTGTGTGTGTGTGTGTGTGTGTATGTTTGTATGTATGTATGTATGGCCTTTGACGTTTTAACAGACGGTTTATAGCAAGCGATCATGATATGTAAGCAGATTGGTAAAATATTAGTATCGTATGTTGGATACTATTTTTGCTGAACAGTTTCTCTCGTGGCTGAATCTGCCAAGATTGCATTGAGAGATTCAACCTCAGATTGAACACGATGTATTTGTGATTCTTGGCCTCCTCTCCTTCTCCTGCGCCTCTTGTCTTCTGAATTTGATTTCAACGCGGCATCGAATGTTGCCATGCCCTTTCTTTATTTTTGTTCTCCATGTGCTATGATGATCTGCAACCAAATCTTCTCAATTTTTTTTTTTTCGCTGATAGAGAATTCCCTCAAAGAAGCTCTGCAAACATCCTTATACCCCATTACTGGTCTGGCCTTTGTCATCTCAATTAGTACCACAATTAATGGCTTTGGTTTTCAAAATTCTCCAAAGTTTCCTAGTGCTGCCAATATTCCATCGATCCATCTTTTTCGTGGTCGACCCGTGGGTTGGTATTCTCACAACGTTTGTTGAATGCTCGTTGTGTTGAGTTTTGATCTTTCTTCCTTGTCACGTGGCCAAACCATTTTATTTTTGTTTCCTTATATATTCTACAAGAGATAAAATGCTAAATATCTTTATAATGTACAAACGCTGCTGACTGACACTTTTACATTCAACCTTTTGTGAACAACTATGAAGCCAAATTTAATATCAAATCAAGATATAAACTGATGGACCGAAGACTTTAAGGAAATCTTTACACAGGACAGTTAGTCCCATCATAAACTCTCTTTAGTCATCTCTTACGAATATGCCTGGTAAGGAACAGCGTTAGAATTCTTTACTCCCCTTTCAGGCCCCAACAGCGCACAGGCTCAACATCTAGCTCATGGTCACTATCAAAGTCTGCTCTTCTCTAGTCTTGTCATCCTGAATCCTTTATTTATTATCGCACATTCTCTTTGAGATTTAGTCTTTTCATCAGGGCTCCTCCACTTGTCTTTTGGCATGAGTAGACTACAACTTTGTCCAAGCAGGAGTCATTTCTGGCCTATTCTTTTCACACAACCAAGGGCTCTTTAATGTTCGCAAATGAACGTGAAGTACTACTTTTCACTGTTATCCGAAGGGGCTAAACATCGGATCTCACTACCCAGGAAATGGTAAAGAAACCATGTATTCGAAATGAAAAATACTCATTTGGATTCAAATTTGGGACTTCCCTTCTCAGAGGCAGTCTAGACCACCCAATCTCCCTTTCCTGGCCAAGAATCTTGGTGAGCCTCCCCAACAAAAGCTGCTGTGATTATTCTTTCTGCTTAATCTCTCACTTTCTACATCTTCCTTTAATTGTTCAGATAGTTGTCCTGGCTAACACATCAGCTCCATGTTGGATACGAGAGAATGAAATGTTTACAAGATATGAACCATTGTTTGAGAATTTAACTGTCTGACTCTCCTGCCAGTTTTATCATCCTCGTAGTGGCTCATACTGTTTGACTTATAATTGTTCATTGTGATTCATAAGTATATGGGAACTTCAATCATCACGTCACTTTGTCCTAAATTGATTCACTAAGTCTGTGTTCATGTTTGGGAGTCTGCTCCTTGTTTTTTTGTCCTTCTCCCAGTCTGCGCATAGTTCACATTGAACTGCTGCTATTTGTATCTGTTGTCTGTGTATTACACTCCATACTAATGCACGTTTTATCTGCCATAAAGAATCAATTTTAAATATTTTTTTTATAACTTTAAACTTCTTGCTTGTTCTGTACATTTTTCCGCTGTGTCGGTCGTCGAGGTATATATAGACTGTAGCTCAGCTGTGTGGCTGATAGTAAGATACCACAAAAAACTAACGTATTCAACCTTGTAAATTGTTACAGTAAGCATGCAGATCAAGAAAATATGCACACTATATGTTCTCACCTGTAATGTCGTAAGACAATGACCACGACAACAACCACCACAAACAAAGCACAGGCAGCAAAAAACTCAGGATACCAGTAGAAAGTAACAGCGTTCTATCAAGTTAGAAAAATACAGTTATAATTTTACATTTTATTTAAATGTAAATGAAACAAGAGAAAAGTATAAAATACAGCCATGTTTAAAAGTTTGGTCTAGCTATTAATCCTCTAGATGGTGACAGGACACTGTATAGGGACCTTAGTTTTACTCAAAACCGCCAATTTTAATTTAAATTTTCTATTGTTTAAGTAATGGTAGCAACACAGAAAATGACATCACCACATTGCACAATAAAGAAATGTGAATAATATTAAAACAGGTAAATGTAATTTAAACACCTGGAATCAATATTAACCTCAGATGGTAGATATACAACACAGGCGAGATACAGAATAGCTGAAGCAAACCAGCTTCCCCCCCCCCCCTTCAAAAAAAAAAAGAGAGAGATACTGTGCAATCCATTTTTGATAATATTAACAAGAAAAAGAGTTCTTAAATGTTATGTTGAGCCAGTTTTAACATATGGATGCGAATTAGGGACAATAGGACGATAGACAAGAATATCACTTGAGGGTGTAGAAATGTGGTATTACAGAAGAATGTTGAGAATACCATGGACAGCAAAGAAGGGTAATGATAACGTTCTGAAAGGACGAGGTCAAAGCAAAAAGAGAGCTAATTTTAAATATTAGGAAGAAACAATCATCAATCTTTAGCCTTGTAATAAAAGGGTCGGTTGAAATATATTGTAACAAATAAGAACATAGAGGGATGAAGAGATAGAGGAAAGCAAAGAGAAAAGTTACCAGACAGCTTAAAAGTTGGCTGAACAGAAGGTCAACAACATAAACAATTAATAACTGTCGAGATCAAGAGTTCTCCAGATACATGATCACCTAAACCAGCAGACAGGGTACTTGATGATATGGATGATTGTTTGATATTTGTTCTTCTATTATAATTTATATATAAATATATATATAGGTATGTATGTAAAAATACACACTCACATGTATATAATCATCATCATCATCAAGTACCATGAGTGCTGGGTTAGGTGATCATGTCTCTTCACAATTTTCGATCTTGACAACCATTTACTATTTCTGTTTTTGACCTTCTGCTAAGCGCCATTCTATTAAGCTTTCTGGTATCTTTTCTCTTTGCTTCACTCTATTTCTTCGTCCCTCAATTGTCACAGTTGTCACAATATATTCCAGCTGCTCCCTTCTCATTACATGGCCAAATAAGTATTATATATATATATATATATATATATATATATATATATATATATATACGCATGTTAAAAGGATAAATATGCACCGGTATAAAGATCTTGGAAAGGTTCTGGCAAAAGCAACATACAAAGAATTAGACAACAAAGTGAAAAGTTCGGCAAGAAGAGATACAAGAGCTTATATAGACAACTTGGCAGAGAAAGCAGAGACAGCTGCAATTACAGGAGACAGCAGAACTCTTTATACTGTACAAAAGATGCTGACAAACACCTATACATCCAGTGGAACACCAATTCTAGACAAATCTGGATTAATGCTAACAACAAGCGCAGACATAAAAGCCCGTTGGGCGGAACACTTCAAAGAAATTCTTAACCGTCCACTACCTCACAGTTTAATAGATTTTGAAGCTGAAACACCAGCAGCAGAATTAGATGTAAATTTAGATGACTTCACCTTGAGTGAAATAGAAACCACCTTAAAGCTAATGACCAATAACAAGGCTGCTGGAGAGGATAAGTTAACAGCTGAGATCCTCAAGGCAATTGATAGCCATAATTTAATACATCTCCAAAAAATGTTCAACATCATTTGGAAAACAGAGAAGACGCCTCATAAATGGAAAAAAGGAATCATTGTTAAGATCCCAAAAAGGGCAATCTTAGAGATTGTAACAATTGGAGAGGCGTGACACTTTTGTCAGTTGCCTCAAAATTATTCTGTAAAATCATCCTAAATAGAATAAAGGATTCAATAGATACAGTAATGCGTGAAGAACAGGCTGGGTTTAGAAAAGGGAGAAGCTGTCTTGACCACATTTTCACTCTACGACTTATATTGGAGAACACATTGAAAAGCAAAAACCTTTTGTACTTAACTTCATCGACTTCAAAAAAGCATTTGATAGTATTCATAGAGATTCTTTGTGGAAAATTCTGAAGCAATATGGCTTACCATAAAAAATCATAAATATTATCAAAGACATATATGATGGTTACACATGTGCAGTTCGAACAGAGGAAGGACTGAGCGAATGTTTCCCAATAGAAACTGGGGTTAAACAAGGATGTATTTTATCGCCCTTGTTATTTGGAATTGTTATGGACTTCATAATGAAGAAATGCTGCACTGGTAATAAAGGCATCGAATGGATACAAGGAGACCATTTGGAGGACCTGGACTTTGCTGATGACATAGTTCTCATCAGCAATAGATAAAAACGATGCAGGAAAACACAAATGAACTATCATCAATAGCCAGCAAAATTGGGCTTGAGGTCAATCATGAAAAGACTAAAGTCATGAAAAGTTTAATTCCAACAAGTGACAAAATATACATGGAAAACAAACCAGTAGAAGAGATCGATCACTTCATCTATCTTGGAAGTCACATTGATCGAGAAGGGGATACGAGCAAAGAAATTAGAATCAGACTGGCTAAAGCAGCAATGTCTTTCAGAAGCCTTGAAAAGTTGTGGAAATCAAAACTCATTAGCACAAACACAAAACTTAGGCTATTCAAATCAAATGTACTATCAACCCTTACGTATGCGTGTGAAAGCTGGAAAACAACAAGAGATATAGAAACAAAGTTGAACGCATTCGAAAATAAATGTCTAAGGAAAATACTTGGTATAGAATGGAACGAATTCAAAACAAACGAGGAAATTAGAGAAATCGCCAATCAACCACTAATATCTTCAGTAATAAAGAAAAGACGATGGTCATACGTTGGACATGTGATGAGAAGAGATAATAATCGAATAGCAAAGCAAGCCCTCATATGGGAAACAACAGGTAAAAGAAAAAGAGGAAGACCCAGGGAGACACTGAGAAGAACATTGATGAGAGAGGCAAGAGCAGCAGGAATCGGCTCCCTCAATGAGATAGAACTGCTTGCACAGAACAGAGACAGATGGCGAGATTTGATAAAATATCTTTAAAAGAAAAACTGCTAGAACAAAAATTCATATAGGAGAAGGTGTATCTTGGTCTACGCCCTATGGGCCGGTTACGGCTCGAAAGGTCAATAGATAGATAGATAGATAGATAAAGGTAGCATTGAAATAAAACTTGGTACACTATTAGTGTAGGGATTGTACATATTCACGTACAATTAAAAGTGTTTCTCACTATTCGTGGGTTGATAATCAAGGCACAATCTAAATCTTGTGAAAGTGTTGTAGTGGAGAATTTGTCACAGATAATTGGAAGTTAAGTGTACAGATTTGTCAACCTTCGGAAAAACCTAATCATTGAAATTGTGTGTAAGAGATTACCAAGAGTTTTTAAAAAATATATATTTTTTTCACGTTGTAAACTTCACGATGCAATAAAGTTCTAGAACAAATGTTGGGACTAATTTAAGGTGTGTCTTTGCGCCTTGTGCTTTTGGTGCAGTGATAGAAGAAATTTAAGCTGCTTCTTTTGTAACCAGAATTGTTGATGTTCCAAACTATGGCAGTTTGAAAATATTGCATAACCTTCTTAGATATGTTAACATAGTCAGAAAAAATACAATTACAATACAAACTAAACTCATTGACTTTGTTGAGAGAAAACAGCAGAAATTTTGTCACATATTTCATTGGAAACAATTAAAACAATTTTGGCCTTGAAAATAAAATTGTAGCAATTTCAAAGGATAATACAAACACACACTTTGGTGGTTTGAAAAGAAAAGAAGAAAAGAATGTTTTTACCAAAGTGAGAGAACAGTTGCAAAGTAAGGCTCTTGGTTTAGGATGTATAGCTAACATGATACACACTTGTGCACATGTAGCTATTAATTCAATACCCCTTGATGTTGAGGGAATTACACATATTTATTGTCAGAGTGGAAGGACTTAAGGAGTTCTGTGACTTTGTTGGACAGGAATATAAAAAAAATACTGAGCTGCAACAATGTTAGGTGGCTCTCCTTGCTACCAGCAGACAGAAGAATCTGTGAAATGTAACTTAAGTCATTCTTCCTCTGAAAGAAAGTGTTTGTTGATGTTAAAAAAAGTGGCTTTCCTTGCACCCAGCAGTGGATGAAATTTTCTCCTGCAACTTTGCGACTTTTTCACATTGTGATAAAACAAATGGAAGGTGATCATGTAACTGCATTAGGGTCCTCCATATTGTTAAGTAGTTTAATTGCAAAATTGAAATGATGGAAAGAAGTGCACTCCATCACCAGTTAAGCAACTTCTGGCATCTTTATAATGAGTGAGTCCTACTTTACAACATAATTTCTCAGGGTTTTTTTGTGAATTTTCGGAAAGTGCGGATCAACATCTCAGTGCCTGGGTTATTCATTCACAAGATAACAAAACTGTGGAATGTATACAATTGAAATCGCATCCGGATAGGGAGAAATTTGAAGAATCTGCTCATTATTTTTCTTTAAATTTAGATGGCCATGACTTAAATAAAGATAAGTTGTTTGTCGAAATTTATTTCTTGAAGTAGCATGTGACGTCATATCGGATAGGGAAGTAGGATGAAGACAATTCCACACTTTGTTCAAAATGGGGCGAAATTTTTAAATTCTTCTATGAAAAAAAATAATTTAATATGCAGAAGCTCATTGAACTGTCCCCGTGTCTTCTTGGAAGTAATTCTTCGGTGGAGAGAGTTTCTCTTCAGTGAACATGACGTGGACATCCCAGTAGTGCAACATGAGTTTAGAAGCTGCTCGAGCCATGCTTGCCATCTTGACAAACTTTAATATGATCTGTCAAGAATTTGTTACAAAATGGGCACCCAGAAAAGACCTGCTGTAGAATATAACCTCTTCTGAAAAGTATTTGTAGACTGTAGAGGTAAGTAGAATTTAATCTTTCATATTATATAAATGAGTATTTAAATTGTTTAAAACGTGTCTGAAACTATATAGCCGAATGACAGACTAACAAAACATTGGAAAAGTAGTAATTGATATATTTATACCTGCTCCCGGAATTGTGGATATATTCTAGTAACCTTAGGTTATTTGATTGCACTTATTTAGTTGTTTCAATTACAGACATTACATTGATGCATGACAAAGATACATATGACAATATTTTTTAACTGATCTGAACACTTACCGTGAGCCATGTAGAGTTATTGGACTGTTTTTGTGAAGGGTTGAGAATGAGAGAGCAGTTTAAATATTCATCAATCCCTGAAGACACCATGTTGAAAATATAAACAGCCTCATGATTAGGCATCAACCTGCCATCTATTGTCACAACTGGATACATTGGTGTGACCATCTGTCTGTAGAAATCAATACAGGAAATATCCATTAATCTTCATGTATAACATGTTTATGATCCACAATAGTAGTGACATGAAACCAAAAAAAAAATACATTATACAAACTGAAGAAAGTAAACATTTTTATTTACTCTCCTCCCACACACACACACACTCACCCCACCCACACACACACACACACACACTCACCCACACACACACACTCATATATATATGTATGTGTGTGGTGTGTGTGTGCGTGTGCGTGTGTGTGCGTGCGCGTGCGCGTGCGTGTGTGTGTGTGTTGTGGTACGCCTATTGGCTGGTATGCTCAGACATAAATGAAGGCATGTTTTTTTTTGTTTTAAATAAAGAAAGACGGTTTTCCTCTTCTTCTTCTATCCTTCCTCTGCTGTCGTTGGCGTCGAGGGCAGAAACAATCTGCGATTCTTTGCTCTTCTGTTGGCCTCTTCTGGTGTTATTCCTCCTAGTGACTCTAGTATTCCCTTTATCCATCTCTGTCTCGGTCTTCCTCTTAATCTGGCGTTTTCGTAGCGTTTATTTAAGGCTCTTTGAGTTATTGTTAGTTCTTTTTGTCTTGTTATGTGGCCGAACCAATTTATCTGTTGTTTCTTTATGTAATCGATGGCTGGTTCAATTTCGAGTTTCTTCCTCAGGTCAGTGTTTCTTACTTTGTCCCTTAAGCTGTTTCCTGTCATTTTTCTGACATATTTCATTTCGGTGGTCGTTATCTTTCTTATTGTTCTAGAGTCCAGCGTCCAATTCTGGCACTGATAACTCAGAGTTGGTAGAAAAATTGATTTGTATATTGCCCTTTTTCCTTCCGTAGTTATTGCTTTGTTTTTCAATAATGTTGATACTTGGCCTATAACTTGGCATGCTTTGTTACACCTTATATCTATCTCTGTCTCTTGGTTATTGTCTTGTGTTAACGTGCTACCCAGATATTTAAAATTGTCTACTTGCTTCAAAGTTGTATTATCTATTATGATGTTTAGTTTTTCTTTCTTTCTCGCTATTGTCATTACTTCGGTTTTGCTTATGTTGATCTTCATGTTGTATTGTTTACAAGTGAAAACAACATAAAATAATAGCCATACTTTAAAAAGTTGGGCAGTAAATTCACATTTCCCATATGTCAAAGAGCGTAATCGGAATATTTCTTTCCTCTTTCCATCACTATAAATCACAAAATAAATCTCCCGGATTCTCTTTGAATTGTCTATAGAAAGTTGATGTAGTTTTCTGTGATGAGATTATCCCGTGTGACCAGTGTCAAAGTATAAATACTAATGACCACTACGGATTCATCTTAATTCACTGTGTAATAAACTGCATTACACATTCCTGTCCAGCGCGTCCATCTTCAACATTCCTTTTTGGGTATTCTATTTTATTCTATTTTATTCTATTGTACTCTATTCTGTTCATGTAATCAGTTTTCCTGACGGGGCATCACCATATCCGCTCCACCGCCAGTACCATCATTCCTCTAAGCGTATGCAGACTGATTGTGCCTCTAAGTTGTAGAACGTAGATACAAAAATGAGCTTTTCTGTTTATTAATATTTGCCCTATCCTTCACCTTTGACCAGTTTTAACACTATTTTTACAAAATACTTTCTTCTTCTTTTTACTTTTATGGAGAAGAAACTTTCTGGAAAGAGAAGCAGCGGCTTTACACTGTGAGCACAGTTCCATATAAAACGTGGCTCCTGGATTGATACATTTTAGTCAACACTTTTATCAAAATCAGTAAATGGCTCACTGACTTATTGATGAAGAAGGTATTAATAGTTAAAGCATTAATGTATTACTTGCAAAAATGTTACCTGGACATGCGGGAGTACGGGAAATGAAAGGGCGGACAGGTTGGCTAGCTGCGCTGTCGTTGAGGACGGGCAACCAATGGATCGGGCGGACATCATCAATGCCCTCCGAGATGTGGGAAGAGCACAGGACTTCGACAAACACAGATCCACGTCACTTCTTCGGATGATGGAAATGGGAGTTAAGATGGGCACAGCCAGAAATGAGAAACTTAGTGGCCGTGTAAGAAGACTTATCAACCAACATAGAACTGGAGTCAGTCGCTGAACTGGGGAATTGCTGAGGAGGGGATCTGAGCACCTATGGACATGTTCGGAGTGCAATGATGATGGACCGCAAATAACTCAATAACTCAATAACTTGCAAATGTTGAGATTTAGGAAAGTTGTGCATAACATTTTACACTTCTATGATGTTATATATTGGTTTATTTGCCAAGGAAAAACATTTCAGACGAACTCAAAAGCGACAAATCTAAAAAAAAAGAAAAAGGAAATCGTGTCGAGCTTATAAGAAGAAGGCGCTGGAAATACCTTAATCATGTACCAAGAATGAATGAATAAAGAATTCCCCATCAGGTATTCAAGAGGAATCCATCTGATAAAAGAAAACAAGGTAGACCAAAAGAATCGCTATACAGAACAATTGCTACTAGGGGAGTACTAGAATTAGCAGCAAATAGTCAATCAATGAGAACTAATATGCTGTCTACAGCCTAGAGGAAAAATGAATGCATAGATTAATTATGATATAGTTTTACTATAGGACAGCTTAATGTTTAAAATGTCACAACGTTGAAAAATATAAATAAAAAATTAACTTGAACTGTGCATAGTTATCTTTAACTACCCCTTATAGGGCATTTCCGTTCCTGGTGTGTGAATTACTGTTACTCCCTTTCCATGGAACAACTGGGTATCCATAATTAATTGCTCAGAACTGCATTGCTTTTCTCGTTGTAAGGGTTTTGACATGCCAAGTAAAATGGTGATAATGGATCTGGATAAAAGAGTAAATAGTTGATTAATGGACAGCATAATATTTTAACATAAATTAAAATTTTAGCTAATTTTTTCAATATAAATGTTCACTCTATCATACTGAATTTGCCATTATTCAACATCTCTCTCTCTCTCTCTCACTCACACACACATCTTCTCCCTCTATCTCTCTCACACACACACACACTCCTCTATCTCTCTCTCTCTCACACACACACACTCTTCTCCCTCTCTCTCTGTCTCACACACACACACTCTTCTCCTCCCTCTCTCACCTCTTCTCCCTCTCTCTCACACACACACACACTCTTCTCCCTCTATCTCCTCTATCTCTCACACACACTCTTCTCCCTCTCTCTCTCTCTCACACACACACACTCTCCCTCTATCTCTCTCTCACACACACACTCTTCTCTCTCTCTCTCTCTCCACACACACACTCTTCTCCCTCTATCTCTCTCTCTCACACACACACACACTCCCTCTTTCTCTCACACACTCTCTCTCTATCTCTCTCACACACACACACTCTTCTCCCTCTATCTCTCTCTCACACACACACTCTTCTCCCTCTATCTCTCTCACACACACACTCTTCTCCCTCTATCTCTCTCTCACACACACACACACTTCTCCCTCTCTCTCACACACTCTTCTCCCTCTATCTCTCTCTCACACACACACTCTTCTCCCTCTATCTCTATCTCACACACACACTCTTCTCTCTCTCTCTCACACACACACACTCTTCTCCCTCTATCTCTCTCTCACACACACACTCACTTCTCCCTATCTCTCTCTCTCTCTCTCTCTCTCTCTCTCTCTCTCTCTCACACACACTCTTTCTCCCTCTCTCTCTCTCATACTTTTATTTTCTAGCTTTTTTTACCCACCACCAAAAAACAAGTGCCCTCCAAAGTTGTCTCTCGTTGACTGTCTCTCCCATTCATGTTCACGTGTAATTGATCGCTGCGATCTATCTCAAGGTTTAGTCTACGTGGGTTACTAGGCTTCACTGTTTCCATTTTTACTGTGGTACTAGATGTCTTGAAATGCTTGTAATGTGCGTGTGTAAAGTGTGTCCTATCAATCCCCACCATCTAATATCAAGTACCAATATATGATTGGTTTCTCATATAATTAAAAATGCACCATCATCATCATCAGGTTGCATGTCCATTGCAGAACTATGCATTCAATACAGTCAGTAGAAAAAAATATCTGCCACTAGCTAGTTCTCCCACTTTTTCTGTTGTATCATTCAAGCATTCAAGGTCTCCTTAATTTCTTGAAACTACCATTTTCTTGGTCTGCCCTTGATACGTCGCCCAGGAACCATGGCTTTCATTGTTCTTTCCAGCCCGCTGTGTCTTATGACATGGCTACCGTATTTTAATTTCCTCTGTAGAATGGTGTTTACAAGCCAGTTCTGTTTAATCTGTAATCATGTAATGACTTCATTGTTCTATTTCATTATCCAGGGCATCTTAATGATCTTTCTGTAGCATTTTATATTCGATGAATCAATTTTATCACTTGCTAATTTCAAGATTGTCCATGATTCACAACCGTATGTTGCTATCGGAAAGATACATGTCCCCAGTAATTTTAATTTTGCTGCCATGCAGGTATTGAGACGCGCGTTCTTTGTGGCGTTTACTTTTTCTGTTGCTAATTTTCATGTATTCCCTATCTGGCTTACTCCATTGTTACAGATCCCATATATTCATAGTTTGTTACAATTTCAAGTGTTTCACTGTTGATGATGATTTTTGGGTTGGCTTTTTGTTTTACCAAAAGACATTATCTTAGTTCTCTGTATGTTTAGATATAAGATTTGCTCTTTGTGTTAATTAACACACTCAATTGTCTCTTTTAATTCGTCTGCACTGTTTGAGAGATAGACTGTGTCATTAACAGATATATGGAATTATGTGGAGAAAAATGAAATTATTAACAAGATTGAGATTGACGAAAGGGACGACATGTTATTGATGGGAGATTTCAATGGAAGGCTTGGAAACGCACCAGTGAGAACAGAAATATCTTGGGACCCGTTGGCGCTAAGGCAGCTGAAATAAACGAAAATGGACGCACATTACTGAACATGTGTAATCAAAATGATATATTTATCACCAACACATTCTTCAAACACAGAGAGTCGCAAGTATACACCTGGTACAAATGGAATGACACAACATACAGAAGCCAGATAGATTTTATACTAAGAAGAAAACAGAACAAGAAAAGAGTAACCGACAGCAGAGCAATCCGAAATACCACAGATGACACGGACCACACAATGGTTATGATTACACTCAGTCAGCTAAAAACAAATAGAATAAACGAAAACAAACAAAAGAAGCAAAAAAAAAAAACACAATAAAAATAAAACAATTAAAAGATCAACAATCAAGGAAAACCCTAAAAAAGCTAAAAGAGGAATTCAAGACACTCCCTAATGAAGTATGCACAGTAGAAAAAGAGTGGAAACAATTTAAGGAAACTGTAACCATCATCTCTAAACAATATGTGGAACGACGCTAAGGACAAAAGCGCATCCCGTGGTGGAACGAAGCAATTAAAGAAAAGAAGAAACTGTCCAAAAACTGGAGAGAGAATAAGAACCAAGAAAAATATGAAAAATACCTATTTCGAAAAAAGTTAATATTTTGATAAAAGAAGCCAAACAAAAGAATTGGATATAATTCGGATAAAATTTGAGCAAGGACTTCAAGACAGCCACAAGAGATTTCTACAAAGCAGTAAAAGTCAGACGAACGAGAAAAGAAAATAATGATCCTAGTGAGCTCATAAATGACAAAGACAGACAGCCAATATCAAATAACCAACACAAGCAACAGAGATGGAAAGAATATTTTGAAGACCTATTAAACATGCCAACAACTACTAATAAAACAACAAAAACCACGCAAGAACGCACAAATACTGAACACAACATCATGAAAGAGGAAATCGAAGAAGTTATCTAATATGCACCAAGGAATAAAGCACTGGGGATAGATAACATACAAACAGAAATAATAACAGCAGTAGGAGAAACAGGAGTGACATGGTTACACACTATATTAAATGCAGCATGGCACAAAAAAGCCCCAGAAGTCTGACAACAGGCAATCATCGTACCAATATGGAAAAAGATAAGGTAGTAAAAGATACTGAAGTCAATATGAGGTATATCTCTTCTCAGCCATGTAGGAAAGCTATACGTCACAATCATGGAAAAAGGTAGAGATCAATAACATAACTACATTTATGCGATTCTCAAATGGGGTTCCGAAAAAACAGAGGATATACGCTCTATTCACCTGAAAACAACATGCATAAAAATCGACAGAACACAATCAAAACTTCTACATAGTTCTAATTGACTAGGAAAAAGCATTCGACAGAGTAAATATAGAACAACTGTGGCAGATACTAGCAACATACGGAGTAAGCCAACATCTAACCAACCTAATTAATTAAAAGTCTCTACATCAACAGCATCTGCACAGTCAGAATAGCAGCAGGTCACGCAGACCACTTCGAAGTTAGATCAGGTGTAAGACAGGTTCGTACTATCCTCCCTACTGTTTATTACATACATGGACTATATATGCCAGTTAGCCAACCCATCAGGGATAGGAGATCAACGAGCTTCTATTTGCAGACGATCAAGCACTAATACATGGAACAATAGAGACCTACAAGAACACTTACATAAACTCAACAGTACAGGCATAAAATACAACATGAAAATCAACATCAACAAAACAGACGCCAAAATTTAGCAGAACATCAACACAACTATAGAAGTCAGGCAACTAAAACAAGTAGAGGAATTCAAATACCTAAGAAGTTTAGTGACAAACAACAATTCATAAACAGCAGAGATGGAATCAAGATGCAACAAAGCTTGTCAAATAATTGAACAGTTATCACCACTATTGTCCAACAAGGAAATAACTCTAGAGGCAAAAGGGGCACTGTACAATACAATCTTCATCCCAACGTTGTGCTACAAATTTCATAGGAAATGAATTACAAGAATGGCAGGAACAGCTTGAAAGACAAGATCAAAAATGAAGAACTGACAAAAATTCTAGAAATAGCCCCCTTCATAGAATATATAAGGAAACAACAGATACAATTGTTTGGCCACTTGACAAGGCAAAGTGATCAAAACACAACACAACTCTTAATAAGCTCTCAATAAACGTTGCGAGAATACCAGACTCAAGGGTCGACCACGAAAAAGATGAATCGAGGGAATATTAGTAGCACTAGGAAACACAACAAAAGCAGAAGAGCAAATTATCACAAATTATATCTCACCTCGACGCTGAAAGGCAATTGGGGAAGGACATAATAATAATAATAATAATATGTTAATTGATAACATTTGAGACATGTGTCAGGTGTAATTTATTACATTGTTTTGACCGTTGATGGAAGTAGACAGGACGCTGCAGATTCGATCAGAATATCTTGTGCCGGCTACAGTTTTAACTAATTTAATCTGCTAGAATACATTAAGGATCTTTATAATAATGAACGAACTGAAGTAAATATTAAGGATAATGGAGAAGGACCAGAAATACTCAGAGAAGAAGTGGAAGAAGCCTTGCGCAATATGAAATCAGGAAAAGCTCCTGGACCAGATAATATAACTAAAGACGAGATTGAAGCCATGGGTGATTTGGAATAGAAATACTAACAAAAATATTGAACGATATCTACAACAGCGGATATATACCAGACGACCTGCTCAAATCAATATTCATAGCCACCAAAGAAATCAGGTGCAATTGAATGCGATGGAAATGGCACAATAAGCCTTATGAGTCATATGACTAAGATATTACTAAGAATCATCATGCGAAGAGTGCGAAACAAAATCAGTCCAGAAATTAGCGATGAACAGTGTGGTTTTGTTAGAGATAAAGGAACAAGCAATGTCATTTATATCATACGATCTTTAGTAGAAAGAGCCATAGAGGTGAAAACAGATCTATACCTATGTTTCATAGACTACACGAAGGCATTTGACAAAGTAAAGCACCAAGAAATAATCAACATTTTAGAAAGCATAAACATAGACAGGAAAAGATTTAAGAATAATAAAGAACATGTACTGGCAACAAACAGCAGTCATAAGAACTGGAAACCAATTGGGAATGTTTCAACAAATAAAACAGGGTGTTAGACAAGGTTGTGTGCTGTCACCAGATTTGTTTAATATTTATAGTGAGATTATTTTAAGATCCATAAGGGTCATGCCTGGAATAACAATTGGAGGTCATAATATAAATAATCTAAGGTATGCTGATGATACAGTCTTAATCGTTAAGAGTGAAAATGAGTTACAAGAAATGTTGGACATTATAGTGAAAGAAAGCAAAAAGAAAGGACTCAGCCTTAATAGCAAAAAGACAGAGGTAATGGTAACAACAAAGAAAAAGATATCACCTCAGTGCAAAATAAAGACAAGTGGAACAATATTAAAACAGGTAAATGAATTTAAATATTTGGGAGCTTTGTTAACCTCAGACGGAAGATGTACAAAAGAGGCGAGATGCAGAATGGCTCAGGCAAAAGCAGGTTCCAAAAAAAATGAGGAAGATACTATGCAATCCATTTTGACAAATGAAACAAGAAAAAGAGTTCTTAAATGTTACGTAGAGCCAGTCTTAACATATGGATGCGAGTCATGGACAAAAGGACAACGGACAAGAAAATCACTGCAGTCTGTAGAAATGTGGTTTTACAGAAGAATGTTGAGAATACCATGGACAGCTTAGAAGAGTAATGAAGATGTTCTGAAAGAGGTCAAATCAAAAAGAGAGCTAATTTCCAATATTAGGAAGAAACAATCATCATTTTTTGGCCATGTAATGATAAGAGAACAACTGGAATATATTGTAACAACTGGAAAAATTGAGGAACGAAGAGATAGAGGGAAGCAAAGAGAAAAGATACCAGACAGCTTAAGAGAATGGCTTGGCAGAAGGTCAACAACAGAAATGATAAATAGCTGCCGAGATCGAAAGTTGTGGAGAGACATGATCACCTACGCCACTAGGCCCGGTACTTGATGATGATGAATCTGGTAGTATATTTTGATAATGCAACTTTTTCAACGATCAGGCATAGAACACAGTAGGAGGCTGACCTTTGAAAAACATGACCTAATTAGGTTCAAAACTCTTAGAGTTTCAAGAAGCTAAAGAAGATAGCACTTTCTTAATTTTAAAGGGGGGTGGAGGGGGGGGTGTGGTCCTTGTGATGATCAGAAGGTCTTCTTTATTAAGTTATATATAACATTATTTCCACTATGTAACATGCTTGCAGAAATAGGTGATCCAGTATATTCAAAGTTTCCTGTTGCAACAGCAAGGCAGATTATATTGTTACACGTTTTCAAATTTCTTTCCTAAGTACAGGATTATCTCAGAATTGTAGAATTTTATAAAGTTATCAAGCATTTTTAAATAATAGAAATTAATTATACATTATTTCTTGAATGTGTACACCGATACACCGAATGTGTACACACTTATTATCTGTCAATGTTTGGACCATGCACTTGAATAAAGCTACTCTAAGATCAAGGTTCACTGCAAACAAAACACAGAGTCACACATACAGCAAGTGATGTTGTGAGCAAGAGTACTTTAAGTAAAACTATAATAAGATATACTTGTTTACATAAGCTTGTATCAGTTTCTCCTCACCTTACTTAAGCTATGATGTGGTGAGTCACTGGTGCACAATCAAATGTTTCTCTTACAGTTTTCTTTCTCTTTCTGCTCTTTGTGATCTAGCAAATATGAGCTTATCAATTCCTTGATATTGTTTTTTACTACTTCACTCTCTGTCTTTCTTGACATCTTACCATTTTTATAGTGTCTTACCCTCTTTTTGCTGCATTATAGTTTTTGTCAGATCTGACCGTCATTTTACCCATCAACCCCACAATTGTGTATCTTATCTACACCAGCTTTGCCTTTGCTCAATAAGTTATTCTTTTCTATTATTAATTATTGGTCTTAAGAAACTGCATTGTTTTGTATTAGGTATCTTATTTGTTTGAGCGTGGTGAAAATTTTGTGAATCGAAATGTTGGCTTGTTGTGTCTTTGTCTTATCCACATGGCTGTAAAATGCATGTTTATATTATATTTTTGTAAAGCCGTTCTCGCCCTTATCCATCACTCCCAATAAATGAGAATCTCATCGTGTTATATCTGTCTATCTATCTCTCTGATTGTCCGTCCGTCCGTCTGTCTGTCTGTCTGTCTGTCTGTCTGTCTGTCTATCTATGGACCTTTGGAGCTCTTGCCAGCCCTTAGGGCATTGACCCAGATACTCTTTATCTTATCTAAACTTTTATTCTAGCAGTTTTCAATCTTTGTAAAGATCTTTTATCAAATCATTTGTCTTGGTTCTGTGCAAGCAACTCTATATCGTTGAAAGAGCAAATTCCTGCTGCTCTTGCCTCTCTGATCAATGTTCTTCTGAGTGTTTCTGGGTCGGCCTCTTTTCCACCTGTTGTTTCCAACATGAGGGCTTGCTTTGTTTTTCGGTTATTATCTCTCCTCATCACATGTCCAACATATGACCATCGTCTTTTCTTGTTTACTGAAGATATCAGTGGTTGATTGGCGATTTCTCTAATTTGCTCGTCATTTTGATTTTTTTCCACGTTATACCAAGTATTTTCCTCAGACATTTATTTTCGAATGCGTTCAACTTTAATTCTATTCCTCTTGTTATTTCCCAGCTCTCACATGCATACATAAGGTTTGACAGTACGTTTAATTTGATTAGTCTAAGTTTTTTGTTTGTGCTAATGACTTTTCAAGGCTTCTGAAAGACATTGCTGCTTTAGCTATTCTGATTCTAATTTCTTTACTTGTATCCCCGATCACTGTGACTTCCAAGATAGATAAAGTGTCCGATCTCTTCACTGGTTTGTTTTCCGTATATATTCTGTCGTCTGTTGGAAGTAAGTTTTTCATAACTTTAGTCTTTTTTATGATTGATTTCAAGGCCAAATTTGCTGGTATTGATGATAGTTAATTTGTATTTTCCTGCATAGTTTTTATCTGACTGCTGATGAGGACGATGGCATGTTTATATGCCTATTCATTGTAGACATACTTTCATCATACTGTCTATTTTTATAAATTCTTGTGCTTAATCTTTGTAAAGATAATGTGGTATAAATGTGAAATGTTCAGGTTCTTAGAAAAGAATCAGATCTTGAAAGAGAGCTCTAGATATAAACGAACCTAATTGTCTTGGAATGGATTAGTACAGACACATTTACTAACAAAGAAATACCTTCAAAGAAACTGACTGAATTTATACTCACCAATTTCAAGTTCACAATTCTGACCAGCCCAACCTCTAGAACAGACGCACACGTAGCCAGGATAGGTGTTCATGCACACTCTGTGGGAGGGAGTCCAATTGTCCATACCAGTGAAATTACCTTCTGTAGCATTAGCTACAGATGAGCACAGGGACAAGTCCTCAATACACTCATTAATGTCCTCATCACACATTCGTCCTGTCCACCCTTCAGCACAGGTGCAGAGATACCCAGGATTTGAATTCTGACATATAATGTGTTCACCTTTTGATTTCTCGATATCACTTGAGTTTTCTCTTCTTCTACAAATATCTGGAAACTGTAGACACTCATTTATATCGTCACTGCACAAATGTCCAGTCCAGTATTCCTGACATTTACAGTTGAATGTACCAATTGTATTAATGCATGTTGCATTATTTTTACAGGGTGACACCTCCACGTCACATTCATTCACATCTTCTTCACATCTTATCCCTTTCCAATTCATGGGACAATCACAGTTAAAGCCACCCTGTGTGTTGGTGCAGGTCCCAAAATTTAAGCAGTGACTTTTGTCACACTCATTGATGTCTTCCTCACATCTCAGCCCTGCCCATCCTTCCAAACAATAACATATATTGACACCATATTTGTGGATGATGCAGGTACCTGAATTAAAGCAGTAATGGTTGCACCTATTGATGACCTCACATCTGGTCCCTGACCACCATCCCAAACAATCACAGGTAAAGCTGCCAAAGCTGTTGTGGCATGTTGAATTGTTCTCACATGTATTCTTCAGATCACATTCGTTTACATCTTCCTCACAGAGACTTCCTGTAAATTCAGCTGGACAGGTACACATGAACCCTTCATTAATATTCTCACAAGTTGCACCATTCTTGCAGGGATCAGATAGGCACTCATTGACATTTTCCTCGCAGGTCCTTCCTTGCCAAAATGGTGAACATTTACAGTCAAAACTGCCATGAATGTCAGTACAACTAGCTCCGTTTTTACATATTCCAACCAAGCACTCATTGATGTTTTCCTCACAGTTCACTCCTGTGGAGAGCAGAAAATCTGACATTTTACAGTCACAGCAGAAACATAAATAAATATAAGCGGGGACGGCACTGAATGATGATGATGAAGATACATGTTGTAAGACAACACAAAGTCTCTCCATTCAACAAAAAGTTGGAACTTCCTTAACAAAGTGCTCTATGTCTGACCAACATTGCAGGTTGTTGTTTCCTCCCTGACTTAGTGAATGGATAGTTGTTAACAGTTTCAATATTTCTGTGTCATTTACAAATGTTGATATTTAGGGAAATTAGGTCTAACCTATGGTTTTACTATATGGGATACCTTCTTTCATACTTCTTCATGAGACCCCCCCCCCCTTTTCCATCCCCACCGTTTCTAATGTTTCACCGTTTGTGGCCTCCTGGCCCAGTTAAATCCTACATGCCATCTTGTCCAATAATCGTATAACCAACCTTTATGTTAATCCTGTCCACCATTTTTATATCTGTGTTGTGTTTTCTGGCTTGTATTTATTTGTTTAATTTGTATAGATTGTTTGTTATACCGGATGAAGGCTTTTGCCGAAAAAATCGTAGTTTGTTTTGTCTGTCTATTAGTTTTAAGTGGTCTGTACCATGCTATGTTTATTGTTCGTGGATAAGGAATGGAACATGCACATTTGGCATACATGTTGATATAAAATAAATACACAAACAGGCTAGCGGCACGCTATTGTGTCTGTGATAACACTATAATTATTAAATAGAAGAAATCGTTTTGTGATCCATTGGTTTTCTTTCTGGTTGGGAAACATTTAATAAATGACTCCATGCGTTATTAAACACGTTGAAAAAGAAGTGACTCACTGAACTCTTTCACATATGTTAAAAGATCTAACTCACTGCATTATTTAAAATGTTATAAAAGAACTAACTCAATGCATTATTTAAAATGTTATAAAAGAACTAACTCACTGCATTATTTAAAATGTAAATTTAACATGCAGGAGCCAGATAGATTTTATACTAACAAGAAAACAGAACAAGAGAAGAGTAACCGACAGTAGAGCAATCCCAAATATTACAGACGACACGGATCACAAGATGGTTATGATCACACTAAGACAGACAAAAATAAAGAAAATATACTAAAACAAACAAAAGAAGCGAAAGGAAAGACAATAAAAATAAAACAATTAAAAGATCAAGAAAGAATGAAAACCCTAGAAGAAAAACTAACAGAGGAATTCAAGAAACTCCCTAACGAAGTACGCACAATAGAAAAAGAGTGGAAACAATTTAAGGAAACAGTAACCAACATCTCTAAAACAGTTTGTGGAACGAAGTTAAGAACAAGAGAAGGGAAAAAGAGCACCCCGTGGTGGAACGAAACAATCAGAGAAGCAATTAAAGAAAAGAAGAAAATGTCTAAAAATTGGAGGGAGAACAAGAACCAAGAAAAATATGCCTTAGTTCAAAAAAAGTTAAAATGTTGATCAAAGAAGCTAAGCAAAAGAATTGGACAGAATTCGGACAAAACATGAGCAGGGACTTCAAGACAGCCACAAGAGGTTTCTACAAAGCAGTAAAGACACAAGAGCGAGAAAAGAAAACCATGATCCTACTGAGCTGATAAATGACAAAGATGGACAGCCAATATCAAATAACCAATGTATGCAACAGAGATGGAAAGAATATTTTGAAGACCTGTTAAACATACCAACTACCAATAAGACAACAACAACCACGCTAGAACTCACAGATACTGAACCCAACATCATGAAAGAGGAAATCGAAGAAATAATCAAATATGCACCAAGAAACAAAGCACCTGGGATAGATAACATACCAATAGAAATAATAGCAGCAGCGGGAGAAACAGGAATGCAATGGCTGCACAGAATATTTAATGCAGCATGTCACCAACAACAAGCCCCAGAAGACTGGCAACAGGCAATCGTCATACCAATATGGAAAAAGAAAGGTAGCAAAAGAGACTGCAGTAAATATAGAGGCATAACTCTTCTCAGCCATGTAGGAAAGCTATACGCTAAAATGTTGGAAAAAAGGCTGAGACCAATAATAAAACTACAGTTAAGCGATTCTCAAATGGGGTTCCGAAAAAACAGTGGATGTACCGACGCACTATTCACACTAAAACAGCTTGCAGAAAAAACGACAGAACACAATCAAAACTTATACATAGCCTTCATTGACCAGGAAAAAGCATTCGACAGAGTAAACAGAGAACAACTGTGGGAGATACTAACAACATACGGAGTAAGCCAACATCTAATCAACCTTATTAAAAGTCTCTACGTCAACAGCAGCTGCAGGGTCAGAACAGCAGCAGGCTACACAGACCACTTCGAAGTTAGATCAGGTGTGAGACAGGGGTGTGTACTATCCCCCTACTGTTTATTACATACATGGACCATATATGCAAGCTAGCCAACCCATCAGAGACAGTGGAGATCAACGAACTTCTATTTGCAGACGATCAGGCACTAATACATGAAACAATAGAAGACCTACAAGAACACTTAAACAAACTCAACATCTCAGGCACAAAGTACAACATGAAAATCAACATCAACAAAACAGAAGTCATGAATGTCGCCAAAAATAAACAGAACATCAACATAACTATAGAAGGCAGACAACTAAAACAAGTAGAGGAATTCAAATATCTAGGAAGCCTAATGACAAAATATAATTCCCAAACAGCAGAGATAGAATCAAGATGCAACAAAGCTAGTCAAATCATCGGACAGTTATCACCACTATTGTCCAACAAGGAAATAACTCTGGAGGCAAAACGAGCACTATACAATGCAATCTTCATCCCAAGGTTGTGCTACCAATGCCAGATCTGGACCCTAGATGCAGGAACAATAAGTAAAATAACCTCTACAGAGATGAAATGTGTTAGACGAATGACAGGAAACAGTCTGAGAGATAAGATCAGAAATGAAGAACTGAGAAAAAAGCTGGGAATAGCCCCCGCAATAGAATATATAAAGAAACAACAGATAAAATGAGTTTCACCACGTGACAAGGCAGAAAGAACAAAACACAACACAACGAACCTTCAACAAACGTTGTGAGAACACCAGACCCAAGGGTCGACCACGAAAAAGATGGATCGATGGAATATTAGAAGCACTAGGAAACATAACAGCAGCAGAAGCGAACAGAAGAGCAAAAGACAGCAAATTATATCTCCCTCGACGCTGAAAGGCAGATGAGGAAGGAAAGAAGAAGAAGAAGAATATTTAAAATGTTATAAAAGAACTAATTCACTGCATTATATAAAATGTTCTAAAGGAACTAATTCACTGCATTATTTAAACTGTTGTAAAGGAACTAACTCACCGCATTATTTAAACATGTTCGAAAGGAACGAATCCAATTCATTATTTAATATGTTATAAAACAACCGACTACTGCATTATTTAACATGTTGTAAAAGAACTAACTCACTGCATTATTAACATTTTGCAAAAGATTTGACTCACTTCATTCTAGAACATATAAATCAATGCACTTTGTAAAAGACAACTAAAGAAGATTGTGGTTAAGGCTGCATCATTTCCATATCAAATCAGTTATCAGAATGAGAAGTACTAGTGCAAGAGGGTGATAGTAACACAGTGGTAACGCATTGGCTTGTCGATAAAATGAGCACAGGTATGATTGTAGCGTGTTGCTCTCCACATGACTCAGATGAAGAAAAGGAGTACGTGACTACATGTGTTATATAAAGTAAAAGAGTGCAAGGAAGAGCACTGGCCTCTTCCATTCTAAATGATGTGCTTATTTTCTTCTACTTCTTCTTCTACTTTTGTTCCGTTCCCTATTTGCCTTTCTGCGTTGAGGTGAGATTCTCTTCTCTTCTGTTCGCCTCACTGATGTTATATTCCTAGTGTATCTAATATTCCAACAATCAATCATTTTCGTGGCCGGCTGTTGCTCATTTTATATTTATCATCTCTGTAGCAGATGTTTAGCAGCCATTTTACCGATGCTACTGTTCCAATCATCAGGGTTTAAAGCCCTAAAAACGTCGCAACTTATGTATGATCTGTGCAGTATCTGGCAGTTGACAATCGTTTTTGATGAAGCAAAATTTAAATTTTTCAGGTAATCCAGATGGTAATATACTGTTTATATACTCATAGGCCTAAATCATCTGCAAAAATAATTACAAATATTTTGGTACATTTGTGCTGCTATAAAGGAGACTTGCCTTGCTATCCCAGAATTGCCTTAAATTGGATCACTGTAGTTGAAAACTTCTCCTCTTGTGTAAACTACACATTCACATCTAAGAGTGAATCAGTGAAGGTCACAAAATCATATTCTCTCTGTGGTTTTACTAACTACAGGTCATGTGGCTTCTGTTGGATTGGCAATGATAATTTACCACCACTGTGTGTCTATATGTTTGGGATTGGAGTCATCAATGATGGCCTAACATCATCAAGTGCTATGACGATCATCATTTTCGGGAGGACGTGAACTCCCATGGTATATGGTGGATAGGCGGCAGGAACCATTGAAGGCTATGTCTGAAAAGTGTTCCTTCTTGCAGTTTCCTCATATTCCAAGTCCGGCTTGTTGCAGGAGCTACTGAGTTAAGTGCTCTGTGCACACCGTGAGCTGTGTGTCTCATCCGTTTTGATCCTGCTTCGATATCCCGCTTGTTTACGATGAATGATGATATCGTATGACAGGGAACAGTTGGCTGTGTTCACTTCTGCGCGGTTTCGCCTTATGTCTTTTGGCGTGTGCTGAGACTGCTACGATGGGGACTACAGTTACCTTTCTTTGTTTGGGAGATGAGTTAGTAATTCGGATGATTCCACTGGCACGGGCGGTTGAGCAATTATGGATTTTAATTCGTTTGCTGTGATACCGAGTCCTTCCATAACCAATAACCAATAACCAAAATAAAAAAATATAGAGAAACGTGCCAACATGTTTTGGTTTTATTTTGCCATAGACATTTTAGGCAATATGGTAAACATTCAGAAACAAATCCGGTACTCTTTTCAGGCTGAATGAACCTACAAAACGTCGTTTGGAATCGAACCCCACCTCTTATTCTCAGTTCCCCAGTTCACTAACCACTGCCCTATCTCCGTTATAACGCAGTCAGAAATAGAATGCTTATTATGCCATGCAGCACTTAATCCTGTTTCTTACGCCGGCGTGGCCACCATGATCCTGACCACGGACAGAGAAGAAAGAATGGAACTGCCGTTACCGCACAGCTAACTTTAGAGTCTAAAAGTTGACTGTGTTACCGCCACCCATGTTATACTCTTCGCTGGTGCTACTGAGTTCGTGCATCCGAGCTGAAATCATTTTCAGTTTTGTTCGCTAGTGTGTGGCGGGTGTACTTCAAGCTAGAGAATGTATTGAGAAATTGATTTGAACACTGTGAAGCTGTATGTTGTCCAATGAAGATACTCTGAAGACTCGACCATAATCTTGAAAATGGTTTGCGATTCTTCTTGGCTGCTTTCTTCAAGATCAGTCATCAAGATCAGTGAACCAGAACTTATAAAAGTCCTACTTCATCTACTACAGAAGGTCTGGAAACAGACTGACCAGTTCAGACAAGCAGGTTATTATCATAGAGGGAAGGTAACCTAGAAATGTCTGAAGTCGGATATGAAAGGGTAAAATATACATGCAGCAGCTTGTTGTATATTTAACGTCCTTTTAAGACAGAAGAAATAAACAGAAGATTAATAAATAATCATACAATTTAAAAAAGCAGGAGATGAAGAAAAAAGTAGAAGATTAAATAAGCTGATGATTATAAAATAAGTAGAAGATGAAAAGAGAAGATGAAATAAGCAGAAGTTGAAATAAGCAGGCAATGAAGAAATAAGTAGAAGATGAAATAAGCAAATGAAAAAAAATGCAGAAGATGAAATAGCCAGATGAAATAAGCAGAAAGTAAAATGAGTAGAGGACGAAGAAATAAGTCGGAGATAAAGAAAGCAGAATATTAAATAAGTAGAATGTGAAATAAGAAGAAGATGAAATAAGCAGAAGATAAAGAAATAAGTTAAAGATGAAATAAACAGAAGATGAAGTAAGCAGCAGGTGGATAATTAAGCAGAAGATGAAGAATGTAGCAAAAGCTCTGTTGGTAAAAGAACAGCTTTGGAGACCATCCTGCTTTAATGTTTAAAGAACGTTGTTGTAGCTGCTTGACAATGTAGGAGAACACACCAATTATCAGATGTTGAAAGATGGCGCGGCGACCGTTAAAAAAGCGATAATAGTGATTTTCCATGTTGTAAACAAAATATATCTTCAGTAATAAAGAAAAGACGATGGTCATATGTTGGACATGTGATGAGAAGAGATAATAACTGCATAGCAAAGCAAGCCCTCATATGGGAAACAACAGGTAAGAGAAAAAGAGGAAGACCCAGGGAGACACTGAGAAGAACATTGATGAGAGAGGCAAGAGCAGCAGGATTCGGCTCCCTCACTGAGATAGAGCTGCTTGCGCAGAATAGAGACAAATGGCGAGTAAATAAAAAAAATATCTTTAAAAGAAACCTGCTAGAACAAAAATTCAGATAGGAGAAGGTGTATCTTTGTCTACGCCCTATGGGCCGGCTACCGCTCGTTAGGTCAATAGATAGATAGAAACAAAATATTTTTAAAAATAAAGGAAAGTTTAAGGTAGCATAATGAAAGTCTTGTCTACAGTTGAGTAAATGAATGCTGCTGATTAAAATGAACATAGGTTAAGGTCAAACAACCAGAGGACCGCTTCCCTTGAAGCGGATACGTTTTTTTCAGTCATCCTGACCTCCAGGTAGACGAAGGCAATTATTTAGTCTCATCGGAGACGAAAATTAAATTTAAAAAAAAAGGCTCTTGTTCAAGTTGAACATGTAAACAATTCATGGCAGCTGAAAATCGAAAGAATAGGCTGTATGCAACTATTCGGAGGAATTCATATTTTTAAAAAAAGAAAAAGTAAAAGCCATATCCTTTCACGGCAGTTTACCGGTTTTCTGAAATTACATGAAAGCTCTCACAGAAACTATAAAGCATGCACTGCGATGATATTCTCTTGTGTTATTAGATATCGTTGGCTGTGGTTTCACCATCGCCATATGGAAGTCTATAGATGACTATGATTTGTCTCTAATGTAATCGGGCAGCGGTTCTTACACTTTCTGGTACCACGAACCCCAGTTAAATAAGTTTTGTTCTCGGGATTATCCAGAATTTATTTTCGTGTGTGCTTTAATTCATTCATTCATTCCCCCTTTCCATATAGTTATAGAATAGCATACTATCCTTCAAGCCTTCACGAAAACCCATGTTACGTCAGGCGGATCCCTTGTGGGGAAGTGGGGTATGACGGACCACAGTATGGGAAATGATGTAATAGGGGGTTTCTGTCTTCAAAATGCCATGCCAAATCAAACAAAAATCATGAACCCTACTTGGTATCATTTTTTTTTAATGTGGCCCACAATCTGTAGTTGTGCCTTTAATGTTCTCTAACTGGTGGCCCTTAATCTGTCATAAAGTTAATAATAACCGAATGTAAACACAACAAAGATTCAACAATCCAACAATATACCACGTGCTTCATACAAAAACCCTGACCTGTAAAACTAACAGGACAATGACACTGGAAACCACCAATCAGATCAGTACAATTTCCACCATTTTGACAAGGAGAAGAAAGGCATTCGTTGATAGGAGATTCGCACTTTTCTCCGGTGTATCCTGTGCAAAAACAAATGTAACAGTCAATGTGTACAATAAAACAATATTTAACTTATGCATGACAGTCATATCTGTTCGTCGGTTACGTCTGTCAGTGTCTTCCCGTTGCTTACAGCGTCGAGGACAATTCAGAGATGTGGCAGACACTAATAAAAAGTCATTTAATATTAATATATTAAAATACACTTCTAATTGACAAAAAAAAAAAAAAAAAAAAAAAGATTTTACGTTTTCTAACCTAGCAATGCTGTAGTAGTGCAAATAAATTAATTTTATTGTTTTATGTAATATGTATGACAATATGAAATATATATATATATATATATATATATATATATTGTAGAAAAATATATTATATGTTATATTATATTATATGTGTGTGTGTATATACATATATATATATATATATAACATTAATGGGAAGATAATCAATAACCTAAGATATGCTGATGATACTGTTCTACTAGCAGAAAATCCCAAAGATCTACAACAATTACGTAATGTAATAAACATGACAAGCATAAAATATGGACTAGATATGAATATAAAAAAGACTAAAACTATGATCATAAACAAAGAAAATTCTCAAGACCTACAATTAAATATCAAAGTTGAAGGAATACATCTAGAGACAATCCAGAACTACATCTACCTGGGGCATACTATAACCGGTGATGGAAAATGCAAAACTGAAATAAATAAAAGAATAGGAATGGCAAAAAGCGTTTTTAGCGTTTCGCAAAATATTTGCATGCATTTTATGTAACATTACTAAGTTTTATATATTCTATTGCTTTGCAACGTGTACCAACAAGTACAAGGAGTGGGGTTAACACATTTCCGTATACGAATATATATCTATCCTACCAGTACAGAGTTGCACACAAAAGATCCTAGCGTATTTACGCAGTCGCCATGACTACAGGCATCCATATACATACATTCATCGATGTCTTGTTTGCATACATCCACATTCATACATTCACATTCATACATCCACATTCATACATCCACATTCATACATCCACATTCATACATCCACATTCATACATCCACATTCATACATTCACATTCATACATCCACATTCATACATCCACATTCATACATCCACATTCATACATCCACATTCATACATCCACATTCATACATTCACATTCATACATCCACATTCATACATTCACATTCATACATTCACATTCATACATTCACATTCATACATCCACATTCATACATTCACATTCATACATTCACATTCATACATCCACATTCATACATTCACATTCATACATTCACATTCATACATTCACATTCATACATCCACATTCATACATTCACATTCATACATTCACATTCATACATTCACATTCATACATTCACATTCATACATTCACATTCATACATCCACATTCATACATTCACATTCATACATCCACATTCATACATCCACATTCATACATTCACATTCATACATTCACATTCATACATTCACATTCATACATCCACATTCATACATTCACATTCATACATTCACATTCATGCATTCACATTCATACATTCACATTCATACATTCACATTCATACATTCACATTCATACATCCACATTCATACATTCACATTCATACATCCACATTCATACATCCACATTCATACATTCACATTCATACATCCACATTCATACATTCACATTCATACATCCACATTCATACATCCACATTCATACATCTCATTTGAATACAAACTGACACGAGCATTTAAATGAGTTGACCAAATTGTTGCAGACGATTTTGTTTGCTTGTAAATGTTCACATTTTGCAGCGTTACCAGCAAGAATGAACCGGTTGTAAATGTTCACATTTTGCAGCGTTACCAGCAAGAATGAACCGTTTGTAAATGTTCACATTTTGCAGCGTTACCAGCAAGAATGAACCGTTTGTAAATGTTCACATTTTGCAGCGTTGCCGGCAAGAATGAACCGGTTGTAAATGTTCACATTTTCAGCGTTACCAGCAAGAATGAACCGGTTGTAAATGTTCACATTTTGCAGCGTTACCAGCAAGAATGAACCGGTTGTAAATGTTCACATTTTGCAGCGTTACCTGCAAGAATGAACCGGTTGTAAATGTTCACATTTTGCAGCGTTACCAGCAAGAATGAACCGTTTGTAAATGTTCACATTTTGCAGCGTTACCAGCAAGAATGAACCGGTTGTAAATGTTCACATTTTGCAGCGTTACCAGCAAGAATGAACGGTTGTAAATGTTCACATTTTGCAGCGTTACCAGCAAGAATGAACCGTTTGTAAATGTTCACATTTTGCAGCGTTACCAGCAAGAATGAACCGTTTGTAAATGTTCACATTTTGCAGCGTTACCGGCAAGAATGAACCGGTTGTAAAGGTTCACATTTTTCAGCGTTACCAACAAGAATGAACCGTTTGTAAATGTTCACATTTTTCAGCGTTACCAACAAGAATGAACTGCTTGTAAATGAACCGCCCCATAAACTGGTGTTGACAGACTTATTTTGGAAGTGCATTAACGTTTGAGATGGGATAAATCACGGTGATGAGAATGTGTGAACACTGATTGCTAATAACTTTTCTTTGTGGGAAGACACCACACAATACTCAGAAAAAGACGTCTTTTGCAAACGGAAACCAAAAGCAACACAATAAAAAGTAGTGTAAAAAAAAACTATTAAGAAATAGATGGACATGGAAAAGTCCAGGAGACAACTCACGTAATCAAATTGATTACATAATGATAAACAACAGAGTGAATTGTTGATTAAACAAGAAAGCATATTATTTTGTTTTTAAGGAATGATGGACCGAATAGATTAAAGATCGTTATAATGATGAACGAAGACAAGTAAACATTAAGGATAATTGGGAAGGACAAGAAATACTCAAAGAAAAAGTGGAAACCGCCGCCTTACGCAATATGAAAGCTAGAGAAGCTCCTGGGCCAGATAATATAACTAAAGAATAGGTTGAAGCCATGGGTGATTTTGGAATAGAAGTAATAACAACAATATTGAATGATATCTACAACAGCGCAAATATACCAGACAACCTGCTCAAATCAATATTCATAGTCCTACCAAATAAATCTGGTAATATTTAAGGCGATGATCATCACACAATGAGCGTTATGAGTCTACTCATGCAAAGAGTGCGAAACAAAATCAGTCCAGAAATTAGTGATGAACGATGTGGTGTTGTTGGAGGTAAAGGAACGAGCAATGAAATATGTATCATAAGATCTTTAGTAGAACTTTAGTAGTAAGTCATAACATAAATAATCTAGAGTATGCTTTTGATACAGTTTTAATCGCTAAGAGTGAAAATGAGTTACTGGAAATGTTAGCCATTATGGTGAAGGAAAGTTGAAAAAAGGCTCAGCATAAAATAGTAAAAAGACAGAAGTAGTGGTAGCAACAAAGAAAAAGACTTGTCGTCAATGCACAATAAAGACAAGTGGAACAATATTAAAACAGGCAAACAATTTAAATATCTCGAAAAGATGTTAATCTCTGATGGTATATGTACAAAAGAGGTGAGACCCAGAATAGCTCAGGCAAAAGTACCTTTCCAAAAAAATGAGGAAGATTCTGTGCAATCTATTTTTGACAATAGAAACACGCAAGATAGTTCTTAAATATGATGTAAAGCCAGCCTTATTATGTGGATGAAAATCATATACAAATGACAACAGACAAGAATTTCACTTGAGGGTGTAGACATTTTGTTTTACAGAAGAATGTTGAGAATACATGGATAGCAAAGAAGGGTAATGAAAACGTTCTGAAAGTGGCAAAAGCAAAAAGAGAGTTATCCAATATTAAGAAGAAACAATCATAATTTTTTGGAGATTTATGAGAAGGGAACAGTTGTAATATGTTGTAGTAACTGGAAAAATTGAGTGACGAAGATACAGCGAAGCAAAGAGAAAAAAAAACAGACAGCTTAAAATAATGGCTTGGCAGAAGGTTAAAAACAGAAATGATAAATAACAGTCGAGATCGAAAATTGTAGAGAAAACAGGATCGCCTACGCCAGCAGGCATTGTACTTGATGATAATTATAACTCATCATCAAATGCATACCAGTTGGCGTAAGCGATCATGTCCCTCCCCAATCTCCCATCTACAGAGCATTGTATCAATTCTGTTGTTGACTGTTTTCCATGCCATGACACTAAGCTATCCAGTATTTTTTCTCTTTGCCGTCCGCGATCTCTCTTTCACTGTAATTTGCAGTGGTAACCAATTATTCCAACTTTCCATGATGTGCCCGAAAAATGTGCATTGTTTCTCTGTGATGTTTTTTAGGAGTTCCCTTTTTGTGTTGGCCTCTTTGAAAATTTCCTTATTGGTCTTTTTAGCTGTCCAGAGAACTTTCAACAGTCTTCTGTGAACTCCCATATCTGTGGTCTCTAATTGTCTTTTCATTTGTTTGTTTACGGTCCATGATTCGCTTCCATAGGTCAGATTTGGCTCTATAAAGCACCGACTTTTTAGCACATATAATCAATTATGACGATAAATAGCTAAACAAATAAAATTAAAGTTACCAGTTGGGCATATTTTCTTGTCATCCTTCTTGGCACAATATTTGACAAGTTCTCCACGTCGTCCTGTTGTTCTCCAAAGCTTACAATATTCTGAGCAGTTTGAACCGTAGTAATACTCTCCACAGTAGACTTGGGTTTCAAGTTCAAAACTGATCGGAAATGAAAGTAAATCTAAAACATCGTGTATGTTGTATGCTAACAAAACTAAATAGTATTTTGAAAGACAAATAAAATAAAATAAAATAAAATAAGTGTACACACTTATATTACCAATAATTCCATATGCAAAGAAAACAACGCCATATGTAACATAAGTACTCGTATGTAGAATTAGGAGTTAGTATACAACGTTTCGTACATCGACATTTACAAACTGTAAAAATGGTAACATTATCACTAACAAAAGCAAATAAACACATTCTATTGTATTCTAACCTCCTATTCTTCTTCCCTTTCTCTTTTGCATTTCAGCGTCGAGGGGAGCTATAGTTTGTGATCCATTTGGTCTACTTCGTTATGTTTCCATGTATATCTAAAATTCACTGAATCTTATCTTTTTTCTTGGTTTTCCACTTTCGGACTTCTGTTCTTGAAGCGTTTGTTGAAATCACATTTTAACGTATTTGGACCTTTATCTTATTTCGTGGCCAAACCATTTTTATCTGTTGTTTTTGTATGTGCTCAATGTTAAGAATTATTATTAGCATCTTTTTCCTTAGTTCTTTATCTGATCTAATATCTCAGGCCACTTCCTGTCATGCATCTAGTAATTTTAATTTCAATGGTTGCTTTTTCTTCCTATTATTCTTAATAGTGTTCAGGTCTGGCATTGAAAGCACAGCATTAATACTAAGATTGTTTGTAAAGTGCCCTTTTTGCCTTTTTGTGTTGTTTTCTTATTAGTAGTAATTAATAACACCGGTCCGATGATTTGACCAGCTTTGTTGCATCTTAAATCTGTTTCTGCTGCTTGTTAATTGTTTTCAGTCACTAGACCTCCCAGGTATTTAAATTCCTTCAAATGTTTTAATTGTCTGTCGTCTATCGTTATGTTCTATTTTTCTGTTACAATGTTCATGACTTCTGTCTTGTTGATGTTATCATGTTGTAATCGCTGCCGGTACTGTTGAGTCTATTTAATTCTTTCCGTACGCTTCGACGCACAGTGCGCATGCCGATTTTGGCCGCCTACTTCTCGGCCCATGATGTGTCACTCTCAGTTTGATTGACGTGAACTGTTATCAAACCATATTCTTTTCACATGTTTTGTGCCATCTTGGTATTGGTGAAATCTAATACTTTGTTTAATTTTCTTTAAAATGCATATATAATATGTTATATGTTAGATAGATATAAATATGTAAATTGTTTCTTATAACCATGAAAAATGTTGTTTCTATTTTTCCATTCATTATTGCCTGGTAGTCTGCGAATAGAAGCTAGTTAAACTGGTCTGACTCAGATGAGTTGGCTCAATTACATGTGTAATTCATGTAAGTAATAAACAATAATGCTGGTAGTACGGACCCTTGCTTTTCTCCTGTTCTTACTTAAAAGTGATCTGTGCAGCCTGTTGCTGTTCCTAGTGTACAGCTGATGTTGATATAGAGAATTTGACGTAGTTGGTCAGATATTGGCCTGCTCTATATGTTTTAGTATCGTCTATAAATGTTCTCTTTATACTCAGTCGAATGCTTTTTCTGGGTCCGTGGAAGCTACTTTTATATTGTTATTATGTTTTATATCCCTGTCCTTTCTGCTAGTGTTTTTAGAATAAATAGTGCATTAGAATATCCTCTATCTTTTTTTAGGAAAATCATTTGAGTCACTATTTTGTAGTTCTCAATTGCCCATAGTCTTCCCTTTATATATATATATATATATATATATATATATATATATATATATATGTGCAGTCTCTATTCTGAAGCTCTAGAGTAGCTACATTGGTACTATCGTTACCAAACGACTTTAATGTGATAAAGTAAACTGGGGACAATTTTAGCTTTCAATTATTGTGACATTCTAAATTATTTTTGTCGTAAATGTTTTACTATTCAACGTTTACCGGAACCTATTCCAGCACGTTATGGCCGAAAAGAATATTTTTTTTAAATATAGGATCATATCAGACATTTTCAACTCATTGGTTTGTTGTCACTGCATGTAGCTCAAGAGTGGTACTACTTTCTGATTTGTTCATTGTGAGTTTATCCAAACTGCCTCTATTCCTGTGTTATTTGAGGTAGCATTATGACAACGTGCGAGCTTGGAGATACAGTGAAAGCTGGTTTAACTCAGGTCAACACTACTCTTTTGAAAAATAAAATAGATACCTTGCTCAAGGAGCTTTATCTATCTTACTTTAGAGCAGAAGACGGCGCATAGAGCAGAAATTTTAGACACTTTATATCCGCCTATCACTGTTATCAGATGTCAAACCTTTCATTGCGCCTATTGTCTCTCGCCACACTTCATGTCATGGGCGAACCTCTCAATTTCATCAAGGGAGCTGGTGCCTGCTGTTATTTTATCTGGCCTCAATGCTCTTTTTAATGTCTCTCTAGGTTAGCGTCTTTTTTTGTTCTTACCTTCAGGTTGCCATTTGAGGATTTGCTTTGATATACTTTTGTTGTCTATTCTCATCACATGGCCAACATGTGTCCACCTTCATCTCTTGAGTATAAATGATATTTTTGAATGCTTTCTCACTTCTCTTATATGTGTACTAATCTTAAAATCATTCAATGGTATGCAAAGTATTTCCTCGAGTTTTCATATGCATGCGGTTTCAATTTCTTCTGTTGTTTTCCAGCTTTTGCATGTATAATTAATCGTTTCTTCTACTACCTTTTTAGCTCCCAGTGGAGCATAGGTCTTCAACAAACACTTTCCAAGTTGTTCTGTTTTTTTGCCATTCTTTTAAGATCATTCCATGTTTTCCCCATCATCTTCATCTCTGCTTCTATCTGTCTTCTCCCAGAATTCCTTGGTCTTCTTCTTTGTCTTTTCCCCTGGGGATTCCAAAAAAGGGCCTGTTGTGTAATACTCTCATTTGGCTTCCGTAGTGTGTGTCCTATCCAGTGCCATCGTCTTCGATGTATCTCTTTATCCACTGGTGTTTGACTGGTACATTTCCATAATTCTATGTTAATGATTTCGTCCTGCTATTTCCATCCTTTTATTCTGCGTAAGCATCCATTAATGAAAGTCTGTATCTTCGTGATTGTCAATTTTGTTGTTCTCCATGTTTCACAGCCATATAATAGGATCGTCTTAACATTTGAGTTGAACATTTGATTTCCATATGTTTTCCAGTGCAATGAAAGCTCCTCTTGCTTTTGATATCCTTATTTTGGTATCATTTTCTGTTTCTCCATCTTTATATACATTACTGCCCAGATATATGTAAGATTGTACATCTAATAGAGATATTTCTCCTAGTTGTATTTGATTATTGCCAACTGTATTAATTCTCATATTATTGGTCTTATATCTATTAATTGTCGGTCCTAGTTGTTGGGATCTCTCATCAAGTATGCTCATTTTATCCTGCATCTGTTGATGGCTGTGTGATAGGAGAGCTATGTCATCAGCAAAGTCTAAATCATCAAGTTGTTTGGTCAGTGACCACTGGATCCCATTTCTGTTGTTTTGAGTTATTTTCATAATCCAATCTATGGCCAGTAGAAAGAGAAATGGAGACAGAAGGCATCCTTGCCTTACTCCTGTTCTTATTTCAAATGCTTCTGTAAGCTGTCCTTCATGCACCACACTACATTTCGTTCCTTCATACATTGTTTTTATCAGATTAATAAACTTTATGGGGATTCCGTAATGACTCAGCAACTTCCAAAGCATTCTTCTGTTTAAACTATCAAATCCCTTTTCGTAATCCATGAATCCAATATAAAGTGGGGATTTTTGTTCTAAACTTTTTTCACTATTATACGTAGAGTAGTTATTTGATCAGCACATGATCTGTTCTTCCTAAAACCTGCTTGTTCATCTCTCAAATGTTTCTCTATGGCCTCTTTTAGTCTCTCCAGAATAATTCTGCTTAATATTTTTCCTGGCACTGATAGTAGCATAATTCCCCTATAATTTGTGCACTCCTGTAAACTTCCTTTCTTTGGTAGTTTGATCATATAACCTTCTTTCCAGTCTTTTATGTATTTCTTCCCTCTCCCAAATTTTATCTAATAGATTATGTAGCATCTTGTAGATGTGTTAACATCTGCTTTGATGGCTTCCGATAGAATTTCATCTGGTCCTGTGGCTTTACCATGTTTTAATACTTTGATGGCTTTCATTATTTCTTCTTTGCTTGGTTTTCCACTGTTAACGTGTAACTCTTTTTCTGCTGGTGGTATTTCTGGAGGATTATTTGAGCCGGGTCTATTCAAAAGTTCTTCAAAGTGCTCATTCCATCTCTCCATTTGTTCCTTATATACTAATCAGATTTCCTTTCTTATCTTTAATAGAGACATTGATCTGTTTGTATTTCCACTTAATTTCTTTGTGCTGTTGTACAGTTCATTCACATTCCCTTTATTTGCTGCTTCTTCTGCCTCTTAGCTACTTCATCTATATATTTCCTCGTATGACTTTTAATGCATCTTCTCACTTCTTTGTTCACCTCTGTGTAAGCTCCTGTGTCTTGGCTTCATTACTTCTCGTTTTGCTTGTATTTATGTCTGCTTTCTTGTTATTTCTTTCTTTAATTTTGTCCAGGGTGTCTGCTGTCATCCATGCCTTATTCTGGCGTTCTCTTGTCCCCAGTGTTTCTTCGCATGTCTCTTTCCATATATCTTTCACCTGTTTCCAATGGTGTATAATTAATGGTGGATAATAATTCGATTTGAAAATCACGAGCTTTACTTTTGTGCTTAGTAATTTTGATTTCCAAATGTTATCATGGTTTATGAAAGCCATGGCTGTCTTTGCTATTCTGACTCTAAATTTCTTTCTATTCGTTTCCTTGTTGACCAGTGTCTGCTCCTTTCACTGCTTTTCCATCTAGGAATATTTTTCTTCTTGGCGAATTTCGTTTTTAATTACTTTTGTCTTATATTGTATTGAACACTTTCTGGAAGTGTTTTTAAGTTATGACTATCCTTCGCTTTCAACATCTTGGATGTTGTATCATCTTCACCTACAACGTTGTTGTTAGTTATGATCCATACCGTCTACTTTTTTTCATTCAATGTGAAGATATATATATATATATATATATATATATATATATATATATATGTATATATATATATATATATATGTATATATATATATATATATATATGTATATATATCAGTGGCGTATTCTCTATGCTACCGCCGGTAGCCTGAACATATTAACGAAATACAAAAGGAAATGATATATTATTATATTTTTTTTCATAATTATTTTACAAATTTTCGAATATTCTATTACACATTTCGTAGGCCAATATGATTAATTTGATTTGCATTTATTAAAGCAAGGTTTTCCTATGGCCACTATAACGTTTGTAAATGAAAACGAAACTACTCTACGATAGCACATGAAACCGCTCATAAGCAGCGGTACAGTTCTCTTCTCTCCGACTTAGAATTAATGGCCTTGACATTCAAAAATTCCCGTCAAAATAATACGGCGAAAAGCTACCGCCAGATGAATGTGGTTTCATGGGTTATTTTTATCTCCGGCCAATCAGAATCGTCACAAAGTGAAAGTGAAACTATGTCTGATAACCGGAACTTCCTAACCTATTTATTACTACGTTATGCGCATCAGCATCTGTAGAAAGAGCTTTTCTGCTCTCAAGAGAATCAAATATTCTTGTCGCTCAACTCAGACACAAGAACGCTTATCTGGTTTGGCAATGTCCATTGAGAAATCATTCCTTCAGAAAATTAGAAACAAACCCAACAGTACTGTCTATGACAAAGTCATGGAGACATTTTCGTCCCAATCAAGACGGATATAATTTACATATAAATAAGTAATTTAAAATGTAGTGAAGTCATTAGCAAATATTACTTTATGTTAGCCTACTGAATATAATGTATGTCTTTATTTATTATGTCAGCGATAGCCCACACCCCAAAACCAGTATACGCCACTGATATATGTATATAAACAGGATCATGATCCTCTCTTCCACAATTAAAAAGTCAAGCAGATGACACATTGCTATACAGGGAGTGCCCCTCGTACACCCTAAGATAAGCGCATAGCTTCATTCTGTATTTTCTCAAGCCTGTCAATTTGCGTCATACTGAGCGTACGAATTGCCACGTTGTACTCAATTGTTGCGAGGACTAGTCCCTGGAACAGAAGGGTAAGTAACCTCTGCTCGATGTCGGCAGCTGCCATGACCTTCAAGACGGCTAATCTTTTGCGGGATTTTGTTATATGGTTTTTGTGGTCCCGAAAACACAGTCTGTTATCAGAATTAACTCCGAGGTACGTCACCAACCTGTCCCTTGCCAAATCATGAGCTCCCATTCATACCATCGGTGTTTCCGTGTTAAAGATATGATTGTTCAGGAAGAATCATGCAATTCATGCTTTATTAGGATTAAACAAGGCACGTGATACATCACACCAGGAAGTAATGCAATCAATTTCGTTTTGCATTGTAGAAGCGATTTCCCGTCTGTCTCTTCCCTGTTGATATACCAGAATGTCACCAGCAAAAGTCATAGTTCTTCCCCTCTCATCCAGGTATTGTTCCGTGATTGTTATTGTGTAAATAGAACTGGTGGCAGTTGTGAGCCATGTGACAGCCCTGGATAAGTGGATATTCTGAATATTAAGTTAGCAGTGCATCTGTGTATCACCTTCCTCTACAACAGTTCTTCAGTGATCCATCTAATGAGGAAAGGTTGCACCGCCAATTTGCTGAGCATGTGCATGTGATATTCAAAAGGTACTCTGTTGTATGCATCCTCCAGATCTATAGCAGCAGCACATGTCTCCTTTCGTCTGTGGAAGCATCCGAAGACGTCATAGGCGAAGACTGCAGTATTAAGCCATAAATTACTCATATTGCCTGCTTAAAAAACAATGGTTTCGGCGTTGATCAATAAGAAAGCTGCTGAGGACCATTCCTTAATGTCTCTGTCAAACGATACTGTGTAAAGGTGAATCGATAGTTTGTCAGTCAAATATGAAGGAACAATTATTAGGAAGAATTTGATTGTACCACTATTGTGCTCTGCAATTAGGCAAAAGCACAGACCTAAATAAACAAAGCGATCTTGATGTGATTACTTCTCACGGAGAAGCAGTTTTACATCATCAACCGTTTAACATATTGTTTTTTCTGGTTAATCAGATTGGTGTACCTGGCAAATGTGTTCACCCACTTAAATTTACTCAACTTAATATTCATGGTGTAAGGGTTACAATTTTTCTAGTTGAAGATAATATGAGGCAGTGATTTTTTTTTAAATATGGGATTATGGCATAATTTCATATTGAACAGAAACGTGGAACAATTTCCAAATGTCCCACATTTTCTTGAATTCGTCGACAAGAAGTTGTCACTTATTGCACATCATCTAGAATATTTTCCTCTTCCAGAAGCAAGCTAAAACAGATTAGAGATCCATTTTAAGTTAATGTGTATGAGCTTCAATGGCTCAATACAGCAGAAGAAGACATGCTCCTAGAAATATCCACAGATGGTACTTTGAGATTACAGTTTAAGGAACAACCACTTCCTAATTGTGGGGCACACAACCAGATTTTCATGAATTGTTGAAGAGAGATATGAAAGTATTGATGTCTTTTAAACAAAAGCACATACAAGTGTGAACAATAATTCTCTCCTGTAGTTTACCTTAAAAATAAATATAGAAACCGTTTAGAAAACGTAGTCAGGTCTCGGAACACAAGTTTCAGACATTAAGCCCAATATAACAAGACTTGCGGGGGAAATCCAGTAATATTCTTCCTACATATTATGTGAGTGTACACTATTACTTTTTTCCACCAAACGTGCGATTAGTCTGCTATACTTTTCACCGCTTATAACTTTAATTGTTATTTAAGTTTCTTACATATGTGTGCCATGTCAATTCATATCCATAATCTTACGTGCATGTAATTTCCACTTTTTCCAGAAAGGCTATAGCAATTATTATCGTTATTATTATATTACAAAAATAATTAAATTATTATTATAACTGAAATCAAGGACAATTTCTACGAAAATTTGCAGAGGTCATGGAAACTATACAAGGACAAGATCACACTGTTCTACTGAGGTATTTAAATGCTAGAATTTGTTGTAGATCGCAGATCGTGACCAACTTATCTCGGAGTTGGTAAATTACATGACAACGGTCAACGGCTTATAGAGTTTTGCGCCTACCACAACCAGTGCGTGATAAATACTTTTTTTTTCAAAACCAAGCTTCAGCAAAATTTATCTTGGAGACACCCACGATCTAAACACTGGCATCAGCTGGACCTAATACTTGTCACACGCCCTTTCCTCAAATTTGTAATCATCACAAAGTCATACCGCAGTGCAGACTACGACTCGGATCATTCACCAATATGCTGCAAAATCATCTACTGCCTGCTACAGGAGGTTCAATTTTGCCTAGCAGGTAAAGAGGAAACCATGCATAGACACTAGCAAACTAACACATTCTGGAATTGGTCGAGCAGTCCAACAGGATCCTCAAAGTGTAATTAAATGCTCATGAACAGGGCAACAGTGCTGAGGAAATTTGAGAACATTTCCGCAACGTCATCTACAACAACGCGGTTAGCATCTTTTGTAAACTGACATTTAAGTCTCACGATTGGTTTGAAGTTAACTCTCATGTTATGACCCCCGTAATCAAAGCTAAACGTACTGCCTTCTTAGATCACAAGCGCGAATCTAATGTGAATACTCTACTGGCTATTAAAATGGTCAGAAACAAAGTCTAGCAGACAACCCAAATCAGCGCAAATGAGTATTGACTCGAGCTTAGCGATAACATTCAAACTGCATATAGAGGCAACCAGATAGAATGATGGGTCCATCCCATAGAAAACACTGTTACGTCAAAGGCCCTTAACACCATCCAATTTCTTCCACATATGGAATAGTTAGACATTGCATCAACTGTAGACAAACATAACATAAGCCATAGATAGCTTGATGTCCGGTAAGGCCGCAGGACAAGATGTGATCCCTCCTGATCTGATCAAACTCTACAAAAGTGCTCTATTACATCCCCTGCTCTGAAGTACTACATCAATGCTGGAAAGTGAAAAGCATTCCTCAAGATATGAGTGAGTCCGTGACTGTAACTCTCTACAAAAATAAAAGAGATAGAAGCGACTGCAACATATACAGAGGCATCTTTTACTCAGATTTTATCGTCGAAACCTTCAACAGAGTCATTTTAGGAATACTACAAAATCTCACAGAACCCGTATCTCCTGAATCGCAACGCTTTAGATCAGGAAGATCAACTGCAAACATAATTTTATCTTTAAGTTTGCTTCAAGAACAATCTGGAAAGTAGAAAAAAATCATCTCTTCGTTGCCTATATCAACCTTACAAAGGCCATTGACCTAGTCAGCAGGGGAGGTTTCTTCAAAATAATATCTAAAATAGACAGACCACACACTTTGCTGAAACTAGTCAAATAGTTTCATGAGGATATGAAAATGCACCATTCAATACGATTGCAGGACATCATAACCCTTCAACATACGCAGTGGCGTCAAGCAAAGAATACGTTCTTGCTCCGACCCTATGTGGAACATTCTTCACTGTTCTATTGAGACATGCATTCTCAAATGCGAATGAAGGAGTCTTCATACAAGATCTAATCGTCTGTTGGACAATCTCGCAAGACTAAAGACAAGGCCCAAAATCAGACAAATAACTATTAGAGACATGTTATTTGCTGACGACGATGCACTTTGTCACGCAAAATCAGAAAGATCTCAGGAGCATGATATATCATATTTCGCATGCCTGCAGAGACTTCGGTCTAACAATAAGTTTGCAGAAGAAAACTAATATATTCGGGCAGGACGCCGAAGCAACACCTGCTATCTTTATTGACAACTACAGACTCGATATCGTGCAGCAGTATAGCTATCTGGGGTCGATCATCAACGATATTATCTTTAGATACAAATATTGACACCATAATTGAGAAAGCTGCTACCACCTTCTCCCGTCTTTCTTGGAGTGTTTGACAAAACAGCAAACTGACAGCTAAAACACAGCCTACAGTTTACAATCCTTGCATAATGAGTATCCTCCTGCAAGGCTACCTATCATGGACAACTTATGCAAAGAAGCAAAGAGGGCCAAATCATTCCATATGCGATGTCTGCGCCGTATTCGTGGTATCACCTGGAAGGAAAAGGTGACAGACGTGGAGGTCCTCACCCTCAGGACTTTCACACATCTATACGCTGCTCAAACAACTTAGGTTACGCTGCCTTGGCTATTTACATCGTATGAAACATGGGCGCACACCAAAATATATGCTCTATGGACAACTAGCAGATGCCAAATGAACTAGGTGGCGCCCAAAACTTCGATTTGTAGACGTGTGTAAATGTGACATGAAGACTCTGAACATAAACCCTGCAGACTGGGAAGAAATAGCTATAGACCGCAACCTTTGGAAACACACTTTAAAGCTACAACGCAAACAAGAAGCAGACAGTTCGTAGAAAAAAAAAGATAATACACGGCGAAAGAAAAAAAAACTAACACTTTTAGGGTCGCTGCAAAATCTATAGTCAACTATGACTGACAGATGCCACTATTATTTTGCATTGGTAAGAAATAATTCAAATCAAAATAAATTTGTAGCATGCAGATTAAGCATATTAGATCCCATGACAATCATTCGTAGGAGAGTGAAAAAAAAATGCAATGGTAGATGCATTTTTTGGTTTTAAATCTTGAGTTTAACTTGGGTTATGGGATTAACGACTACAAATAATATTAATGGGGGTCTGTGGTAAAGGACATTTTGAAAACCGCCTCCTTAAAGTCTTCAAAAATAAATTAAGACAGTGACGCATACGTTATGACCACGAGTAGCATGAAAATGGTGTGATGGAATTAGCTCCCTGTGGAGCATGAGTCTTCACACAAACACTTTCCAAGCCGTTTTGTTTCTTGCCATTTTTGTAAGATCATTCCATGTCTTCCTCATCGACTTCGTCTCTGTTTCCATCTGTTTTCTCCAAGAATATTTTGGTCTTCCTCTTTGTCTTTTTTCTTTAGGGATTCCAAAAAAGGGCCTGCTGTGTGATACTCTCAGTTGGCTTCTGCAGTGTGTATCAAATGCAACGACATCGTCTTAGCTGTATACCACAGGTATTTGACTGGTACAATCCTATGTTAGTGATTGTGTGCTGCCATTTCCATCCTTTTATTTTGCGTAATTAATGAAGGACAATCTTCAGGATTGTCATTTGTGTTGTTCCCCATGTTTTACTGCCATGTAATAATATTGACTTAACATTGGAGTTTAAAATGTTAATTTTTTTATTTAAAATAATTTCTTTGGATTTCGGCATACTTCTCTTGCTTTTGATATCTTTATTTTGATATCATTCTCTAGTCCTCCTTCTTTGTCTATATTATTGGTCAGACATATGTAAGATCTGAAATGAGAACATCAAAGTTGTAGGAAATCTTAACGCACAAGTAGGAAAGGAAAAGTTGAGGAAGTAGAGTGTTATTATGGCTTAGGCGAGAGATATGAAAGAGGTGACAAACTTATTGACTGGGCAAGAATACACAAAATGATGATAGGAAACGCTGGTTCTAGCAACATCCAAGATGTCTGTGGACATGGAAAAGCCCGTGAGACAACATACGTAATCAAATTGGCTTTTCGAAACAGTTGTTAGGAGGAAAGGGGAATGTAAAGATAGAAAGAGAGTATGGGACAGTATGGAGAGAGTTGAGAAACAGTACGTGTGGGGGAAAGTGACAGTCCTGAAAATTCTGAGTAGAGCTGTGTTTAGAGCAAGGGGTAGAATCTCATGAATGTGGATATATTGACAAAAACGTGGAAGTGAGTAGATTTGGGAGATGAGGTGAAGGTGGAATAGTTAGAGATGACGTGGAGAGAATACATTGGATGGGAAATTAAGGAATTGATTTTTGATTGGATGGAGGGCAATGGATTTTAAGCTCTTGCACAGGGTTAGAAGGGAGTTCGCTAAGAGAAACTGACATGTGGCTGAGAAGTGAGAGATTGCCCTGTAAAGTTGGGCATTAGCCATATAATTTCCAGTTGAGCTCAAGCTCAGTGTTAGTTAGCAATGAGTAGTTAGAAGAACTCCAGAAGAGATTTTATGTTTTAGGTAGGGAGTAGTAGTGGCAACGACAAAACAGGATGAGAGAGGGATGGCATGGCGTGTCAGAGTCAAGCGAGAAGTTGTGATTCCATATCTTGAACTGTGAACGGCCGAGCGGGATGTTAAACCGCTGGCTTTGTAAATTGTGTTGTATTTATTCTGAAAGCGTGAACGTCACTAATAAAGTTTGCTGTTCCATTATAAGAGAAACGTCTCTATGCAGTAACTATCAAGTTCCGTTAAGTCGAGTCACTACGCTGTGGTGATGATAGACGAAGTGGGGGTTGTCAGCAGAAGAGAGTCAGCGATTCAAGAGTCTCCAGTTTAAGAACTATTAAGCTACAAACGCGAAGTACGATCATTTGTACGTTTGGGTACATTCTAGAGACTGTACAAAACGCTGTTTACCATCCAAAGCTACCACCTGGGAGGCGCGCAAGCGAGACAAGTTTTCCAGTTCACAAGTTACAGTCTTCCAAGAGCGAGTAAGGAGAGTACGTTACATACTCGCTGCGCGTAACAAGCACGTTTACATTCTTCCAGTTCTACAGCCTTGTGTGCACATGCGCCTTTCAGCTACATTTCATTGACAGTACAAGTTTACGTACAGTTTACTTGTAGGTTTGACCCGAGTTACGTTAACCTTGAATGGGTAACCCGGTTACACAGCCAAGTGTGTGTGAAAACTAGACCAGGGGCAGATCGCCAAGCGATCATGTACAAGCTGTGGGAAAGCATAGCGTAATGTTAAACGGAGCAAAACGAGCCTCAGTTAACATCAAGTTAAATTTAGATTTACTCAAATCAGACAAAAGGTTACAAGACAAATATAACATCACAATTAAAACCGGTACAATGCAATAGAAAAGATACAAAGCATTGATGCACAGTGGGAAGTGCTAAAAGAATCACTGCAACAAACATCAAAAGATGTCATACCACCAGTGAAGACAAATTCAAGAAAGAAATGGATGACAGATGACATTTTACAGCTAATGGAAAGAAGAAGAAGATATTTTGATAACAAATTTGAGTATAAGAGATTAAATAAAGAAATTGTAATAAAATACAATGAAGCAAAATATGCCTGGCTAAAAAAGAGTTATAAAGAGATCAACATGCAACAAAAAAGTGATGCCAAAGATATATACAAACACATTGAAGAATTAACAGGAATAAAAACACTATCAAAATGTTTAAGGTGTCCAAGATCAAAAGAAGGAGAACTGTTGATTGAATAAGAATGCGTAAGGGAACCATGAACATAATACATTAAAGATCTTTATGATGATGAACGAACAGAACTAAATATTAAGGATAATGGGGAATCACAAGAAATACTCAAAGAAGAGATTGATGCCTTGCGCAATATGAAAGTAGGAAAAGCTCCTGGACCAGATACTATAACTAAAGAAGAGATTGAAGCCATGGGTGATTTTGAAATAGAAATAATAACAAAAATAGTGAATGAAATCTACAATAGTGGATATATACCTGACAACCTGTTCAAATCAATATGCATAGCCCTACCAAAGAAATCTGCTGCGATTGAATGCGATAATCTACGCACAATAAGCCTTATGAGTCACATGACAAAGATATTACTAAGAATCATCATGCGAAGAGTGCGAAACAAAATCTGTCCAGAAATTAGTGCTGAGCAGTGTGGTTTTGTTGGAGGTAAAGAACGAGCAATGACATTTACATCGTAAGATCTTTAGTAGAAAAAGTCATAGAGGTGAAATCTATATCTATTTTTCATAGATTACACCAAAACATTTGACCAAGTAAAGCACCAAGAAATAATCACAAATTTAGAAGGCATAAACAGCGGCCATAAGAACTGGGAATCAGTTGGGAATGTTTCAGCAAATAAAATAGGTATTAGTCAAGGCTGTGTGTTGTCACCAGGTTTATTTAATATGTATAGTGAGATTGTACAAAGAATTTACGACGGTGGTTTTTCGTTGCCTTCCGTCGGTTTTTTACGGTTGGCTCCTCTAGCCTGTGACTAATAGGTCTCACCCACAAGGCAGTGGGGTTGTTTTACATCAGGATACTCTCCCTTAGCCTTTTACTTTCCGGTGCAAACCTACAAGGCAGCAGGGCAGCCGCAGGTTGTACTGTTTACTGCATACAGTAGCAGGTAAAATTACCCGACCTGACGTGGAGAGAGCTAATTCCCAATATTAGGAATAAACAATCATCATTTTTTGGCCATGTAATGAGAAGGGAAAAGAATGGCTCAGGCAAAAGCAGCTTTTCAAATATACGAGAAAGATACTGTACAATACATTTTGACATTTTGAAAAGAGTCCTTAGATGTTATGTACCATATCAGTCTTACCATATATATGTAAATCATGGATAATAGGACAACAGACAAGAAAGTCACTGGAGGCAGTAAAAATATGGTTTTACAGGGTACGATTTAAGGAATGAACTATAATTGTGAGGCTTCCAATGTCTTGATTTATAGCGAGCTCAAACAAATCAAACGAATATTCTCTAGCTCCCAATCTGTAAGGCTTCTTTAAGCTCTACTCGTCATTATTATCCCTACCCCTTATGTGTTTTCCACCTTCCCTGCCTGAATATACAATTGTTTTGTTGTTATCCACTGACCTACTGTCTGTATCCAGCCATAGTACTTCGCTAATACCCAATATATCGAGGTGATATCTACCAATCTTAATATCACTTCTACCAATTTTTTTTGGTTCGGCATTTTTCTGACATTCCAGAAACTGATTTTTGGGCAATAAGTTGAAAAAAAGTTAGATCCTGTTTAGAGTTAGTCATTTTCATTTGAGAACCAAGATTTTTGTTTCACTAACAATAGATGTTTTACGATGGCGGCTTGTTAGGCTACCTATCAAACGTCGATAACAAGATGAAGAAAAACAAATCTCCATCTTAAATCTGAACCAGAAAAACAAATGAGTAGGAGAAGGTTAACAACAGCGAGGAACAGCTCTCGTCATATCATTCATAAATGATATTACCTAGGGTTACAAATCGTAATAATTCACTTTTCTGAGATAGTTAAATAGTTCCTGGACCACATTACCTTAAAACAAGAGCAACTATTGATAAAGAGTTCATTTAAGGGTAAAACAATAAGTAGCGACAACATTATCTTACCTTGAACCTACATACAGTGAAAACGTTGTCCATGTGCTATTATTGGTAGGCACAAGGCTAATGATTTTAGACAGGTAATTATTAGCCATATGCTGATTCCGTTGATCGCTGACATCAATGTTGTCACTGCGGGCGTTCACGGCAGTAACATTAATATCAATTTGTATTTCTCCCTGAAGACACATAAGTAGTGATTATTAAAAAAAAACCACTTAATATCATTAGAGGAAAATGCAAATCATATCAACACATCAGGTTGTGAACATTCGTAAAGGTTTTATTTAATCTACACACACGCAAACACTCTTACACGCACACATACACATACGTGCACACATGATCACAACACACATGTATTCATTTACTTTAATAATGTGAAATTAATAGCCATCATTTGACCTACTATGATCTGTATGAAATGAACAGTTAATGGCCAGTATTAAGGTCGTGATCCGATGACCGTATGGCCTTTCATTATTTCTTTGGTATGGGATAGGAGGAACTGCTGCAGGTTGGGAATTTAACAGTCGCACTATAGTGTACCTGTGTTCGGAGAGTTATCATCAGGGGCAAAATATAAGATTATCAACGTTATATAACACGCACGACACCGTAATTATCTATGGTATAAACTTGTTACGATATGTGCCTAGTTTTTACGGCGGAATGTCTGTACTAAAGTGGGGTGAACAATTTTATGCAAATATTTTCCGGTGGTGGGCGGGACTATATAATTACATCAGGAGAAAAGAAACCTGCGAATATAAGTAATTTCTAATCCGGCGAGACATATCCCGCGTGGTTAATTATATACATTACTCATTAGCTTTCCTAATCAATAATCCCCCTCAAAATATCCACCATTTTTAACTCGAGCTCCTGCGGCAGTCTCATATATGTATATATATATATACCTAACGGCACCCTACCGCAGTTCCTTTATATCCATTGTTCGAGACAGCCTGCCGCACATCCTCCTATCCTAGTACCAACGTAAATTATAAAGGTCATACGTGACATCGCATCATGGCCTCACTACTATGGGAATCATTTCTACTATCATCTGTAGGAAATGAGGGATTAATGGTCATCACTTGAGTTACTATAATCTCTAGAAAATGAGGAATTAATATTCATAATTTGACTTAATATCATTTTTAGTAAATAAGGTATTCATGGTCCTTACTGCCATCTACATTTGCCTTACTGCCATCTAGTTATTTGCGGGTCATCATCATTGCACACAGAACATGGCCATAGGTGGTCAGATCCCCTCCTCAGCAAGTCCAACAGTGTCCAGCGAATGACGACTCCAGTTCTATGTTGGTTGATAAGTCTTCTTACACGCCCACTAAGTTTCTCGATTCTGGTTGTGCCCATCTAAACTCCCATCTCTTTCATCCGAAGGAGTGACGTGGAGTTGTGGTTGTCGAATTCCGTGCTCTGCCCACATTTCGGAGGGCATTGATGATGTCGCCCGATCCATTAGTTGCCCGTCCTCAACGATAGCACAGGTAGCCAACCTGTCCGTCCTTTCTTTTCCCCGTACTCCCGCATGTCCAGGGACATAGACAAAGGTGACCTTACGTATTTTTTTACTTCTGCAATGACTCTAACCACCGCATGCTTACAGGGAACGTTTCCACTTGTTTTATCTTATTTCATCGAATCACTCAGTATACATGCGTGGGTGTAGTCTTGTGACTCTAACGAGTTGAATGCCTTGGTCACTGCCACCGCCTCCATCGTCATGCTACTCGTGGTCATGACGTAGGCACCACTGTCTTCTTTGATTATTCTGCCTGCCGAGAGTGCTGTAAATGCCCATGCAATTCTTTGGTGTTTTATTACAGATCCGTCTGTATATCCGCCTGCATCTTTCTCATCTGCGTTATCGCAGTTGAGACCGTTGACCTCGCATTGACCACGACTGACTTCTGATCCCTACTTATTCTGTCGAGTGTGAAAATACACGAGAATGTCCCCTAGAATGACGTAGGCACCGGTAACCACTCCTCGCCAAAGTTGATATTGGTAAGCCCACAGACCTGTTTAATGACTTCTGCTCTGCCCACCCATGACTTGCCTCTTTTTAGCCTGGCACCTTTCACTGTGTTGAGCTCGTGGTGCAATGGATGCTCTTTATCTGAAATAATCTTCAGGTATGCTCGTACCGTCCAGATCATGATTCTGTCATCCGTGGTTGGAAAGTCAAGGAAATATCTCATTGCTACACAAGGGGTGTCCCTCGTCCACCCCAAGATATTGCGCATGGCTTCATTTTGTATTTTCTCCAGCCTGTCAATTTAAGTCTTACAGACAGTAACAATTGACCATGCATGCTCGATTGGTGCGAGGACTAATGCCTGTAAGAGAAGAGAAAGTAGCCTCTGCTCGCTATTGGCAGCTGCCATCACCTTCAAGGCGGCTAATCCTTTGCCGGATTTTGTTATCACATGGTCAAAGCGGGCCCGGAAACACAGGCTGCGATCAAACTTAACTCCGTGGTAAGTCATCAACTTGTCCCTGCTTACCTCTTCAGCTCCCATTCGTATTACCGGTTTGTTCGTGTTAACGATATTATTGTTAAGGGAGAACCATGAAACTGGTGCTTTATTAGGATTAACCAAGGCACCTGAAACCCCACACCAGGAAGAAATGCGATCGAGTACGTCTTGCATTGTGGAGGTGATTTCCCTTTTGTCTCTTCCCTGTCGATATACCAGAATATCATCAGCAAAAGTCATAGTTCTTCCCCTCCCATCCAGTTGTTGTTCAGTGATCGTTATTGTGTACACGTTAAATAGAACTGGTGACAATGGTGAGCCTTGTGGCAACCTTGGACAAATGGATGTTGGCTCGGAAGACCAACTTCCACATCTGAGTGTCACCTTCCTCTGAAACAGTGCTGCGGCGATCCATCTAATGAGGAAGCGGTGCACCGCCAGTTTGAGAAGCATGTGCATAAGGGTTGAAATGGTACCCTGTTGTATGCATCTTCCAGATCTATAGCCACAGAAGCACGGCTCCTCTCCTCGGTGGAAGCCTTCGAAGACGTCAGAGGCGAAGACTGCCGCAGTGAGCCATGTCATTTTGTTATATCTATAACCTCCGAGTGTGGATGGGAATGTGCGTTTCTGTTCAAGGTGACAGGTGAGGACACAGGCAACTATTTCCTCCAGCAACTTGCCCGCAGTGTTCTGCATCGTGATAATGATGTAGGCAATGATCTGAGAATAGTCCTTGTTTGACTTCGGTAGCGGTAGTAAGTAGCTGTGTAGCCACTCCCCCTTAATCTGGCCACTCTGAATGCTGGCATTAAACTCTTTGGCCACTTTATTCAAGTCGTCGTCAGCTAAATCTCCTATGTCTTTGTACCGAACCCCATCTGGACCAGGAGCAGTGTTGTGCGACCTTTTAAGTGTTGAGCGAATGGCATCGGTTGTGATTTTGTGATCTTCTCCCAGCACTACATCCTTGCACAATTCTGACAGCGACCACGTATGCTCATTCATGCAGCCTCATTTCTTTGGTCAGTCTGCTCAATGTAGGGGGCAAGCAGGGCCTTCCCTTTGCTCTCATCAGATGTGTGCAATGTCTGGCCTGTGCACTGAGAGTCAGGTATGCCTCTGTATCGAGTTGCTCTGATGAAGGCGCCAGAATGTGGCTAGCGATTTTTCTGAGCATACGTTTTACAGAAATTATCCAACTTGGCATCCTTAGCCTGCCTAGCACATAGTTTAAAGTGTATCACGTTTTGGTCGATCTCTGCATTCAGACGCTTCAAGAGCGCAGGTTGTGTTCTTCCATTCTTTATGGCTTTTTGCCATGTCTTGACCGTTTGTCTCTTGTTCCGCTAAGCTTCCTCGACTTCTACGTTCCATCAGGTTGGCTGCGTCCATCTCTCCTGCCTTCTACGAGGGGTGCTCTGTTTCCTATGTCTGATTTTGCTAATCACGTTCTGGTCTGTTTTCTTGTAGTTGAATGTATGGAGCTTTCTTTTCTGGCTTCTTTTTCTGCTTTTCTCAATTATGAGGACACATGGATAGTGATCACTTCCGTGGTATCCCAGTGCACTCCACCTGCAAACCGGTGCGAAGGTGGAAGACACCAGTGCCAGGTCTATGACACTATCAGAGTCCCCTGTTCGAGTGGCCATTCTTGTTGCCCTTCCATCATTCAAGCACACTAAATCGACTGACACTAGTGCGTTCCCTAGGTCTTCTCCCTGCTTGTTGGTTATAACGTTACCCCACTAGTTGTCTCTAGCATTAAACTATCCGCAGAACATGATGTTCTTTTCTCGAACTCGAAGAGATTCTGCCATTGTTGTGTGTCCACCTTCCCATTACAGGCGTACACATTTACAACTACAAAATGAACTGAAGTCTGCACCCTAATTGCATGTACCTGCAATTCTACATTGTCCCATGCAGACATATCAACCTCAGCTGCCACCATATTGTTGGGCACAACGTTGGCCTTCACAGGATGACATGAACACTTCCACAGTTTAATACCACCACGCATACTTTGTCTTGTTTTCCTTCTTCGATGTTGTTGTTTGGGCTGCATCTGAATATTTACTGTCGTCATTGTTGATTTTGTCGCTGGAAGTCGATGCTATGGATGGTCTAGACTCAAGTGCACTCACTCACACGGTCCAGAACCCGTTTCCACGTTATAGATTGGCCAACTCCAGCAAATCGCTCTACAGCACGCGGATACACAGTGTGCTTTTTATAAATAAATTAATTAGGAGTTCTTAAATACAGACCTGCGAAAACAAACCGCCATTTTTTCACGCGTTCATTAGCGCAAACAAAAACAGTCTCTTGTAAATGATGAATTAATGGTCATCATTTGGCTTTGTATAGTCTCTTGTAAAGGATTCATTAATGGTCATCATTTGATTTACTATAGTATCTTGTAAATAAAAAAAAATAATGCCCATTACTTTACTTCCTATAATCACTTGCAAAAGCGGATATAATGGTCAGCACTTGACAATCATCTTTAGGCAAATTGGAATTAACTGCCAAAATTTGACATACTATGATTTCTAGTAAATGAGGAATTAAGGGTCAACATTTGCTTTACTTTCATCTCTAAGAAGTGATCAATTTAAGACCATCATGTTAATCTCTACATTCACCCTCTTGAATGTGATCAATTAATATCCACAACTTTACTTTAACTGTCATCTCTAGGGAATAACACACAAAGGAAATGATAAATTAATGGCCGTGAATTTGATTACTCTCTTACTTTAGAAGTAAAGAAATTATGGGCCATATTTTTTTCAGTCATCTCTAGCAAATGAGGAATTAATGACTATCATTTGACTAACTATCAACTATAGGTAATTAAGAATTAATGGACATCTTTAACTTACTGTCATCGCTAGAAAATGCGGAATTAATAGTCATCACTTGGCTCAATATAATATCTAGGAAACGTGGAATGTCATTAGACTTTCATTTTATATACTTTTAATCGTTGAAAATGAGGAATTGATAGTCATCATATGATTTACTATAGTTGCTGGAAAATGTGGAATTAACGGTCATGATATAGACTTACTTCAGTTTCTCGTAAATGAGGAATTAATGGTCATTATTTGATTTAATATGGTCTTCAGTAAATGAAAAATTAACGGTCATCATTTGACTCACTATGCACTGTTGGAAGTGAAAAATTAAGGATCAATATTTGAGTTACTTTCATCTCTATAAAAAGTAAAATTCATGGCAATCATTTTGTTTACTGTGATCTCTATGAAGTAAAGAATGTATAGTCATCGTTTAACTCTTACTGTTAACTCAAGGAAATAAGACAATAAGGAAGTGAGAAATTAACTTCCTTGATTTTGCTTACTCCTTCACTTTGAAAGAGAAGAAATTGTCTGTCCTATTTTAATTACTGTCATCTCTAGGAAAAGAGGAATTAAATATCATCATTTTACTCTTACTGTAATCTCTTGGAAATGATGATTTTATGGGAATCATTTTATTCATACTGTCATCTTTAGAAAATGAGGAACTTATGGGCATCTTTTATATCTAGGAATTTGAGGAATTAGTTGTTATATTTTACCTACTATCTTCTTGTGGAAATAGTAATTAGCAGCCATATGTTACTACTTTGATTTCTTAGAAATAAAGAACCAGTGAAAACACAGTACGTGACTCAAGACGTTAGCAAAAATCTGAGCTGAAGGAATTTTAATGATCTCTTATAATAAACAAGAGAACACGTATCAAAGAAAGAACCATCCTAGGTAAGAAACAAACAGAAATAATCAAGAACACAATTATGTTCACAAATTAACACCTTGGAAAAAAGGCTGAGACCAATAATAGAACTACAGTTAAGCGATTCTCATATGGGATTCCAAAAAAAACAGAGGATGTACTGCCGCTCTATTCACATTAAAACAGCTTGCAGAAAAAACAACAGAACACAATAAAAATGTATACATAGTCTTTATTGATCAGGAAAAAGTATTCGACAGAGTAAACAGAGAACAACTGTGGGAGATACTAACAACACACGGAGTAAGCCATCATATAACCAACCTAATTAAAAGTCCCTACAACAACAGCATCTGCAGGGTCAGAACAGCAGCAAGCTAAACAGACCACTTCGAAGTTAGATCAGGTGAAAGACAGGGGTGCGAGTAGTGAACCGTGCACGTTATGATCTACCTTTTTTTAGTTGAACAAAGAGTAAAATACCCTGCGACGTACAGTACCCTTTAAGTACAAGAGTTATATAGAGACTGCGCCAAGCCAGAGTGATGCAATGATATATATACGTATATATGTATAGGACTTAGAAGAAGTATGGTGGCTCATGAAGGGGTAGTTGAGGGGATAATTGGTTAATGAGTCATGTAATGGACATCAGTTTTTCGCGCCATTATCAACTTCCAATAGGAACTACTGTGTGTGTGTCCCGGCTATAGACCACGCCCACTCCGGAAGCGAAACTACCATATTAGGGAGTAGTGATACGTTAGTTATTTCATAGATATACTGTTCATATATACATTTAATAATAATAAATTATTATTTATTATATCCACGTGAACGTAAATGGGCCATATTTTACGATAAATATGACAAAATTCAGTAAACAATAAAAATAATTCGGCGAGCTCGATAGTGTTAAAACAATATTCTCCTTTTTTTCTAGACCGAGACGAATAGTGGTCGATGAACGTACGGCTTTTGAGTATTGAATTTTATTGTGTGTCATCTCGCTGCGTCGCTATGCTGGAATTATCGATATATCACATAGGTTCAAGAAAAATATTAAGGTCAAGCTAAGTCCACTAATAGATGAGATCGAGAGTGCACCCCAACGTTCATAACAGAAAAGATAGGTGTAGTACATGTCAGTTGCCTCACTGATACATTTTATTAGTTATTAATTATTTTTAAATATTTATTAACAGATCACAAAGAAGCCTGTGTTCGTGTTCATGTGTGTCTGTGCACAGTAATCAGAGAGTAGACAAAAGGAAAATTCTTCGGAAAACTTAGCTGGCTGAAAAAAAGTAGTAATTATTGGCGGCGAGGTGCCTATATTCGTGTGTGGTCATAGAACAAGTGGACGGATAGCTGGGTTTGATGGAGAGGTGTGTGTGTTTGTCTGTGGGTCCTAGAGCAAGTGGACGGTTAGCTGGGTTTGATTCAGAGGTGTGTGTGTTTGTCTGCGGGTCCTAGAGCAAGTGGACGGTTAGCTGGGTTTGATGGAGAGGTGTGTGTGTGTGTTTGTGTGATTCAGTATCCAAATAGCGATATAAATATATGCTGAAGTGATGGGTGACTGGCTAGAGTGGTGACTAAGTAGATCGATCAATCCCTCACCCAATATTTGCATACACACTCGTTACATCAATATTAGCACAGCGTAATCAAAACGCTAATAAAATAGTGTAATTATGGGTGCGATCCGGTCTGTCTGGTTTATTACGTGACCACATTATTCAGCTTTCGCATCCATAGGCTGTTAATGGGGAAAAAGTTCTAAGAATATTTTTGTATCATTGTCCCCTACCATTCATCAACACATTCAAACGGGCACAAGGCGTCTAACATATTTTATATTTGTAGTGGTAAGTTTTCTTACTGCTTTGTCTTTATAAACATGTCAATGATAATAACAACTCAAAATTCAGATGAAGAAGTTAACGTAGACTGAACTGTAGACAGTTATAATATATGTTTAAGGCTGTGACACATTATGTCGGAAACCGATGCGATCTCATGTCTTATTAAACAGCCTAGATAATTGATGTTAATCGGAGGTTAGCTTTATGATAAAAAATAAATTAAATAATACTACAAAACCAGTGACGTCATGACAGACGGGTTGTAGCAACCAATCATGATAAGTCAGTAGTTTGGTGAAACATTTGTGTCTCATACTGGGTGCTGTCTTACTGAAAAGCGTCGCACGTGGCTGAATTTGCCAATACTGGACAGACAAATCCATCTACAGAATGAACAAGATGCGTTTTTATTTGTCTTCTGAATTTTATAACAGCACTGTCTCGAAACTTGCTGTGCCATTTTTAAATTTTGCTTTCCATGTGCTACGATCTGCAGCCACATTTTCTGTTTCTTTCACTGATAAAAAATTCCCTCAAGAAAGCCCTGCAAACATTCTTATATCTCAACACTGGTCTGCCCTAATGTCTCGCTCCAGCTCTAAGTTTTCCTTACAATATTTTTTATTAATATATTTGTATTTACATTCAATTTTTTAAAATTTTGTTTGGTTGTTGTTTTATTTCACTGTAGTCTCCGATTCCTAAGTAATACCATAATGGACGGGAGTGTGGCTCACTGCAAGACGTTAGCTTGTTAATCTGTCCAGTCGTTAGCTTACAAAGACAACGTACATTTTAAAAAATGTATAACCTGTTATTTTTCCAAACATAGGTAGTCCAAAATTATGATCCATATAAAAGTGTACCATCATCCTACAGAGCTAGTTTAACTATGTCGTCTAATGTAGGTGTACCATCATCCTACAGAGCTAGTTTAACTATGTTGTCTAATATAGGTGTACCTAACCCAAGTATAAATAAACGGTATCTGTCTCCAATAACGAAAAGTCGGCTTCCTCCCCCTCTTTAGTTAGTTCATCTGTATATTTCCTCTTATCCCTTTTAATGCATCTTCCCACTTCATTGTTCACCTCCGTGTAACCTTCCTGTGTCTTGGCTTTTATTTCCTCTCGTTTTGCTTTTATTTATGTCTGCCTTCTTATTCTTCTCTTTTCTTTAATTTTATCCAGAGTCTCTGCTGTCAACTATGCCTTTTTTCTAGCAATCATTTGTGCTCAGCGTTTCTTCGCATGTCTCTTTCCATATTTCATTTACCTGTTTTCAATAATCTTCTATAGTAAATGTATTTTCTAGTTGATGGAAGACATGGTATATGTTTGATATTGTGACTGTTGGTAGCAAACAATCATAATAAGTCAGTAGTTTGGTAATGCATTTGTGTCTCATACTGGGTGCTGTGTCACTGAAAAGCGTCGCACGTGGGTGAATTTACCAATACTGGACAAACAGGTCCATCTACATAATGAACATGAGGTATTTCTGTGTCTGGTCGTGTCTCTTTTCTGTTGCACCTATGTCATCTGAATTTGATAACAGCACTGTCTGGAATTGTGCTGTGCCACTTTTTACTTTTAGTTTTGCTCTCATGTGCTTCGATATGCAACCACATTTTCTGTTTCTTTCACAGATAAAAAATTACCCCAAGAAAACCCTGCAAACATCCCTATATCTCAACAATAGTTTGTTCTTTTGTCATGTTCCATTCGCTGAAAAACTACCCACGTGGCTGAAATTGCCATTACTTGACAGACAGATCCATCTACAGAATGAACAAGAGGCAGTTTGTGTGTCTGGCCATGTCTCTTTTCTGTGCACTTTGTGGCTTCTGAATTTGATAACAGCACTGTCTCGAATCGCGCTGTGCCATTTTTTATTTTTTTTTTTGCTCTCATGTGCAACGATATGCAACCACAGTTTCTGTTTCTGTCACTGATACAAAATTCCCCTGCAAACATCCGTATATCTCAACACTAGTTTGGTCTGTCGTCTCGTTCCATCTCTAAGCTTTCAATACAATATTTGTTTGGGAATACATTATTCATTCTTTACATGACCCACCCACGGTAGTCTCTGATTCCTAAGTAGTTCCAGGATGGACGGGAATGTGGCTCGCTGCAAGACGTTAGTTTGTTACTTTCTCCCGCTATATTATGATCGTTAGCTTGCAAAGACAACACACATTTTTTAAAAAAATGTATAACCTGTTATCTTTCCCAACATAGGTAGTCCAAGACTATGATCCACATAAAGTGTACCATCATCATGCAAACCGGGTTTAGCTATGTCGTATAATGTTGATGCACGTAATCCAAGTATAATCAATTGGCATATGTCTCCCATGGGTGTCCGGTTAGCGCAATCGATAGGCGGTTGGCTTACCACGGCAACAGCCGGGGTTCGTAATCCTGGCGAGGACACCTGGGTTTACTAATTCCCTAAAATTAGTAGGAGCCGCGATAGCTCAGTGGTTAGTGAACTGGACTACTACGGACAAGGGGTAGGGTTCGATCCCAACCGACGGCCCCGGGTTCACCCAGCCTTAAATGGGTACCGGATTTTTTCTGGGAAAGTAAAAGCAGCACGGCGTAATACCGACCACATTACCCCAAAAATCATGTGCTGAAGGTCTGTAAAATATAGGGTCACTAACACCATATTTCCCTATACGCCACTTGGCGTGACGGGGGGTACTTTACTTTACTTTTACTTTTATATGTCTCCCATAACTGAAAATCGCCACTATCGAAAAAGATCCTCCTCTATTTAAGGTCATCTTGCTAAACTGGAAATATTGATATGGTGATACGGGGATTAACAACAAGATATGTGTGACTGCGTAATCTCCCATAAACTCATGGACAGCGTTATAAGTGACGTTGATAATTTTTGTTTTGTTTGTCTGTTTGTGTGGAAAAGTTGAGTCATCTCACTGAAAGGCTCCTTTAGGTGGTCAGGAAATGTGTAGATCACATTCCAAAATACCAAATCATGTGTCTAAATGTAACCAATGTCTCACTGTGCATGTAGGCGCTCTCCTAGTTCTGTAACCCTCGCTCTCCAATTATCAGTGTAGATCTGTCTGACATCATATGGAAAAATATCTAAAGCGTCATCGTTAACTGTTAGTTTTCCTCTTTTCGTAGAACATCCAGTTTCCACTCGATGTGATAGCTCGTTGTTTGACGCTGATGAAGAAATAGAAGGAGTCTATATGGGGATCTGCTGTAGTTCGTATGTAAATTGTCGCTAGTATTAAACGTGGCACTGTAAAGATACCGTATGGGTGAGTGGTAGCGATACAGGTAGCGATACTGCATTTTTAGTTTTCTATATGTTTTTTTTCTTTAGATTGTTGAGGTGCATTTGCACACGAAATTTCATCAATAGTTTTCTGTTATCACTAGCAGAAATCAGCATAGACTTTTTTCCCCACAGATCCTCATTTCTTATCTTATATCCGAACTTATCTTGGAACTAGTTGGGAGTTATTTTCTACTACTGAGAGTTATTTTCACGATGCATAGTTTAGGAACCGTTGAACTGGGCTCTTTTCAATATTGGATATTCAGATGAGCCCAGAAACAAGGCTGAATCCATAATGATTGAACTAGTCGTAACATTGGGATGTGTTGTTGGTGACACATGTGAAAAAAGATGATGGCATTGTTGTCGAAACATCACGATGGCTGAGTGAACATGTTGTTGACATGACAGATACGGTTGTCGTTATTGATGCTGACAACACAGTTTTTTTCGGTGATGAGCATGTGAAGGATTGTATCTCCACATCAACCGACGACATGGTAAAAACTTGTAGCCGGTGGCTCTGGTGTACGACTCGTTATGACAGAGGTTGACACACTCACAGAGTTTGTAGTGTCAACATAAGAACATACCCAGATTTGTCGACGCATCAGAGATTGTAGGATCAGCACAGTTGACATGCTCATGTGCCTCAACACACACTCGATTGTAATGTCTCTGCTCTACATGTAATATCGGTGTTTTTGTAGTCGACACTGTCGTGGTGTGATCGTTCAAGATGTCATAGATGTCGACACACTAGGCTGTAACGTCGGTGATACATGTGATGCTATTGGTGTCGGGAGAATACAATTTGTAATGTCAACACCCAACATTCTCTCTAATTACCACTAGTCGAGTCACCTTTCATGATAAGCCTGATCGGTGACGTACACATTTCGATGTTTAATGGTGTCGAGCAAAATTTAATATCAAAATATATCAAAATTGTTCAAACTTTTTTATGTTGATGTAGTTGTAGTCTTGCGCGCATCAGAATAACGAGATCACCATCACTGAGACCGGTGTCGACACGCTCTCTGTTTTGTGTGAGACAAAAGACAACTGAACGTATGTTTTTGTTTCTACCCTAGCTGTGTTCGAGTAAGTTGGTTTTTGTGTACCAGATCAACCTTCTATTCATCATCTTCCACAGCAACTTTCTTACACAAGGGAGGAGGCAGAGCGGTCTGTAATTCTTGGAGATCATTTTTGTGTGTGTGTGACTTTTCTGAGTCAAGGTATGGTATGTAGAGATCTCCTCCCACACAGATGATACTTGTCCTAAGTGTCAAATATTGTTAACGATCATGAAAAACCAGTCATCGAGGTGGTATTGTCGACAGGCTTGAAGAAATCAATGTCGAACTTTGACATTGACAAATACCTGAACACTGTCCTTCACCCTCATTGTAATGTTTAAGTAAGATTTCCTGGAATGAAATTCGACATCTAGGTGATCATCGCGTCAAACATATCCTAGGCTGTGATTCAGCTCGATGTTTTTACATCCCCTTTGACGGGAGGATGATGAGCCTGTAAATCACGGAAGCTGTGTTGTCATCGAACGGTCTAGGTATGGTATGTAGAGATCTCCTTCCAGGTAGATACTACCTGTCTTGAGTGTCAAATTCTGTTAACGATCCTGAAAAAAGACATGATGACGGAACCCTCCAGGTGTGAGGAATATTGTTATAAGACCATGATTAGCATGTACCATACCAACGGACGTAGACAATCATCATGCCCGACCACATTTGCCTGTCCACACTGCAACTTATCAGTTCAGTTGTTGAGTGTTTTCCATCCCAAAACACCAAACTATCTACCATCTTCTCTCTTTATCGAACACGATCTTTCATTCCTTTTATTTTGCCACTCGTAACCAAGTATTCGAACTTTACTTTTTTTCATGATGTGCCTGTAAAACATCGATTGTTACTTTCGACTGTTGATTAAGAGCTCTCTTTTTGTGTTGGACTCTTTTCAAACATTCAGGGAACGCTCAAATTCTTCTGAGAAAGGCCACATATGCGGCCTCTAAGCGGCTTTTCATTTGGTTGTCTGCTGACCAGCGATGTCACCACCACCTCATGTATACTTGACTCTGACATGCGATTTGCGAAAAAATAAGAGGGAAGCAAGTAGGTATGAACGCCGTATACAAACAAGACATGAGAATCTGTGGCAAAATCAATCTAGCCAGGGGTCTGATGGTGACATATGTCGAATGATTTGACATGAACCCGCTACTTTTCAACATCTACACTTTAAAAAGTAACAGGTGAATCGAATAAGGTATAGATAGCATACTACCCAAAAGCGGCGCTTTTTATTCTACTGCGAAGATAGAGAGAGTGGACACGATGTACGTACACAATCAGTAGACTGAACTTAACCAATTGTTCAAAAAAAGAGACTGTGAGAATCGAGCACTGGTCAACCAGACAAAGACGACTTCAAATGTGTGTCTCTCCGATCAAAGATATTGTGAACCCACTTTCAAAACTTCCACAAGTTGATTCAGAAACTATCGCGATGACCCGCGAAACACGGTGAGTCGAAAAATAAAACACGAGCCATATAACGACCACCAACCAATTCAACCATTCCAACAAAACTAGCATCTGTCATTTTCCCGTTACAACCGAATGTCTGGTGACGAATCGCAAACAGATATTTACAACACCGCTAGTCCAGCATCATTGCCGAACAACAAGTGTCCTTCAACCAAGAAAAATGTATCATTTGACCATGTTGATGTCGCCTCGTCGTCGTGTGGTGGTTACATGCGACATCAACATGGTCAAATGATACGTTTTTTCTTGACGCTTTAGATATTCTTCCATATGATGTCAGACAGATCTATACTGATAATTGGAGAGCGAGGGTTACAGAACTAGGAGAGCGCCAACATGCACAGTGAGACATTGGTTGCATTTAGATAAATGTTTTGGTATTTTGGAATGTGATCTACACATTCCCTGACCACAAAAAGGAGCCTTTCAGTGAGATGACTCAACTTTTCCACACAAACAGACAAACAAAACAAAAATTATCAACGTCACTTATAACGCTGTCCGTGAGTTTATTGGAGATTACGCAGCCAAACATATCGTGTTGTTAATCCCCGTATCACCATATCAATATTTCCAGTTTAGCAAGATGACCTTAAATAGAGGAGGATCTTTTTCGATAGTGGCGATTTTCAGTTATGGGAGACAGATGCTGATTGATTATACTTGGATTACGTGCATCAGCATTAGACGACATAGCAAAACCCGGTTTGCATGATGATGGTACACTTTTATGTGGATCATAGTCTTGGACTACCTATGTTGGGAAAGATAACAGGTTATACATTTTTTTAAAAATGTTTGTTGTCTTTGCAAGCTAACGATCATAATATAGCGGGAGAAAGTAACAAACTAACGTCTTGCAGCGAGCCATATTCCCGTCCATCATGGTATTACTTAGGAATCAGAGACTACCGTGGGTGGGTCATGTAAAGAATGAATAATGTATTCCCAAACAAATATTGTATGGAAAACTTAGAGATGGAACGAGACGACAGACCAAACTAGTATTGAGATATAAGGATGTTTGCAGGGGAATTTTGTATCAGTGACAGAAACAGAAACTGTGGTTGCATATCGTTGCACATGAGAGCAAAAATAAAAATAAAAAATGGCACAGCGCGATTTGAGACAGTGCTGTTATCAAATTCAGAAGCCACAAAGTGCACAGAAAAGAGACATGGCCAGACACACAAACTGCCTCTTGTTCATTCTGTAGATGGATCTGTCTGTCAAGTAATGGCAATTTCAGCCACGTGGGTAGTTTTCAGCGAATGGAACATGACAAAAGAACAAACTATTGTTGAGATATCGGGATGTTTGCAGGGTTTTCTTGAGGGAATTTTTTATCAGTGTAAGAAACAGAAAATGTGGTTGCATATCGAAGCACATGAGAGCGAAACTAAAAGTAAAAAGTGGCACAGCACAATTCCAGACAGTGCTGTTATCAAATTCAGATGACATACGTGCAACAGAAAAGAGACACGACCAGACACAGAAATACCTCATGTTCATTATGTAGATGGACCTGTTTGTCCAGTATTGGTAAATTCACCCACGTGCGACGCTTTTCAGTGACACAGCATCCAGTATGAGACACAAATGCATTAAACGCTCAGCACAAATGATTGCTAGAAAAAAGGCATGGATGACAGCAGAGACTCTGGATAAAATTAAAGAAAAGAGAAGAATAAGAAGGTAGACATAAATAAAAGTAAAACGAGAGGAAATAAAAGTCAAGATACAGGAATCTTACACGGAGGTGAACAATGAAGTGGGAAGATGCATTAAAAGGGATAAGAGGAAATATATAGATGAACTAACTAAAGAGGTGGAGGAAGCCGACTTTCCGTTATGTGAGACAGATACCGATTATTTATACTTGGGTTATGTACACCCATATTAGACAACATAGTTCAACTAGCTCTGCAGGATACTGGTACACTTTTATATGGATCATAATTTTGGACTACCTATGTTGGGAAAAATAACAGGTTATACATTTTTTTAATGCACGTTGTCTTTGTAAGCTAAAGACTGAACAGAGTAACAAGCTAACGTCTTGCAGTGAGCCACACTCCCGTTCATTATGGTATTACTTAGGAATCGGAGACTATATTGGGTGAGTCACGCGAGAAGATAGTAAAATAAAACAACAACAAAAAATGCAACCAAAAAAAAAAATTGAATGTAAATACAAATATATTAATAAAAATATTGTAAGGAAAACTTAGAGCTGGAGCGAGACATTAGGGCAGACCAGTGTTGAGATATAAGAATGTTTGCAGGGCTTTCTTGGGGGAATTTTTTATCAGTGAAAGAAACAGAAAATGTGGCTGCAGATCGTAGCACATGGAAAGCAAAATTAAAAAATGGCACAGCAAGTTTCGAGACAGTGCTGTTATAAAATTCAGAAGACAAATAAAAACGCATCTTGTTCATTCTGTAGATGAATCTGTCTGTCCAGTATTGGCAAATTCAGCCACATACGACGCTTTTCAGTGAGACAGCACCCAGTATAAGACACGAATGTTTCACCAAACTACTGACTTATCATGATTGGTTGCTACAACCCGTCTGTCATGACGTCACTGGTTTTGTAGTATTATATCATAAAGCTCACCTCCGATTAACATTAATTACCTAGGCTGTTTAATAAGACATGAGATCGCATCGGTGTCCGACATAGACTTAAGATGGAACATAATGTGTCACAGCCTTAAACATATATTATAACTGTCTACAGTTCAGTCTACGTTAACTTCTTCATCTGATCTTTGAGTTGTTATTTTCATTGACATGTTTATAAAGGCAAAGCAGTAAGAAAACTTACCACAACAAATATAAAATATGTTAGACGCCTTGTGTCCGTTTGAATGTGTTGATGAATGGTAGGGGACAATGCTACAAAAAATTTCATAGTACTTTTTCCCCATTAACAGCCTATGGATGCGAAAGCTGAATAATGTGGTCACGTAAAAAACCAGACAGACTGGATCGCACCCATAATTACCCTATTTTATTAGCGTTTTGATTACGTTGTGCTAATATTGATGTAACGAGTGTGTATGGAAATATTGGGTGAGGGATTGATCGATCTACTTAGTCACCACTCTAGCCAGTCACCCATCACTTCTTCAACATATATTTATATCGCTATTTGGATACTGAATCACACAAACACACACACACACACACACACCTCCATCAAACCCAGCTAACCGTCCACTTGATCTAGGACCCGCAGACAAACACACATACCTCTCCATCAAACCCAGCTATCCGTCCACTTGTTCTATGACCACACACAAATATAGGCACCTCGCCGCCAATAATTATTCCTTTTTTTCAGCCAGCTAAGTTTTCCGAAGAATTTTCCTTTTGTCTACTCTCTGATTACTGTGCACAGACACACATGAACACGAACACAGGCTTCTTTGTGATCTGTTAATAAATATTTAAAAATAATTAATAACTAATAAAATGTATCAGAGAGGCAACTGACATGTACTACACCTATCTTTTCTGTTATGAACGTTGGGGTGCACTCTCGATCTCATCTATTAGTGGACTTAGCTTGACCTTAATATTTTTCTTAAACCTATGTGATACATCGATAATTCCAGCATAGCGACGCAGCGAGATGTTACACAATACAATTCAATACTCAAAAGCCGTACGTTCATCGACCACTACTCGTCTCGGTCTAGAAAAAAAAGGAGAATATTGTTTTAACACTATCGAGCTCGTCGAATTATTTTTATTGTTTACTGAATTTTGTCATATTTATCGTAAAATATGGCCCATTTACGTCCCCGTGGATATAATAAATATTAATTTATTATTATTAAACGTATATATGAACAGTATATCTATGAAATAACTAACGTATCACTACTCCCTAATATGGTAGTTTCGCTTCCGTAGTGGGCGTGGTCTATAGCCGGACAACACACACACTAGCTCCTATTGGAAGTTGATAATGGCGCGAAAAACTGATGTCCATTACATGACTCATTAACCAATTATCCCCTCAACTTTCCCTTCATGAGCCACCATACTTCTTCTATGTCCTATACATATATACGTGTATATATCATTGCATCACTCTGGCTTGCTGCAGTTTGCCGCAGTCTCTATATAACTCTTGTACTTAAAGGGTACTGGACGTCGCAGGTTATTTTACTCTTTGTTCAACTAAAAAAGGTAGATCATAACGTGCACGGTTCTCTACTGGTGCGTACCATCCCTCCTACTATTTATTACATACATGGACCTATATATGCAAGCTAGCCAACCCATCAGAGATAGAGGGGATCAACGAGCTTTTATTTGCAGACGATCAAGCATTAATACATGAGGCAATAGAAGACTTACAAGAACACTTCAACAATCTGAACAGTTCAGGCACAGAATACAACATAAAGATCAACATCAACAAAACAGAAGTCATGAATGTCGCCAAAAATAAACAGAACATCAACATAACTATAGAAGGTAGGCAACTAAAACAAGTAGAGGAATTCAAATACTTAGGAAGTCTAATGACAAACGATAATTCTCAAACAGAAGAGATAGAATCAAGATGCAAAAAAGCTTGTCAAATCATCGGACAATTATCACCACTATTGTCCAAAAAGGAAATAACTCTGGAGGCAAAACGAGCACTATACAATACAATCTTCATCCCAACGTTGTGCTATCAATGCCAGACCTGGACCCTAGATACAAGAGCAATAAGAAAAAATAACCTCTACAGAGATGAAATGTGTTAGACGAATGACAGGAAACAGTCTGAGAGATAAGATCAGAAATGAAGAACTGAGAAAAAGCTAGGAATAGGGTCGACCACGAAAAAGATGGATCGATGGTATATTAGAAGCACTAGGAAACATCCGCAGCAGAGAGGCGAACAGAAGAGCAAAAGACCGCAAATTATATCTCCCCTCGACGCCGAAAGGCAGATGAGGAAGGAAAGAGGAGGAAGAAGAAGAAACACCACAAAAATAAGAGATCAAGGGAAAGCTGGAACCAGGATTTGAAGTCGTGCCCATTGACACATCTCCTCTTGCGACTAGTGAGGCCTGAACATTCAACGATCTGTTAACTCGTTATCCACCACACTTCATTTTTTTCCCCTTCAAAATATAGTTTGCTGAGATGTTATTTATGCACACTTCATCACGTGACAAAAGGTTATTCCTTGCTGTGTATGTGCAACACAAACATTGCAACTTGTGTGTGTGGCTTATACTTGATACATGTAATAGAAATTGAGAATATATTTGCGTCATTAAGTTACTCATTAAATCGTTGCTGTAATCCAATATTCAAATCACGGAACCATGATGCGCAAGAATGACTTCTCAGACTATTATCCCCCTCCCCCCACCCTCCCACTTTTAAATAACGAGCTAGTGATGTGCTGAAGTCTCGATAGTGAAAAGAGCGGCATCGATGGAACTGGGATCAAAATCTCGATTCGGTTGTCTGTTATTTTCTGTTATTTGTAGTTTGTGGATTTTTTTCAAGGGCTATAACAATACGGGTGCCGTTGTTTATTTCTGAAATTAGACGTGTTAAAAGTGTACGGGGCAATAGAATCACATAAACTGACAGCTGACTTAATAAGAGAATCTGGAATCCCACTCTGATTGAGACTTGATCGCTGAGAGAGAGAGAGAGAGAGAGAGAGAGAGAGAAAATTGTATTGCATACTGCTTAAAGACATACAGCAAATTTCGGACACTTAATGTGTTTTAAGTACGAACGAAGTAGCCGAGATAGTATATGTTACTTCTGTGCTTTTCTCCGACTTATTTTTGCTGAATAGAGATATACCAACTGAGAAATATTACCACAGTTTAACTCTTTAACTTGTATTGCTTTTCAACTATCTTATTTTTACACACGAAGATATCCACAAGACGTTTCTGTTCTTCATATACCAAACAGTTAGGTACTAGCATACTCACACAGATAGAAAAAAAAGAACACATTACGAAATTACAATTAGTTTGAATTATGATAATGGCTTAACTTATTTTTTTTTTATATAAAACTACAAAATGGCTTTGCAGAATCGATGATAAATAGAGACTGGAAAATATAAAAAAACTGAGATATATATGATGCTGGGACCTAATTTTCAATAACTCACTAAATACTACACATACCTAGGTCTACAACACAAAGACATAAACATTCAAACTTAACTTTCTTTAAGCTCTGGATATACTTAATGATGACATTTATTCACTCACCGGCCAGGAGTTCAGTCTCCAAACAATGGGGTTATTGAGACCGCCTATTGTTTTTCCCCAAAAGAAAATACCTTTTCGTAACGGCCGTGAATAAACACAAGTGTCCCCTATGACGATCCTGGACAAAAATTGCAATAGTAAAATATCAGGTGTACAGAAATGTGAATGTTTATGGATGAACCAGTAATGATAAACGTAACCGGAAATGAAGGTTAATGCACAACAGATAATTCTAATTATCGTTATCATAATTTCATAAGTACGATGAATGCAGGCTCATGAAATAGAGAAATACATTACATTAATTTCTTTGGTTCATTCTTTCCACATATTTTCAACGGTGTTCTTATCATAACTCTATTGTGTGACTTCTTACTCCTGACCATCTTCTTGATGTTTTTCCTAATAGAGACAATCGGGTAGCATTCAAATACCTTTCTTCGTATCACCAGAGGTCATAAGATATATCCGAGTCACTGATACAATGTCTTCTCTCTCTCTCACGCTCGCTCTCTCATTTGTTCATGTACTATATTCTTTCGTCCAACTGATCGGTCCATGTTGCGTCTAACTTTACATGCGCAAAAGAAAACTCCAAAGTAAAGAAGTTTATTTGTTCCCTTTTGAGTTGTTATCATCTATTCGCTATGTAGTTCCAAGGTTTAATTAGCATATATTTATATTTGTTTATCTTGTTCACTATTAAAGCATAAGAACAGGGACACACTACAGCGTGAGTTCGTGCAACTTCAGAATAGAGCACTTTGACATGGGAGTTCTGTTCAGGACGCGCCGAGGTTCACAGGAGTAAAATCGCTTGTAGTGTTAGCACTTTGTACAGCCCAGCTCTGGACAATGAGGAGATCATCAAGCGTGATCTTAGTTTCTTGAGGGAAGCAGAAGAAGATGGATGAGGAAAGGCGTGTTTACGAATATCAAGTGATTGATGAGATTGGACAGAAAAGAAAGAGCTGATTGTTCCAGTCCAGTGTTTTGCGAGAGAAGAAAATGCAATCAATCAAAATATGACATGAACGATCTTTCAGAACACACTTCAATAAATGCTTGTACAGTAGGTTGAGTGGATAAGTGGGAATGCCTGAACGGGTCAACATGAAACCGAATCAGTTAAACTATATTTTGCATAGACAGACAGACTGACAAGCAGGCATGCGGGTAGACAAATAGGTAGATAGGTTGGTGGGTTAGTACGGATAGATAGCTTATAGATAGGTAGGTAGGTGGGTAGGCCCGCAGGAAGAGAGCTAGTTCGGTAGGTAGCTAGCTAAGTAGGTTGGTAAATTAATAGATAGGTAGGTATATGGGTATATCAATCGGTGATTTTTCTCTACTTTTATTATACGGGGCATGAGATGTCAGACATCGCTGAGACTAGGAATTGTTGACTTCTTGCGTCAATATCAGCGAAAGACTTTTTCTTTTTTCCTCTTCTTTCCTTCCTCAATTGCCTTTCAGTGTCGAAGGGAGATATAATCTTTTGCTTTTCTTTTCGCTTCTGCTGCTGTTATGTTTCCTAGTGCATCAAATATTCCCTCATTCCATCTTTTTCGTGTTCGACCATTATGTCTGGTATTCTCACAACGTTTATTGAAGTCTCGTTGTGTTGTGTTTTGATCACTCTTCCTTGTCACGTGGTCAAACCATTTTATCTGTAGTTTCTTTATATGTTCTATGTCGGGGGCTATTCCCAGCTTTTTTATCAGTTCTTCATTTCTGATCTTGTCTCGCAGGCTGTGTCCTGTCATTCATCTAAGACATTTCATCTCAGTTGAGGTTTATGTTTCTTAGTATTCTTTCAATCTAGGGTCCAGGACTGGCATTGGTAGCACAATGTTTGGAGGAAGATTGAATTGTACAGTATCCGTATTGACTATAGAGTTATTTCCTTGTTGGACAATAGTGGTGACAGCTGTCCAATAATTTGACAAGCTTTGATGCATCTTGAGTTTCTCTAGTTTGTGAATTATCGTTTGTCATTAGACTTCCTAGGTATTTGCAATCCTCTACTTTTTGTAGTTGCCTGCCTTCTATAGTTATGCTGATGTTCTATTTATCTTTGGCGACATTCATGACTTATTTTTTGTTGATGTTGATTTTCATGTTGTAATTTGTGCCTGTGCTGTTGAGTTTATTTAAGTGTTCTTGTAGGTCTTCAATTTTTCCATGCATAAGTGCCTGATCGTCTGCAAAGCTCGTTGATCTCCTCTGTCTCTGATGGGTTGGATAACTTGCATATATAGTCCATGTATGTAATAAACAGTATGGTGGATAGTACGCAATCCTGTCTTACACCTGATCTAACTTCAAAGTAGTCCGTATAGCCTGCTGCTGTTCTGACTGTGCAGCTGCTGTTAATGTAGAGACTTTTACTTAAGTTGGTTAGATTTTGGCTTACTCCGTAAATTGCTAGTAACTACCACAGTTGTTCTCTATTTACTGTGTCGAATGCTTTTTCCTAGTCAATGAAAAATATGTAGAAGTTTTGATTATGGTCTGTTGTTTTTTCTGCATGTTGTTTTAAGATGAATAGATCGTCAGTACACCCTGTATTTTTTTCGGATTCCTATTTGATAGTCGCTAAACTGTAGTTCTATTATTGGTCTCAGGCTTTTTTCCACGATTTTGGGGAATATAGCTTTCCTACATGGCTGAAAGGAGATATAACTCCATATTGATTGCAGTTCTACTGCTACCTTTAATATTAGCGAATGATGGCTAAACAAAATGTGACCACCTCCCAGCTGAGCTTCTGTAAACAGACTTGTCAGTCTGGTCAAGCTGAAGGGTATAGGGGAAATATGCATACACACTGGTACTCGAACATGCTTTACGGAGGTTGGATTAAGTCGAAGACGTTGATATGGCAGCTATCTGTAAATCACATTATAGCGTATCTACGTCCACTAAACGCTTGTGCTAGGGCGGAAGAGTAGTTATTGAGCAAGGACATTCAGACAACAATAAATTTTAAAAATGAGTCCACATAAATATTGTAATATTAATATATATATAGTATATAATATATGTATATATATATACTACTTACCCTGGTTTGCCTTTCAAGCAAATTGAGAACACATGGTCGCAATTCAAATGATCACAGAGATGCTGAAGACAGCAAATACCTCCCCAAAAATGCGTGATTTTGAGTGAGAAGTAAGCGTCGCTGACAATCAACTAAAAAACAAAACAAAGAAAGAAGAGCTTCTATATCTTGTAAATGATTACAATGATCTGACATTAGCAAATCAAACCACCTATTTTCATTAGAAGCATCAAAAGGAAAAAAACAATAAAACAAGAAAATATTGTGATAACAGGCAAAATTGTAGAGGGAGTGAGAAAAACAGAAACAAAAAAATAGCTAATGCTAGATTTAACAGCCTGACATGCCAAGAGATCGATGTTAAAAAACAGAAAACGAACACCGGAAGAATAACGAATATCACTCAATCAACTTGTTGCTGCTATCAGTATCGGCATTGACCTAATTTGAAACAAACAGGCCACCATTCTAATTAGACTCAGAGAGCAGAGATGGGAGAACGTACCAGAATAAAGAGTCGTTGATAGAGATTATGAAAGGTTTTACAAAAGCCAATGACAGAAAAAGACATACAATTACTGTGATGCTTAAAGCAATTTGACATTTTTATTTGACGATCACTCTACGCTGACAACAAAGACATCATCAATCATGACTGTAATTGTTTCTAATCAAGGTATTCAATTGCTGTATTTCTCCAATTTCATGTTTCGTCAGAAACTAATCTGCTAGATGGAATAAAAAAAGAACTATCACAGGCAGACTCCATGTCATTTACCATTAAAATATCCCTTTTTTCTGTCACCATTTAAGAAAATATTTGCCATTATATAAAAGGCAAGTAACAGTTTTATTATTCTTTCTGACAAAGACATTCATTTTACAGGCTCTAAATGTTGCGCCAATTGTTTTTTTGTGCCCGGTCTACAGCCACTTAAGTATTCTTGGTGCAGGTTCTGTTCTAGATTATCATTTAAGCTGTTATGAAGATCTCAAGTTAATATCTTGCTGAAAATATTAGACATCAGGCGCCATCTTCCTTGTTCATAGCAGAACAGACACTTTTCATAAGCCTATTTAATGAACTGCGTACACAACTTTACAACAAATCGCGTATACAAGTCTACAATAAATGTTTTAAAACCAAAATTTTAGTTGAGAGAAAAACTGAGTTTACAATAGAATACTATTGTGTTATCATTGCTCTTTTAGTTCCATCGTCAAATAAAAAAAAAATTAGTGTTATCTGTCCGATTATTTGATTTACTTAGTTGTATTTATACTTATTTTTCAAATCTCTCATTAACACCTACAATATTTTCCTGGCATTTTAATTCGTTTCCTTGTTTCAGCTTTTTGTTTTCAATGTTAACCTGCAATGTTTCATTTTTCTGCTATTGGTCATAACTTCTGTCTTTTGTGTGTTGTTCCACTTATTATGTTTTTTTTAATATTCTTTGCTCGATTCATTAAAATGTTATAATTCATTTTGTGAATTTGTTATTATAATCCGGTCGTCCGTAAAGAGGTCACTTAGGGCGTTAGTTCTCTATGTGTTTTTGTATGTTTTCTATAATCGTAATTAATAACAAGGTGAAAGTTCACGTCCTTGACTGATTTCCGTCAAGCTATAATTGGCTTTGATTGGCCAACATTGACTCTAACTTTGGCCGGAACGTTGTTCGACTTTTGTTTTTTTTGTTTCTGACCTACGTAAAGCTGTTACCAATCCGCTTTTTCTTTTTCTTTTTTAAATTGTAATTATTTTTTTCAGCTTTACAACAGCTTAGCATTTGTATGCATCTTGATGCCATTACCCTACAGTCACGCTTACTTCCGTTCGTCTTTAGCATGGCTATGATAGTAATCTTAATTTTTTAAATTTCTTTATGTTTCTATTATAAACATATTCAAAGTACTATACGTAAGTCTTGAATAAACCTATACAACAACACTTTCTTTGGTCTCCCGATAACTTGTCCAATTATGTCCAGTTTTCGTGGCTTCCTTTATATCTGCTCACAATTCCCTCGAACGTATGTTCACATCTTAAGATATAAAACATGATTGAGAGAGATAATGATCATGCAAAAACATAATCCAAGGAATAAATGATTTTTCCCATTGAAGATACTTTGTCGTACACGAGGTAACCTTTCCTAAAAAGGAACAATTTAACATGAAATTGAGAAAAAAGAAAAAGGTACGCAACAGATGTAGTTTTGAATAAAAATGTATCTCATTGTATTTAAATACATAATTATTGCAGCTAAACTACTAACCTGAATGACGCTACATAGGCACAAACAAAGGATCACACATCTGAACATGGTGACAGCCTTCATTGAAAGTCAGATCCATTAACAGGTTGTTCCTCTCCCTGGGATAACGAAGAGACTGTGTCAACAGTTGGGGATCAAGCGCATATATTAAGTACATATATGTCTGTCAACTAACCATTGTTAAGTGGAAAGAAATATAAAAAAAAAATGTCGATTGTTATTTCCTGGTGAGTATTTCATGTCACAGGCAGGGCATATTATAATATATGAACCGCATACATGTGACTATGAATACGTTTATGTGATTGTATGTGATTGTGTATATGCAGGTTAAGATGGTGAGTCTTTAGGAAAAAAAAACTGACACATAAAGAAAAAAATAGATTATGTTTATGGTTATGGTTATGGAAGTCCTCGGTATAACGGCAAACGAAATCCGTGCCAGTGGAATCATCGGAATTAATATCTCATCTCCCAAACAAAGAAAGGAGCTGCAGTCCCCATCATAACACTCTCAGCACACGCCAAAAGACATAAGGCGAAACCGCACAGAAATTGAACACAGCCATCTGTTCCCCGTCATACGATATCATCATTCATCGTAAGCAATCGGAATATCAAAACACAATCAAAACGGATGACACGCAAGGCTCACGGTGTGCACAGAGCACTAAACTCAGTAGCTCCGGCAGCAAGCCGGACTTGGAATAAACTGAACTGGAAAGAAACTGCAACAAGGATACTGTTCATACACAGACTTTAACAGTTCCTGCCGCCTATCCGCCATATTGATCGGTATTGTCAAGTATAATATAGAAAAAAATAGATTCGAGAAAGAAACATTCTCTGTTTCATTGTGTCATTATAAAAAAACTTAAAGGTTTTACCGAGAAAATCACGTGATCCCTCCAAAGTCCTAAATGGGTAATTATCCTCATAGACCCTTGTCTATTAACATCGAATGGTATGCTCAATTGTTTATGAGCTGTATTGTTCATAAAGAGTGCTCTATTTAAATAACATAGAGGAAATCGCACATTCATAACGGCGACAAGTACTTGAAACTCATTAAATGGTGGCGTACACACGAATATAATGCGATGTGTTTGCCACTAGTACAGAGAAGTGTTATAAAAAGAGGAATAAACTGCGTATTTACAAACTATTGCAGAATGTAAAGCCGCCCCCTTTTATGAGACTCGTGGGAACTACCAGATACATATAACGCTAGTGAGAATACCAACGTGTATGTAACATTTGATTCATTTCTTTTATCTCAACATCTCTGAGCCACACCGGAAAATACATTTTTAGATTATCTAAAACATTCGTTGCATGTCAATGTGTTTCTCTTGCACATTTTCTTTTAATCTAGAAGTTTATATTTGTATCATTGTTTTCCCAGGTTTAATCATAGATAACTTAATGAACATTCATTCGATATAATCAGTCCGTGTCTATAACAACAAAAGTAAACCCAGAGAACTGAATGGAATACAGCGAAGCATAAATCACATGTATTGACATTCACATTACTATTTTATCGTCAATTTCTTTGTCTGCTTGTTTGTATCCGCCACCGTTATATCTCTAGTAAAGTACCTTGGGACTAAATTTTGTGTCAATATAATTTGTTTCCCTATTTTTCACACCGGTAGGCACATGCCCAGGTGTTCCTCACCATAAGACAGGTATTCTCCCACTTCAAACACACCCTCTTTTGTTACCATGGAGAGTTTCGACGAGTTGGGTAGATTTTTCCTTTCAATCTTGCTCGAGAATGGGCCATTTTTAGACTACTTTTTTAAATGTCCCAATGTCGATGTTTCTTTAACGTGCGGGGAATGTCTCCTGTATTTCGCCGTTATCCAAAATGTCTATAGCTCGTTTCAAATCACTTGCCCAAATTCAAAACGCTATTGCTCAGTAACCATTTGTTAAAAACTGTTGAAATTTTCCAAATGTTATTAGAATGCAAAAGACCCTTTAAATGTATATTTAACAAATATCTTGCAGCTGCAGTTTTCTTAAAGCGGCGAATTTCTTTGATGTTTGTCAAAATTATAAATTGTGAACCCCTAAATAATAGAAATTACCGTAGTTGCTGGTCTATGATTAATTTTCACTAGGTAAAGGCGTGGCCGTAATGGGGAAATAACTGAATAAGGAAAAACACCAGGAGAATTATTGTCTTCTCAGTTCGAGGACGGACGATAATATCAAGGTATACCTGCATGTCCAATTTTCATAGTTGTGTGGTCCTGAAAAGGACCGTTTGTTGAACTAATTTAACGTAATATAGGGGCCAACATTGTGGGGGCTATATACTTTCATTCTGAATCAGACGAGTCTAAAAGATTAATAACTGTTTGGGGTTGAACATTCCACAAACCATCATTTTTCCAATATTCCTCTTCCTGTTTTAAGACGTGGTCTTCACATTTAGCCCAATAATCTTTGTCTATATTTAATAAAGCGAGATTAGCAAGAGTCTTTACATCGCATATTTTGAATGTTGTATTTTCATCTGCCACTTGTCCTTTTAATTTTGTCCAGATTAGTTCTATTGGATTTAAATGAGCATGGTAAGGTGGCAGCCTCAAACTTATATGACCGTGCTCTTGGATAATCTTATCTATTTGAAAAATCTTTGTCCTTTGTTTTTGCTTTACTAGAGATAGTAATTCAGGTTTTAAGTACATGTTATTAAATTGTATGTGCTCCTTTGTGAGCCATATCTTAATAGCATCTTTTGTACTGGATGACGTCGGGACTTTATCTTCAAGTGCAACAATGTTGTGGTACGCTGCATTGTCCATTATTAGACAAGATGGTCGATCTAGTGATGGGAGAACAGAATTTTCAATCCAATGTCTAAATATGTGACCATTCATCTCAGAGTGATAATCCCGATTGTCTATGGATTTTGAAAGAAAAATGAGCTCTGCATTCTGTATTAGTCCATGTTGTCGACTACCTGCATGAGCAATTATCAAGCGCTGTCCTTTGGTGCTAGGTATTAATCTCTTAATCTTTCCATCTGATGACTGCCATTCCCTTTGGTTAGTGTGGTGAGCATTGATCCATGTTTCATCCAAGTACACAATATCATAACCTTGCTTGCGCACCTCTTTTACTTCACGTAAGTACTTGCTTCTCATGACTACTATATGTGGATTCTCACAGATGATGTTTCGTCCATTGGAATACTTTCTGAATGTAAAGCCTGCAGCTCTCACATTCCTCCATAATGTAGACTTTGATATTTCAATACTGTTGTTCTTTTTCAGCGAAATTTTTAATTTTCTTATTGTAACAGTTTCATTCATACCAACATTTTGCGAATTTCACTTCTAATAAGTTCACTGTCGAAATTATCCAACATTTTTGCTCTTCCTTGTGGTTTTGTATATTTTGAACATTGACGGTCACGTGCTTGAATCCAGCGATTAAATGACCGTTTAGATAAATCCAAAATGTGTCTTGTCCTATTCTCAGGGTTTTCTAAAGAATGAAATAATCTTCCTCGTTTAGCTTCTTTGCAAAAATAGTCATACATTTTTATTGCGAGGTATTGTAAACTGCAGAATTTCATTTTAAGACTCATGATAAATGTTATTGTTCCACGTCTACACCTATGAATTAACGGAAATGGAACACACAATTTCTCAAGTGTCTAATTGTGTCAAACAAACCACGGGGAAAGCGTGCAAATATGTCAATTCTAACGTGTATGGATTTGTACTCGCTATTTTTAGTTTAAAATGCTGTAAACATTAAGTTTTGACTACATCAATGGGTCGTTATAAATTTATATAAATCAAATAAGCAACAATAATAACCAAATGTTTTTTTTTAATGAAATTAATTCCCCGTTGGGTTCTAATCATTATAACTTTACATGCAAATTTTGAATATAATACCACAAGCGGTTAAAAAGCTATCGATTTTAAAAGTTGGGCACGAGTTATGAAACAAGCTATAGACATCGAATTTCACTAGCCAGAGATCAGGGCAGGGAACAGCCATGAAGGAACCACGAATTTCACTAGCCAGAGATCAGGGCAGGGAACAGCCATGAAGGAACCACGAATTTCACTAGCCAGAGATTAGGGCAGGGAACAGCCATGAAGAAACCACGAATTAGATTTTCTTTTTTCTAAATAGGCACAGTCAGTAGTGGAAATCGAACGCTCGACTTTCATGTCTAGAGACCGAGAATTTATCTCTAGACCACTCAGCCCTTATTTTGTCTTCTTTTATCCTGTTCTACATTTTGCAGGTAGGCATCGCAGGCTTGGGTCAATGGTGTGTTTTCCATAAAAGGGCTTTCTGTGACATGGTAGTGATACTTTGCATTGTTTTACAACGTCCTATATTCCCTCAATTCATTTACTTCTGGGTATATCTCTATATCTGGGTTGTTACATTTTGTTGTTATAAGCTCGTGACCCTGTTGCTGAGGGATTCATGCGCGTTAAATGTTCAAACTACTTTAATCGTTGTCTCTTCATTTAATCGATTACTTGTAGAATGATAATGGTGTTTCTGATTTCATTGTTCTTTACCTGATCTCTTCGTGATTGTTCACAACTTTTCTTATGTATCTCATCTCGCATTCTGATTGTTTTCTTTTTTTTTATCTATAGTTAAGGAGCCCGTCTTCAATTTAATATATAAAGGTATTCACTGGATACAACTGAGTCAAAGAGAAGGAGAGAAAGACAGAGTGAGGCACATCTAGTTAGGTTATCCAGGTCAGTGGCCAGTATCAGTGTGGTCTAACCTCATGTTGCCGTGGCAGAAGAGGAGTGGGGCCAAACAGGACTTACTGCAATGGAGCGTGGGCCATTATTTATGTTTACATATATATATGCAAACATATATATATATATATATATATATATATATATATATATATATATATATATATATATACTGAGGCATACACACAGGTGGTAAGTATAAGGTAATAGCAAAGGTTCACAATTTATTAATTTATTACAAAAAAATAAAAATTTCAAAAAAGTTTGCTTAACCTGCTACCAGGTAATTTAATGTGAAGATTGGCATTGCTTTTTCTGAAACAAGCTTCTCAAAATTTACTTTCAAATCTATCAAGGAAGTCTTAGACTTCTAGTGAAGCACATTAATTACGATCCTAGTGTTTTATCTAATGACTTGAAACAAAGCACTTTTACTTTCAAATGTACTACCGATAAGGACAATATTTAATATGGAAAATGTATGCAGTTTTGGTAATTAGTCTTTTGACAAGAGATTTCACAGCAGTCATCAGCGATGTCACACTCTTTGACTTGAAAGAAAAGGGATCTGACTGAAAATCATAAATTCTCCATTTGTAGGTTAGTGATCTGCTGACTCAAATCAGTTTCCACGGGGTTGTTAAACAGTGACAGTTGTAATCTCTGGATATGAACATCTTTGAATCTTGACTGGAATTATTCTTTATATCACATATTATTTCTTAAAACTCATTAAAATGTGTTTCATTTCCTTCTTCATTTAACTGCTGGCAAGATGGCAAGTCTGCATATCATTTACTTTTAATGCATTTTCCTTGACTATAGGTTTTCTACGAAATCCTTCAATGTCCAAAAAGCTGAGATACTTTGTTGTTCTCTGATATATACTTTCATATTTAAAGCATTAAGATGAAATGTTAAGTTATTCAGTAAGGTTTTTATGATTGTATTCCCATATTCATTTCAAATATTTTTATTTTTAAGAAAGTCATACTAATATACATGAGCACAAGAACATGTTGCAGACAATTTCTAACACTAATCAATTGTTCTTCACAACGAAATGACTTGTCACCATATTCAGTTTCCAAAAAATAAAAAAATGCAATAAGCTTTCTATGTTTTGAGAAAGGCCTTTACAATCCATAGTGTAGTGGAAAGTATTATCACCTGTTGCATTTCATGAAGCAGGGGTCACACTGTTACACGAATACAATGTGTAATAGTCACCGGCTAGGGTATCGGTGAGCTAGAAGATTGTGAAAAGTGTGCAAAGTATAGGAATAGAGCATAGGTACATGAGGTGTTCAAGATGGTGCGATCTGGACATTTCTAAAAGAGGTAACGTATTGTTTTAACAGTTGTGACGAATATATGTAGTAACTAGGAGACAAAGGAAATTAGAGTGTGAGAATTTGACGCGGACGGTTGGTTGTGGACCATGCTGATCCATGTGATAAACCAAGAACAGAAGATAGCAGCCATAATGAGAACGAAAGTAAAGTAAAATGAGAACAAATTAGTCGTGCAATCTAAACACATGATCGCCAGTGCCCTGCAGCACGGCACATATTGCTTCTAGTTGTATGCCAACTTTTAGACCGCTGTAACGCTAACAACTTTACTCACGAAGTCCTATTTTTAGTTCTTCGTTTTGCTCCGTATTACACCACGTGCTAAACTATAGTATTTTCAAGGGATTCAACTCTAATATAATTTACCTGTCTTGTAGCAAGCCTAAAATGATCTCCCTTATGTTACTTTGTTCACAGTATAAATGAATTTGTGATGTTTTGAACGTTTTTAATCAACTAATTCATGTGTAAAAGTGGAGAAATGACTGGCAGCAATGAGGTATCAACAATAGCCAATGCAAAATATTATTTAAAAAAAACAACAAAAAAGGCTAAAGAATTATGTTGTAAGAACTTTGAATGTGTAGGACTAGTGGTTTTAGTAACACTGATGATACACGTTTAGGGTGACAGGGCATGCTTAGTGGCAACAACATAAAATACTTTTCTTGCAGAAAATATTAGCAAAGTATTAACTGACATATGTATTAAGGTATCGATGTAAGATATTCACAGCAAATTATTTTTTTCTTTAAATTTAAAATTACAATTCTCGACGTGAGATGTATTAGAATAATACTGAAAATAAAAGGAAGAGACATGCTTTGGAAGGCAGATTTTGAAAAAAATGAACAGACATTGCACTAACTCTAAATTATTTTGAGAGCAAGAAATGATATCATTTGGATATAAAAACAGACTGGCATCAAATGTTATTTATAGTAACAAAAGAGGAGACTTGATAATCATTTAGCAAAATATCAAACGCTACAAAAATGATTATGTATGAAACATATCATTGACTTTTTGAAGAAAATTCCGGTCTCCGACAGTGTAAGAAAAAAAGAAAACGGAGAACAGAACAAAACTCCTACTAGTTGTATTTTGTGTAAATTAATTTTGATTTTTTTTTAAATGTTAAAACACAGGCTAAAAACGTCAATAAACAGTGAACAATCATCTGTTGGACACATATAGAAAAAGAATGAGTGTGTGGTACTTCATGTTCTTGTAAATAAAAAAACTCCTCTCTGCGATCTAAACTACATCATCTGGACCTTTCAGTCCAACGACTTCAGCATGCAACGTGCCATTTGATCAAACCAACTAGTAAGGTTTTCAGGCAATCCACAATGAAGAGGAGTAGGACCATGATCAGTTCTGGTTCATGATCCTGAAGCAAACGGTCAGCTCTTTCATGATCATTAATGCAGTCATGTTTCGCTTTCATCTTTATCTTTCCATTGATCGCACAGCATCAAACATCAGTGGCCTGTATGCTTTATGACAAATTGTAGGGAAAAAAACAAAACTCTTCAATTATGGATGGTGTGTGGCCATCCTTTACAGAGTGACCTAGTCTGGTCCCATCTGATCATTTTTGTGTCTATTGTTCTCTACCAGGTTGTACTTGGCCTACCTCTTATTTAAAAAAAAAAATAAAAAAAAAATTTAAAAAAAAAAAAACTTTCTGCCAAAGTTGTCAATCTGTGCATGTGTCTGGTGTTAACATTCTTCCCAAGAAGAATGGATGATAGGAGGAGAATTATTCAAAATGATTTGTACAAAAAAAAAAAGAAAAGCACAAATTTTCCATGATGGAATTGCAGTTAGGCCACCGGTAAATCTACTTCACTAAAGTAGAAGGTTAACAATCCTGCTATAATGGTAAAGGTAAAGTACGAGACTTGAATCGGCGTCTTAACACGTGAGTTTTCACCAATATGTGTTTGGTGACTTCTGGATATTGTCGCTTCAAGAATCGAAACTCACGATGCGAGGCGGCATTCCTCACCTTCCCAGAGTACCTGGTACCCATTTCTGCCAGCGGGGTATTGTTTTTTCCAACCAAGAGTACAATTCAAAATGCTTCAATCGGAAATCGAACTGGGTTGTTCGAGCCCCCAATCCTGCTATAACCTGGACAACACACATTAATAAACAGTGTTATTAATGAAGATAACGACAAGGAAGCTGAAGATAATCTACACGTCAAAAGAATGGTGGTACGCGGCACCACGAGGGGCGAATGCAGGAAAAATCATCCTCGGTGGCAAGGAACGCAACACGTTCAATCAATGCAGACATAGAACAATCAGTAGAGAAACACTTCGATGGTTGCTGAAACGGGCGGCAGAGCGAGCGGTAGAATGTCCCAACTGCGATGAAGCTAGTCCTAAGGACTAACGACTAATGAAGATAATTTAGAGGAGTAAGACTGCACGCTCTACTCATATCACAATTTTAGATATGATTATAAATTATAATATTAATAAGATTATAAATCTAGAACTAAACACTTTTTTAAGAACGAATCTAGCAACTGTGTAGAAAAAATTTAATAGTTTGTTGATATTTACATTTTTAATTTACAGTGTGAATATTTACATTGGATCAACCAAATATCGGATAAAATTTTGACGAAATGTAAACCCTGAGATTTTGCTGGCAATTAACGTGGTAACAAAAGGTAACTAAAATTATGATTGGTCAGTTTTGCATTGTTCATTTCACGGGAGACTACTAGCAGCAACTAAAGTTAGTGTGTACTTGCTTAATGACATATGTTGTTAGCTCTACTTATAATATTTATTTGCATTACTTTAAAGAGAAATACTCTTGCTTTTCTATGTTCTGGACTTTGATGTTCTCATAACTAATTGTATCCATTTATATTTATTTGTAACACGACTATCTGTGCAATTATAGTTGGTTTTAAATTAGTTCTTCATAGAGTATAATATGCAGCTTAGTAATGAACAAAACATCATGGGGTTGGTGTAAGGACAGTGTGTCATGATTTTGAATACTTTATACATTTTTAACACTTTATCATAAATAATAACACGCTTGTATCATTTATTTATTTAAACGGTAGTGGTTTGAGAGTAAAATCACATGAATATAGTCCTATATCATTTCAATGTCACATGGTTGTTTAGTATTACTGTTTGGCCAGTTTACTAAATGATATTGGACGTCATTTTGCTCATCATTAGTTTCAGATGTTGTTGGGTAGCCTAATAAAACTCTGTATTTGTGGGTTTTGAACCAGTTTTCTATAGCTTGTAGCAGTTTCCTATATGAAGCAAGTGAAATCTTTGGACATCTTGATTGTAATTTGTGATAAGAATGATAAAGTAGGAAAGATAAATATAAGATCATTATAGGAAATCATTGTTTAGGAAAAAGAAATAAAAGAGTAGAAAGTTTAATACAATTCTGTGAAGAAAACAGACTGATAATATGTAACACCTCTTTGAGCAATAGAAAAGGAAACTATACATATGGAAAAACCATGGAGAAAAGAAGAGGAATCAACTAGGCCAAAGATTTCTAAAAATTGAAAATAGAAAATAAAAAGATTTAAGGGGGATGCACACATAAATAAATAGAATGATTAGTAACAATAAAAAGGCCACAGAAAGTGAATGTATTGTAAACAAAAGAGGTAAAATGCAAACATAAAATAACGATATAATCAATAGTTGGCAGAACTATATAACATTATTATTTTTTTACGAAAGGGTAAATAAACCATTATAAAATGTACGTCATCATCATGTGCCATACCGGATGGCGTAGCCGATCATGTCCTTCCACAATCTTCTATCTACAATACATCGTATCAGTTCTGTTGTTGACTGCTTTCCATGCCATGACACCAAGCTATCCAGTATTTTCTTTCTTTGTCGTCCGCGATCTCTCTTTCCTTCTATTTTGCCAGTTGTAACCAAGTATTCCAAATTTTCTCTTCTCATGATCTGCCTAAAAAAAAAAGTTAATTGTTTATTTCTTATGTTTTTTAAGAGCTACCTTTTTGTGTTGGCCTCTTTTAGAATTTCCTCATTAGTAATTGTAGCTGTCCAGGAAACTTTCAACATTCTTCTGAGAAATCCCATCTCTGTTGCCTCTAATCGTCTTTTCATTTGTTTGCCTACTGTCCATAATTCGCTTCCATAGGTCAGAATTGGTTCAATATAGCACCGATGAACTCTCTTTTTCATTTCTATTGACATAGATTTGTTGCATAAGATATTTTTCATTTTCTGAAATGCTATTTTGACCTGAGCTATTCTGCTTTTTATTTCTGTGGGGCAGCTTCCATCTGATGTTATTATTGTGCCAAGTATTAGACACGTTGCACTTGTTTCAGATTTGTCCTGTTTATTTGTATGCTGCATGATGAGACTGACAATAGCTATGAATAAAACAAAACTGCATTAGAAGTGCATGGGAACTGATAATAACAAAATGCTGGTTTATATGAGCTTGTATTTTGCTATAGCAGCATATGGTTGATAAACATGAACTATCGTAATTTCTGCTATCTATAAATGTCGTTGAATGCATATACTACAGATGAACACTCAGAAGACTATGAACGCGGAATAAAATAAACATATACATTTTGACAACTTACTATTTCAGAGGAGGTGGTTACTATAGAACAAGGAAAATAAACATATAAGTCACATATGATGACGTGATTACCTAGTAAATATCAATTAGGAGAGTATATGCCAAGAATAAGAGCGAGAGAAAGATGAAAGGATGGATGGTTGGATTGGAAAGTGACTAAGAGCTTGAAATAACTGAGCAGACAATGGGCGGTTTGTGCAGGGCAGAGAGAACTTCAAAGAAGGTGTCATGGTATTGGTCATTTCAAATCTAAATGTTCACGATTAACATGAAATATCTCCTCTTTCCCTGCACTTACAAACTTGATTTTTTTGCATCTGGCCTTGTTTTTCCAAGGTCCCACCGATTTCACAAAATTTAATGATGTAGGAAGTATGCTTCATCATGAAGCAGCACTTTCCTTTGATCTCAGTGAATTTACGGATCTTTTTGCTCCTGGAGAAAATAATTTACCGTACATTAATGGAAATCAGCTTCTCGACATAGGCGTCTCTACACAACTTGAAAGTTGGAGGCGTTTATCAACTGTTTACTTTCTATTGTTTACTTTCTTTAAAATACTATGAGAATGTCAATGTTATAGCCTTTACAGACGGTCTAAAACAAATCAGCGTATAAACAGTTCCATTAATGAAAACTATTTAAACAATATACAACAAAGAATACATTTAAAAAAATTAATTATCCGTTGCGAGCGATAACGAGCATGACATATCAAGCAAAGTTATTGTTTATGGGTACGCATGTGACTAAAGAGTCCGATGTAAGCACGGGATCCTCTTCACTGTAAAGAGCTACATTGTTCGTTTTATGTCTTTCCATGTGACTTTCATTATTTTACGTAAACAAGACATATGAAAGTGATTTAGTTTCTTTGCATGCCTGCAGTACACATATCAAGAATCTTTACATTTTCAAAACGTTATCAACTTTAGCTAAAGATTGATCATGCGGACATATAAAAACGTCCATTATTATTTCATTTATTCTGAATCAGAGGAGTCTAACATATTGATTACTAATCTGGGCTGAACGAACGATAGTCCATCTTTTTTCCAATAGTCATTTTCTTCTTTTAAGACATGATCTTCACATTTGCACCAAAAATCTTTGTCAATCTGTGATAGAGCAGCATATGTCAGTCCTTTTATATCGCATAGTTTAAAACTTGTATTCTCAGCTGCCACCTGCCCTTTAATTTTTGCCCAAACGAGTTCAATGGGGTTTAATTGTGGATGATAAGGGGGCAGTCTCAAGCACGTATGACCATGCTGTTGAATGATTTTGTCTATTTGGAATACTTTGGTCTTTTGCGATTTCTTAACAAGTGACAGTAATTCAGGTTTCAAAAATCCCTCGTTAAATGGAATTCCTTCCTTTCATAGCCAAATCTTTATAACATCTTTTGTACTGGTAGATGTAGGAATTTTGTCTTCTTCTGCCACAGCGTTGTGGTACGACGCGTTGTCCATTACCAGACAGGATGGTCTGTCTAGAATTGGAAGAAGAGTATTTTCAATCCACTCTCTAAATATATGGCCATTCATCTCGGTGTGATAGTCCCTGTTGTCAGTATAATTAGAGGTGAATATAAGTTCTGCATTTTTCACCAACCCTTCTTTTCGGCTGCCTGCATGTGCCATTATAATACGCTGTCCTTTTCCAGTGGGTACACATCTTTTAATACTTCCATCTGATAACTGCCATTCCTTTGCACTTGTGTGGTGAGAATTTATCCAAGATTCATCTAGAAATACAATATCATAACCTTGGTTACGCATTTCCCGTACTTCATGTAAATATTTACTCCTCATAGAAACTAAGTGGGTGTCCGGTTAGCGCAATCGATAGGCGGTTGGCTTACCACGACAACAGCCGGGGTTCGTACCCTGGCGAGGACACCTGGGTTTTACTAATTCCCTAAAAATTAGTGGGAGCCGCGATAGCTCAGTGGTTAGTGAACTGGACTACTACGGACAAGGGGTAGGGTTCGATCCCAACCGACGGCTCCGGGTTCACCCAGCCTTAAAATGGGTACCGGATTTTTTCTGGGAAAGTAAAGCAGCATGGGCGTAATACCGACCACATTACCCCAAAAATCATGTGCTGAAGGTCTGTAAAATATAGGGTCACTAACACCATATTTCCCTATACGCCACTTGGCGTGACGGGGGGTACTTTACTTACTTTTACTTATAGAAACTAAGTGCGGCTTCTCGCAGATGACATTTCTACCACTATCGTACTTTCTAAACGTAAAACCGATGCTTCTAACAGTTCTCCATAATGTTGTTTTCGACACAACAATGTCATTTTCTGCTCTCAGTAGAATTTTCAGTTTTCTTAAAGTCACAGTTTCTTTGGAATCGAACATTTTACAAATTGCTCTTCTAATCACTTCCTTGTCAAAACTATCTACTACTTTCTTTCTTCCTAGCGTCCTAGTCTTGATTGAACTGGACACTCCGTTAGCTTTAAGCACTTGTTTGAAAAAGCGTTTGCTTATACCCAATGCGTGAATAATTCTCTTTTCTGGCTTTGAGATGCTTCGATACAGTTTTCCACGCTTAGCTTCTATGCAAAAATATTTATACACCTTTATTGCCACTGATTGCAATGTAAGGAACTTTACTTTTATACCCATTGACTAACAGATCTCAAATTTAACGAAATTACCCAATAATTAGGATACGCCGTTGCACATAAATCACAACAAAACGACAGGAAATGGGATGCACCGGATATAAAATTATAACTATGACGCGTTTTATGTGTTTTTTAGTGCTTAAAACAGGGAAATTGGCGCGCATTACGTTCAAGATGACAAGTCCGTGGGTGCTCACTCATATGAAGCGGTAATTCCTCCAAATATATGGTTTGACCAAAATGCCTTAAATTTGTATACTTCAAATAAAGAATATTTAAAACTATACGTTTGTTGGTGAGGAAATGAATGTACTTCTTGGGACCAAAAAATAACAAGACCATATGCAAAATTCAGCATTATCAATCAATTGGTTGCAGAGATATGGAATTTTAAACACCTTCAAAATATTTTGAAACGACCTATAGCTAAGTTCCAACATTGACAAGTTAGCTGAGTTATTAAAACGGACTACTCATTCTCGTTTATATACAACAAAACTATAAACTATCATTATGGATTTAGCCCACTTGTGGATTTTTTCTATGAACTGGAGAATAAGGGCCGTATAACCAGTGTAGCCCCCACTTGGTGTTTGAGACATATAATTTATTGAAATTTCAAAACAAACAATTATTTGATTAACTACTTGGATTTCAACCAGCGGTCTCCTTTCTTGGAGAATGACATCCTTTTTTTAAGCATTTGACCACCAGCTTTCTCTCTCTCTGTCTCTCTCTCTCTCTCTCTCTATCACCCTCTCTCTCTCTCTTCTCTTTGTGTGTTTATGTGTACCTGTATGTGTGTATCACATAAAATGTTTACATGCTAAATTCACTTAACTAATAAAATGTGTTTTTAACATTTCAATAATAAATGTATTATAAGATAAGGTAAAGTTAGGTGATTTGCATATCTGATGTGGTTGTGGTATTATATTGTCCAGTTGAACTCAAACTATTCCTGCAGCGTGGTTGGCTCTTCAAAACTGCTTAGTTCTCCATATAGTTTGTTAAATACTGTTACGATCTGTTCTTCGCATTCTTCTGTAGGCTGAAAGAAAATATCAGGGTCTTCGATTAATAACAAAGCTATTTTGAAATCCTCATGCTCTCTGTTATATTTTTAAAAACTTGTTTTCTTGGTACTGTATCTCTACTGCATTAATCTTAGACATTTTTAGCTTTTACTGTCCAATTTTTTATTGTAGTTTATACTTGAATGTTTCCACAAATGGTCTGACTTTAAAATAATGTAACTTATAAGTGTAGTCTACATAGCCATCAAATATTATAAAAGTTGAAGCCGCATTGTTTGGCTAAAATCTTGATCTTCTGGGTGACCAGGACAGTATTTATGTTGATTATGACTCTTTTCGATCTTATCTCCTAGACACAAATATGTGTATACTTGCTGTTCATTCATTTATGTTGTTCAACCTTTTCTTTCTTGTTGGTCTTCCTTACTTACCGAATCACTGATTGTGCCCTGTGTTATTATCTTTGCAAGGCTGTGATATGTCACCAAACTATTTTAAGTATGGGTTTTCTGGGTGATGGTTAGTAGGTTGTGTTGAACAACTTCATATTTACATCATTTCAATTGTATAGATTTTCTTCTCTTTTAAAGTTCTTTTGTTAATGTCTATGTCCTGCAGACTTTTTGATGTTACTAACGAACACATAAATCTGATTCTTAAAATCATGCAAATATTTATGTATAAGATTCTCAATTTGAAATAAGAACACTATAAAAGTTAAATTATATGGTGGTAATATGAAGGCAGAGAAGACCAGATTAATGTTGATGACGGCTTACATAATTAATTAAAATTAACGTTTGTTTGAAAGATGGGTCAAAATAATGGGGGAATTTTCAGTAAAAATTAATGACTACTATAATAACAATTATGACCAGACTCTTCATTCATAAAATTTCTGAAACTATCCCAGGGATGCTGGTCAATTGTTGGATTTAGTAGTGCACTCTCCTAAGTTCTTCCTAAGGAAGAATGTGGGGAAAAAGTATATAGTGTGAACTTTTTGTTTTGTTTTGTGTGGATAGATTATCTGCTGTACACAAACATATGGGTCTCTCTGTCCATTTTTGTGAGGCGGTTATGGTGGCTGGCCTAGCTAGACTTTAGTGTCAGTGCACAGTGATGATGATCCTAGTATAGCGTTATATAATAAGAGTACTATGCTACCTTTAACTCAGAAAATAAGTGTCCCTTATTTGTCTCCCTTATTCTAATACACGCCTGTTCAACTTAGCAGAACGTGCCATGAGTAAATGATTCCCTTGGGGTGGGGGGGAGGGGGGTCAAGGGTTATTTCTATTGGGGTGAAATATAAGTTTTCTGTACACTTTGTGTAACTGCGTCGTTTCTGCAGCCTTTCAATATTTTGAAATTTAATAGCAAAGCATAGGTAGATCTCACATATGGTATAGATAATAGATGATCAATTATTATACTCCGGATATCGATCGCACATTAAGTTCATAGCATTCTATAAAGACTAACATTTATTACCTCAGTTTCTTGGAAACATATTGGGTCAAATAGACACAAATCAAGATCTGCAAATTCAAACTGAACATCCGTATGGGTGTAATCAATATTTGGATCTACACTTGTATACAACATATTACTGAATGATATGCAGGTTTCAGCAGAATTGTCATCAACTTTTGTTTTATTCCATAACCAGATTTTCCTGTTAAGAAAAAGAGATGAAATATAAAACATAATTTTCTGGGACCCACCATAAACTTGTAGGAGTTTCCCTTTGCTAAACCCAACACCAATAATGACACTACACAATAATCTGTCTATCTATTCTACCTTTGAGCTGAAGAAGGCACATAGGGTACTCTAGACTCCCTGTGTCTGATAATCTTTACTATGAAACATCTGATTTTTTGCAGGATTCACATTGTGTCTCATAGAGAACATGTATCTATCCTGGGCGAACCTCTCTACCTTAGCAAATGAAGATAAGTTCTTCGCGCGATAGCTCAATGGTTAGTGAACTGGACTACAAAGGACAAGAGGTAGGGTTCGATCCCAACCGACGGCTTCCGTTTCTATCTATCTATTATCCTTTCGAGCCGAAGACGGCACATAGGGCAGAACCACAATCTCAAACACAGAAACCTTGCGTGCCAAAATGTCACATATTGCAGAGATCACTGCTTCTAAAATCTATGGTCTGTTTCCATAACAATGCTTTTTACAATGACAGCTTGTCAAGCCATCGATCAACCTCCTTAGTCGCCTCATACGACATGCCTAGAAGGACACAGTGTCACTATTCTTTACATCCCACATAATGGGGCTTCCGTTTCACCCGTCCTTTAATGGGTACAGGATTTTTTTAAGGGAAAGTAAAGCGGCACGGGCGTAATACCGACCACATTACCCCAAAAATCATGCGCTGAAGGTCTGTAAAATGTATGGTCACTAACACCATATTCCCTATACGCCACTTGGCGTGACGGGGTACATTACAATTTTTTGTTACATAGTTAAAATAATTGTGTCAACTTTGCTTAAAAGAATCCAGTAGCCAAGTCAATGTTTATAATTATAGTAATCTTTGTTCTGTGAGGTCCGGAAATGCTCAACATAACATGGGCTGAAATTGGGCAGCAAATCATAGCTGACTGCTTACATTAGGATGGGTGACAATAACCCATCAATATCTAATGCCATCTCACCGTGATACCTCTAATAATAGACTATCAGTCCAGCAAAATAAGTAAGGATCAAAGAGAGAAGGAAAACAGTTACCCAAATAAGGAAGGATCAAAGAGAAGAAAATGCCCTGCAGAAGGGAACACCCAACTGTAGAATATATAAATATAAGGAGTAAAAAAAAAACAACAGTGTCATAATGCTTTCTTTGACCATCATAGCCTGTTATGAAACTCTCATAATAATTCATCTTTAAAATTCACACCAGTGGCTTCAAATGATTTTCTAGTTTCTACACTTGGACTAACTTGGGCAGGAGAAAAGGTTAAACAGCTTTCATGTGCACTGCCTTCGAAAGATTATGAGCATGAAATGGCAGGACAAAGTAACCAACTCTAATGTCTCACAACAAGCCAAGCTCCCATCCAGCATGGCAACATTTAGGAGTCGTAGACTAAGGTGGCTGGGTCATGTATGAAGAATGGCAAACATTTGTATTCCCAAACAAATATTGGACGACGAACGTAACGACGGAAAGAGACCAAAGGCAGACCAGTGCTGAGATATAAGAATGTTTGCCAGGCTTACTTGAGGGAATTCTCTATCAGTGGAAGAAACTGGGAAAATCCGGCTGCAGATCATAGCTCATGGAGAACACACATTTTTTTTAATGGTACAGCGAGGTTTCCTACTTTCGATGTAGACCTGTTATCAAATTCAAAAGACAAAAGCAGGAGAAAGGAGACGAGGTCAGGCAGGACGAATACATCTTGTTTTTTTCTACAGATGGATCAGTCTGTCCAATATTGGCAGATTCAACCATGAGACAAGCTGTTCAGAAGCATCCGGCATAAGACACTAATACATTAACCAAACTGCTGATTTATAATGATGTATGTTATGTATGTATGTATGTATGTATGTATGTATGTATGTATGTATGTATGTATGTATGTATGTATGTATGTATGTATGTATGTATGTATGTATGTATGTATGTATGTATGTATGTATGTATGTATGTATGTATGTATGTATGTATGTATGTATGTATGCGTGCATGTATGTATGTATGTATGTATGTATGTATGTATTTATGTTGGTATGTATGTAAGTATGTATGTATGTATGTAGGTATATCTGGATGTATGTATGTATGGCCTTTGACGTCTTGACAGAAGATTTGTAGCAAAAAAATAAGTCAGTAGTTTGGTAACATATTAGTGTCGTATGATGGATACTACTTCTGCTGAACAGCTTCTCTCGTAGCTGAATCTGTCAATATTGAATAAAACGATTCTATCGAAAATTAACAAGATGCATTCGTGGCACCTGGCATCGACTCCCTTCTCCTGTGCCCCTTGTCTTGCTCTCAGTGCTGTCTCGAAAGTTGCTGCACCTTTTATTACTTTTGTTCTCTATGTGCTACGATCTGCAACCAAATCCTCCCAGTTTCATTCTCTGATATTGAATTCCCTCAAGGCAAGGAATCCGTGCAAATATTCTAATATCTCAGAATTGGTCGTTCCTGTTTTAATTCACTTAGTTCCACAAATAATATATTTCTAGAGATGGAAAGAATATTTTGAAGACCTGATAAACATGACAACTACCAATAAGACAACAAAAACCACTCAAGAGCGTAGACATACTGAACCCAACATCATGAAAGAGGAAATCAAAGAAGTAATCAAGTATGCACCAAGAAATAAAGCTTCGGGGATAGATAATATACCAATAGAAATAATAGCAGCAGCAGGAGAAACAGGAGTGACATTGCTGCATAGTATTTTTAATGCAGCATGGCACCGACAAAAAGTCCCAGAAGACTGGCAACAGGCACTCATCGTACCAATATGGAAAAAAAGGTAGTAAAAGAGACTGCAGTCAATATAGAGGCATATCTCATCTCAGTCATGTAGGAAAACTATACACCAAAATCGTGGACAAAAGAATGAGATCAAAAATAGAACCACAGTTAAGCAATTCTCAAATGGGGTTTCGAAAAAAAAACAGAGGATGCACTAACGCTCTATTCACATTAAAACAGGCTACAAAAAAAAAAACGACATAACACAATCAACATGTGTGCATAAATTTCATAAACCAGCAGAAAGCATTCGACAGATTCAAGAGAGAACAACTGTGGAAGGTACTAACAACATACGGAGTAAGCCAACATCTAACCAACTTAATTACGAGTCTCTATATCAACAGCAGTTGCACAATCAGAACAACAGCAAGGTACACAGATCTCTTCGAAGATATATCAGGTGTAAGACAGGGGTGCGTACTATCGCCCCTACTGTTTATTACTTTCAATGACTATATATGCAAGTTAGCCAACCCATCAGAGACAAAGGAGATCAACGACCTTTTATTTGCAAAGATCAGGCACTAAAAAAATGAACAAATAAAAGACCTACAAGAACACGTAAATAAACTCAACAGCACAGGCCCAAAATACAACATGGAAATCAACATCAACAAAACAGACGTCATAAATGTCGCCAAAAATAAACTGAACATCAACATAACTAAAGAAGGCAGGCAACTAGAACAAGTAGAGGAATTCAAATACCTAGGAAGTTTAGTTACAAACGACAATTCACAAACAGCAGAAATAGACTCAAGAAGCAACAAAGCTTGTCAAATCATTGGACAGTTATCACCACTATTGTCCAACAAGGAAATAATTATAGAGGCAAAACGGGCACTATATAATATAATCTTCATCCCAACGTTGTGCTACCAATGCCAGACCTGGACCCTAGATGCAGGAACAGTAAGAAAAATAACCTCAACTGAGATGAAATGTGTTTAGACGAATGACAGAAAACAGTCTGAAAGATAAGATCAGAAATGAAGAACTGAGAAAAAAGCCAGGAATATATAGAGTCATAGAATATATAAAGAAACAACAGATCAAATGGTTTGGCCACGGGACAAGGCAGAGTAATTAAAACACAGCACGAGTCCTCAATAAACACCGTGAGAATGCCAGACCCATATGTCGACTACGAAAAAGATACATCAATGGAATGTTAGATGCACTAGGAAACATATCAGCAGCAGAGGCGAATAGAAGAGCAAACGACCGTAAACTATATCTCCTGTCGACGCTGATAGGGAGATGAGGAAGGAAAGAAGAATAATCAGAGGAATAAGAAGATTAATGGCTTTGGTGATCACAATTCTCCATTTCTATCTAGCTAATGAAATTTGTATGATTAATTTTGTCATTTTTTTTTTACATATGTGCAATGTGATAGTTCTGTAAGTTATTCCTCTCTTTGTCTTCCTTTTCCTCTCCTCAGGTGTTCCTAGGATTATTAATAGTTCAACTTCTCTCCTTTCAGAAGATCTCTAAAAAGTTATAGTTTTTTATCTTATGGTGTTCGTGAGATTGTATCATTCTGACACTTTTGCAAAAACTTTGGAAAATGTGTATTTCTCTCTGTCCTTGACTTTGAGGTTCTCTAATATCCCAACAGGGTTCACAATCTGAACAATCCTTGTCTCTGTTATTTTGATATTGGGTTTATATTGCACAGTCAATTGTTGACAGCTTGATGTCATCAGATGAACATTACTCTTCCTACGGATTAAGGCAACATGATGTTTTTGTATTTTATATTTCAGTTAAACACTTTGACTGTACTGAGAAGAATGATGAGAGCAACTTTTTTACGTATCCCGTTATACCTTATTAACAGTATTTCTACTATAATTGTTACAGTAAGCATTCAGCTCAAGAAAATATGTACACTATATGTTCTCACCTGTAATGTCGTAAGACAATCACCACAACAACAACCACCACAATCAAAGCAAAGGCAGTAAAGAAATCAGGATACCAGTAGAGAGTAGCAGTGCTCTGTCAAGTTAAAAAAATAATTGTTAAAATGTTACATTTCTATTTAAATTTAAATGGAATTTTTTTTTTAAGTATAAAATACAGCCAGGATTAAAAGTTTGGTTAGCAATTAAACCTCTAGATGATGACAAGGCACTATATGTGGACTTCTATTTTATAGTAAAAACTGAATTTTCCTATTATTTGATCTATTTTCTTCTAGCATTATTTTCAATATATGAATATGTTTATTACGAGTATATGATCATATATGATCAATGTAAATATATATATATATACTCAGGGGAAAAAAGTTGTGCAACATTATGTAGGTCACTATGCTTCTTAGACCACATTTAATAAAACATAGTGCACATTTCAGTGTGTGTGTGTGTGTGTGTGTGATGTAGACCTATATTTTTGTGTATAGCTTCAAATACAGCCTAACACAATTAATGGGGAGATAATCACGGCGCAATATAAATCATGTGGAAACAAGTTTTAGAGGAGAATGCATCAGATAAACAGAAGGCAAGTGTGTAGATTTAATGACACGAGAGAAAACTTAATTATTGGCATTTCATATAAGAGATTACCAAGAGCCCAACAAAAGCACATTTTTTCGCAATGTCATGAATGAACCAATAGCAGAGAGCTATAGCTACAGAGACATTGGCTACAGGAACGACTATATCAGCGGTATCATAACATTTCTTTGGCTACAGGAACGACTATATCAGCGGTATCATAACATTTCTTTGGCTACAGGAACGACTATATCAACGGTATCATAACATTTCTTTGGCTACAGGAACGACTATATCAACGGTATCATAACATTTCTTTGGCTACAGGAACGACTATATCAGCGGTATCATAACATTTCTTTGGCTACAGGAACGACTATATCAGCGGTATCATAACATTTCTTTGGCTACAGAAACGACTATATCAGCGGTATCATAACATTTCTTTGGCTACTGGAACGACTATATCAGCGGTATCATAACATTTCTTTACTTACTGGAGCAATATATTCCAGATTCAAACTCGTTACCACGAAAATGAATAAAATAGTGATTGCCACAGAAGTAGGGGATCACACCTGAACGATACCACTGCATACGCCTCATGTATCTTTGTAACAGGTTTATCCAGGTAACATGGCCTGCCAAGAACATTTGAAGTTTAAGATATATTTCGTGCACAACAGCGTCGAACATGCTCAGAGCGGCAAATCTGTTATCTTTCAGACCTGCAGTTAGACCAGTTCTGTCAGTTAACAATAGACACTTGGTCTGGCCCAGATAGTTCATAGTATGGCTCTATCATCAATGAAGACTCAAATTGTTCTCTGATGAGTTCTGATATTCCGATTTTCACGGCAATGACATGTGCTGTTTTCTGTACAGGAATCAGGTAGAACGTATTGATGATTGTGCGTGGATACATAGATGAAATCATCGCACAACGCGTAGAGACTTCCATGAAAACGGACCAGATTGTAGAAAGACAATGCTCGCTCACGTATTGCACTAACTGGCTATGGACCACTTTCAGCAACAACATTCATATGTTTTACCATGGCCTGCAGTTTCTCCAACCTATCTTCTATCAAGCACGAACTGGAGTGTAGACTGCGAATAAAATAAAAACAACATGAAAACTGCCGCTAGTTAGCACAGGCGTTGGAAGAAGAATGGAATAGCATGTCTGGAAAATGGATCCAACGTCTCATTGGCTCAATAAGAAGGCTCTCCAAGCAATGATAAAAGCTGAAGGTGGACATACTGTGATCAAGATTTCATTTTTTCATGGGGTTTACTCGAGGCAGTAAGCACAAATGAAGTGACCACTTGCCCTGTTATGCAATATTCAACCATGGTTGATACACAGTCTATTTTATGTAAAAGATATGACATTAATCACAGTCATTTATATAGTGTTCTATAATACATGTTTCCATGAGTATCATCATCATCATTGAGTGCCGTCTCCGCAACGAAGGTTGGCTACCATGGAGCGCCATTCTGCTCTATCTCTTGCTTTGATGGTGCAGGTTGTCATCGGTTGATTTGTCCATCTTTTGATGTTACTCGTCCATGTTAATCTTGGTCTGCCTCTGCCTCTTTTACCTTGTATTTTCCCCTCCAGGATTGCTTTCAGTAGGCTGTTGTGTCTTTTAACATGGCCCAAGACCATGAGTATACATACATATATATATATATATATATATATATATATATATATATATATATATATATAGTAAAGAGCGCCGTCACTCCAAGGTGGTGTATAGGAAATATGGTGTTAGTGACCATAATTTTTACAGATCTTTGGCACATGATTTTTGTGGTTATGTGGTCGGTATTACGCCCGTGCCGCTTTAGGTTCCCAGAAAAAATCCGGTACCTATTTAAGGCTTGGTTAACCCGGCAGCAGCCGGTCAGGATCCAACCCGACCTCTTGTCCTTTGTAGCCCAGTTCACTAACCATTGAGCTATCGCGGCTCCCATATATATATATATATATATATATATATATATATATATATATATATATATATATATATGCTATAGAGGCTAGGAGTTTTCAAACGTTTTTCTCTCAACCGTTCCTAGTTACATCAGATGTGAACCTAAAACGTTCACCAGGTATCAATTGTTTAAGAACCAAAGAGACCCAGATGGGCAAGTAAAATAAAAATGGAATGAATACAAACTAGAGTTTATTGCCGCCCTATAAGCTGTCACATCTTGATTATTAGTTTTTCTACTGAAATAAAGAATTGAGCATAATGATTTACATGTAGTTTCTAATAACTGGCATTCTTTATTGTATGAATACATCTTAGTTGCTCATTACGACCGTTGATAATTAAAAACTTGTTTTTTTTTTTAAATAAATAATTCAGCAAATTAAAATATATGGCCGGTTTGTGTTGTTATATATATATACATTGAGAGTGAGAGAGAGACAGACAAAAGTAGATTAAAAAACTAGATATACGAATTGCATTACTTTACAAAACAGTTTCATAAAGTAGGAAATATCGAAAATAGGAGGAGAAAGTTAGGCTAGTCAACAAGACATTAGATTTAGTCACTGGTAATACCCTTCCTTATTGTCACACAAAAAAGCAGACAAACCTGATAGAATTCCCCAAAATCAATGTCATAAATATTTTACTGCCAGAAACAACGATTTTAACAATATTGTCGTCGTTATCATTGAAGGTTAAAACAAGATAAAATATTTGTAACAAAATGAAAAATGATGCTATATGCTTTGACGGTCTGTAAGCGTGAATTAAAATTAAGATAGGGATGTTTGTTAGAACCAGAAGAAGATTTAAGCTGAAGAGAGTGCAGTAAACGAGACATTGTCATCTCGTATAAGGACAGAGACTGCGGCATTTATTCCCCTCCCCTTCTGTTGGCCTTTAGTATATAGTGGAAATGTGGAGCTCTACTCAATGCTCGGATTATAATGAAAGCAAATATTGTGGCACTGCTATGCTTAAGATTCGAATACCCGGGAGGGCCGACCATATAAGGGCAGAATCCCCCTACAGAAAAGACAATCTGCTGCCTTGCAGGAAGATTGGGAACAATCAAAGGCTAAGGAAAGCAAACCTGAATAAAATGCTGGCAGAAAGCGGATGCACTGGCGCAGAACATAGTGCAACGTTATAACATGTACTCAGTCAGAGTGGATCTAACGGACTTTAATTATGGTGCTCTGTCTGTGGGGTCACCCCGGGCAGGTGGAGTGCAGGGCTCCATGCCTCGAAGGGGTCCACCCGGGCTACTGGTAGTCACCCTGACCCATTTTGGAGAGCCAGGAAATGGGACCAGAGGGATACTACTACTGGTCGGAAAAGCTTTTAGAGACACCTGACAATATCAAGTCATCATATTTCGCCTACGCACTGGCCACAACAGAATGAGAAACCACATGTTCAACAAACTCAAAAATATGTACTACCAGCCAATGCCACTGTACGCTGGATAACATGACAACAAAACATGTTCTACAGGATTGCTCCCAGTACACAGACCTGAGAAGGACAATGTGATCCACACCCACCTCCCTGGAAGAGAAAATATACAGGACAACCGAATCACTTAAACAGACAGCTGCCTTCATAAGAATAACTGGCATTCTTTATTGTATGAATACATCTTAGTTGCTCATTACGACCTTTGATAATTAAAAACTTGTTTTGCGCATTGTATCTTTTTCTTGTATTTGTATAAAGGTGTATGGGAAGATAGATAAAGGTGTATTTTTAAGAACTTCATAAGAAAGTCTGGAATCCTACTATGAATGAGCCATGATCGCAGAAGAAGAAGAGGAAGATTCGAATGTTTCATAAAGAAAGACTGGGATCTGAGTAGTCAAAATGTGTAACAAAGCATTCATGCTTAAAGAGATTATGTGCATTTACTGCCACTGGCGTAGAGATAACACAGGTCAATGAAAAAGTTGGCATATTATCTTTCTCTGCACTGTACACCACTAGTTGAAAGTTTGGACAAGGACGGATTACTGCGGTAACTTAATGAACAATTTTTAGATGTTAACAAACTTGTCCCTAGATGCAAGAACAATAACCTCTACTGAGATTAAATGTGTTAGACGAAAGACAGGAAACAGCCAGAGGCAAGATCATAAATGAAAAACTGATAGAAAAGCTAGGAATAGCCCTGGCCATAGAATATATAACGAAACAACAGATAAAATATTTTGGCCACGTAACAAGGTAGAGTAATCAAAACACACCGAGCCTTCTATAAGCATTGCGAGAACACCAGACCCAAGGATCGACCACGAAAATGATGGATCGATGAAATATTAGAAGTACTAGGAATCATATCAGCAGCAGAAGCAAACAGAAGAGCAAATGATTGCAAATTATATCTCTCCTCCGCGCTGAAAGGCAACTGCGGAAGGAAAGAGGAAGAGAGGAACACACTTGTCTAATCTATCCATGCTTGTTTAATCTAGATTCAGCAGACTATGTAGAAGAAACTGAAGGATAATTTCAAAAGTATTACTAACAAACTGTTATTGAATGCAATGAAGACATCAAGACATAAAGTAAGCCTTGGTTCCTTGGTTAACTTAAGTATCCAAGCACCATACCAGACATCTTGAATTCCATGCCTCTAGATTAAGGGGAACATGGTCAATAGTGTAAAGCCGATGTTGTACAACTCTCTCTAAAATCATTTTGCTATAAAATAAACTCTTCATGAGAACATAGAATTGTATTAAACGTTACTCATTTATTATACAAGAAAAAGGAAACAATAAGGAGAACATAGAAAAGGAAAGAGAGATCGCGGACGAAAAAGAGAGAAAATACTGGATAGCTTGGTGTCATGGCATGAAAAACAGTCAACAACAGAACTGATACGATGCGCTGTAGATAGGAGATTGTGGAGGGACATGATCGCCTACGCCAACCGGTATGACACATGATGATGATGATGATAGAAAAACATAACGAGCCAGTTTAGAGGCGCTGGAAGAATCAAGAACAATATAGATGCATGGAGGGTACAAGTAGGAAATAATGTATGGGAAGATAGATAAAGGTGTATTTTAAAGAACTGCCTATAAAGCATACATACGCTTCATATCTACTGAATTACGTCGAGAATTAGTTGACCTTCCAGAAGTACTATACGTTTGATTCTTGTAACTAGTAAAAAATGAACCAAATGTTTTGCCTTTGTAGTACTTTCATGATATTGATTACAAGATTGTTCTTTTTTGGTTGTTTCAGACAATAACATCAAACCAGATACAATGCACACACGTTCTTGACAATATTTTGTAATTGAGCTGAATACATACCATGAGCCATGTAGAGTAGTTGGACTTTCCTTGTGATGTGTTGAGAATGACAGAACAGTTTAAATATTCATCAATCTCAGAAGACACCATGTTGAAAATATAAACAGTCTCATGAATAGGCATCAACCTGCCATCTATTGTCACAACTGGATACATGGGTGTAACCATCTGTCTGTAGAAATCAATACAGGAAACACCCATTGATCTTCATGTTTAACAATACTTTTTGTTTGCTTTTTATAAAAATTGCTTTTTTTTCTCATGCATTTTCATATCTTTCAAATTTCTTGTTTATCGTATTTAAAATTTATATTTTAATTGTATTCTGTTTTTTTATTACCATGGAGGTTTATGCAGGTTAGTAAATTTTAACTTAATAAATATGTGGATCATACAGCAATATAAACAAGCAAGAAAGCTCGTTGAAGATGAAATGCTGCAAAAAATTGAATGAATATCATATTTAGTTAGTATCACGATTGATGACGTCCAGAACAGTAATCAGTAAACATCTGGATAACGTGACAACCTCCTTAATGTAATGTGACGTCATTCGATGTGGTATAACCACATATTTAATATTTTATCAGGGCTTGTTAAAACAGCATTGTAAGAAATTATGAGAAGTAGTAGAAGTTGACGCTGGCAAAGAAAAAGATGGGAAGACAGCATCCAGAAATGGACAGATCTTAATTTTACAAACTCTCAGACCTTCATAAGGCTCAGGAGAGAGAGAGAGAGATAGAGAGAGAGATACAATTATATATATCTATATATATATAGATATGAAAATCAAAAGACTAAAACTATGATCATAAACAAAGGAAATTCTCAAGACCTACAATTAAATATCAAAGTTGAAGGAATACATCTAGACAGTTCAGAACTACAGTTCTGGGACATACAATAACCAGTGATGGAAAATGTACAACTGAAATAAATAAAAGAATAGGTATGACAAAAACTAATTTCAATGCCATGAAAAATATACTAACATCAAAACAAATAACAACAGGGCTAAAACTAAGAATAGCAAAATCTTACACCTTCTCAATATTCCTATATGGTGCAGAAGCATGGAAATTAGACCAGCAAACAGAACAGAAAATTGAGGCCTTTGAAATGTGGATTTACAGGAAATTTAAAAGAAAACAAACGAGGAAGTTTTAGAACGACTAAGGGTGAAAAAAGAACTACTAAACACAATTAGAGCAAGACAAATGAAATTTTTTGGTAATGTTAAAAGACACAACAGCCTAATAAAAGTAATATTGGAAAGGAAAATACAAGGTAAAAGAGGCAGAGGCAGACCAAGACTAACATGGACGAGTAACATCAAAAGATGGACAAGTCAGCCTATGACAATCTGCATCATCAAAGCAAGAGACAGAGTGGAATGGCGCTCCATGGTAGCCAACCTTCGATGCGGAGAAGGCACCCAATGATGATGATATATAGAGAAATATAATGGTTACATGCATTCAATGCAAAATGATCTCAAAGGTTAAGAGATTATTATAACCGTTGTAGAGTTGTGGTTATTGAACTGATCTACTGAGGAACATGAGCTCAGAATCAATCCTAATCAACAGCTTCCAGGTTCACCCAGACATAAATGGTTACCAGTTTTTATCGGAAAAGAAAGACGGTAATGGCATAGTATTGACGACGTTAAAAAAAAAATTGGGCACTAAAATCAAATTTCCCAAACACCATGGATGTGGTTTCTTTCCTCTTTATAATAGTATAAATAATTAAATCTCTTGGATTCTCTTTGAACTGTCTGTTGGAAGTTGATGTAGCTGTATGTGCTAAGATCTCTATATGTGACCAAGATAAAATTTACAATACTGATGACCACTACTGATTACTTCTTTTTGTATTCAGTGGATTACATTAAACATTCTTGTCCAATGTGTTCATCTTCAACGTGTATTTGTTTGGGACTGCTTCCCAAAAGTATGGTTTTATTTGACCTTCCTTCCATCAAGATATCAGTTGTTTGTAGTCAGAGTTATGTCTCTCGTATAATGTTGATGGTCCAACATATAAGACACAATTTATGTTTATTTGCATTTGCCACTAGCCATCATCTTTGCCTGGTTTATACACTCCATTTACACAATACTAATTATGACTTTAATAGAGAAGACACTTTATGGAAAGAGAAGATGTGTAATGACTGGACGCTGATATCAGAGTTTCATAATATGCAGATGACTCATGCGATGATATATTTTAAATCAACATTATTATAAAAACCGGTAGACTCTGACTTAGTGAATGGATACGTTATTAACAATTAGAGAAAACATTTCTCTGTCACTTTCAAATGTTGATATTTGGTATAATAAGGTCCAATCATGTGTGATTTGAGGGAGCCGCGATAGCTCAGTGGTTAGTGAACTGGACTACAAAGGACAAGGTGAAGGGTTCGATCTCAAACCGACAGCTTCCGGGTTCACCCAGCCTTTAATGGGTACCGAATTTTTTTCTGGGAAAGTGAAGCGGGACGGGCGTAATACTGACCACATTACCCCAAAAATCGTGTGCCGAAGGTCTGTAACATTTATGGTCACTAACATCATATTCCCTATACGCCACTTGGCGTGACGGGGGTACTTTACTCTTTTTTTATGTGTGATATGAACAAGCGAGTTTTAAGGAAACAGATCATGCACTGATCAATTAACTACCTTATATATAATAGTAGAACAAAGCTTAGAATTACAGTCCCCACTTTATATCGGATTCATAGATAGTTTAGATAGAGGAATCCTTTTGAAGTTGCTAAGTCATTACGGAATCCCCGTACCGTTTTTTTACCGGATAATAGCAATGTATGAAGGAATGTAATGGTATGTTGTGCACGACAGGCAGCTTATAGAAGCACTTGAAATAAGAACAGGAGTAAGGAAGAGATGCCTTCTATCTCAATTTCTCTTTCTTCTGACAGTAGTTTGGTTTATGGATTATATATGATTATAATTCAGGGAAAAAAATGGAATCCATTTGGCACTGACTTGGTCATCAAATTGATGACTTAGACTTTGCTGATGACACAGCTCTCCTATCACATAATCATCAAAACATCCCAAACATTCCATGATGTTAGGGAGATGAGTTAGTAATTCAGATGATTCCCCTGGCACGGGCGGTTGAGCAATTATGGATTTTAATTCGTTTGCAGTGATACCGAGGCCTTCCATAACCAATAACCAATAACCAATCAACAAAAGATGGAAGTTAAAACGAGCATACTTGATGAAAGTTCACAACAGCTGGTACTGAAAATAAATATAGACAGGACCAAAATTATGAAAATAAATGCAGTTGGTAATAGCCAAATAACAATAGAAGAAATACCTCTGTTAGACGTACAATCTTACATATATCTGGACAGTAATATAGACTAAGACGGACGAAGAAAGAATTTTACCAAAATAAGGACACAAATAGCAAAAGGACCTTCGTTGAACTGGGAAACTTGTGATGCTTGTGCAGAATAAATGGATGGAACTGGTAGGATAAAATCACAAACATAGAATTATGGAAATGTACCAGTCAAATACCAGTGGAGAAAGAGATACAGCTAAGACAATGGCGCAGGATATGACATACACTGCGAAAGCCAGCTGCGAGTATTACAGAATATGCCTTTTTTCAGAATTTCCAGGGGAAAAGACAAAGGGGAAAACCAAAATATTCTTGGAGAAGACAGATGGAAGTAGAAATAAAGATGATGGAGAAAGAAATGGAATGAGCTTAAATGAATGGAAAGAAACAAAACAGTTTGGGAAGTGTCTGTTGAAGACCTATACTCCTCAGAGAGCTGAAAATAAGAAGAGGTCCAAACATTTCATATCCCTGTGATGTTAAACACGTATTGGCAACAAACAGCAACCATATAAATTTGCATCGAAAAAAGGCAGTTCTATATATAAAACAAGGAGTGGGATAATGTTATGTTCTTTCTTTAGATTTGTTCTCACTTTGCAGCGAAAATATTATTAAATCCATAGTAGACAAAAAAGGAATTGAAGTCAAAAGTCACAACATAAATAATTTGCGATATGCGGATGACACAGTCTTAATAGCAGAGACAGAGAACGAACTACAAGAAATGATTGACATAATAGTAAAAGAAAGAAAGGTCTCAGTACAAATAAACAGTAAGAAAACAGTAGCAATAATCATATCGAAGAAACAATTATCACCATCATGCAACATAAAAATACGCGGGACAAATCTGAAACAAGTGCAGAGCCTTAAATACTTGGGCACAGCAACAACATCAGATGTAGATGCACCACGGAAATAAAAAGTAGAATAGCTTAGTCAAAAGTAGCATTTCAGAAAATTTAAAACATCCTGCGCAACAAGTCTATGTTAAAAGAAATGAGAAAGAGAGTTCATCGGTGTTATTTAGAGCCAATTCTAACATATGGAAGCGAATCATGGACAGTAGATAAACAAGTGAAAAGACGATTACAGGCCACAGAAATGGGATTTCTCAGAAGAGTGCAGAAGAGCAGCCTATAAATCTAAAAAAAACAGCGAAAACATTCTAAAAGATGCTAACACAACAAGGAAGGTCTAAACACACCAGAAAGAAACAATCAACATTTGAAACATCATGAGAAAAGAAAAAAATTGAATACTTGATTACAATTGCCAAAATACAGGGAAAGAAATATCGCGGACTACAAAAAGATAAGATACTATATAGCTTGGTGTCGTGGCATAGTAAATAGTTAACAATATAATTGACACCGTGGAGAGAAAACGTGGAAGGATCTGAGCGTCTCCGCCAACCTGTATGGCACATGATGATGATATTACAGTTGTACTTTAGGATAGTTTAGTACTTAAAGTGTCACAACCTTACAAAGTGTAAAGTTAATATTTTTTAACATAAATAAGATACAATAAACATGTAAGATTAGACATCCAACTCTTTATAGTTCTCATTAATAATTACCCCTTAATAGACATTTCTGTTCCTTGTCTGTGACTCACTGTTAGTCCTTTTCCTGAAACAACTGCGTATCCATAATGAATTGCCTGAGAATTTCATTAAATTTCTCGTTGTAAGGGTTTTGACATGCCAAGTAAAATGGTGATAACGGATCTAGAAAATGAAGTAAATAATTGATTAAGTGGACATGTTCAAGGTGAATGAAAAATTTAGTTAGTTCTTAAACATTTAATTTATTTTTAACTCTTATCATACTAAATTTAACATTATTGGTCATTATATATCATATGTTTATATATATATATATAAACATGGCTTTCTATTCTTGCCTTTTACCCTCCTCGATCAACAAGTGCCCTCCATTATTTTTCTTTTTTGCTATCTCCTCCATTCATTTTCAGGTGTAATTGATCTTTGCTATCTCAGTCTCAAGTTTTAGTCTCCGTGGGTAACTAGGTCTTCCCTGTTTCTATATTTATGTGATTCCAGATGTCATTACAGCACGGGCGTAATACTGACCACATTACCCCAAAAATCATGTGCTGAAGGTCTGTAAAATATAGGGTCACTAACACCATATTTCCCTATACGCCACTTGGCGTGACGGGGGTACTTTACTTTACTTTACCAGAGGTCTTATAATTGGCTTGTGTAATGTGTGGCTTATCCATCCACACCATTTTTTGTATATATAAAATATAAGTGATCGGCCTCTCATATAATTAAAAATGTACCAACAAAAGGGGAAACAAATCACGTCTAATTGGTATAATGTAGTTTTAAAATTAGTGTCACTGTGACCTTCCACATGTCGTAAGAGGCGACTAAGGAGTTTCATCGATGGCTTGACAAGCCGTCATTGTAAAAAGTATTGTTATGGAAACAGCGCCATAGATTTTAGAGCAGTGATCTCTGCAATATGTGCCACTTTGGCACGCAGGGTTTCTGTTTTTTGTATTGTGGTTCTGTCCTATGTGCCGTCTTCGGCTCGAGAGGAAAATAGATAGATAGATAGTTTAAAAATTAAAGATGTGCATTTTAATATATTTAAATAAGGCATGTATTTTCTATATATTGTATATGTTCAGATATATATGATCAGAATACTCTTTTCTGAATTGTAACGAAGCAATTTTGTTAATGCAACAACAACAAATGTAATATTTTTGCAAAGGAGAGAATATATTCAAACAATCTGTTAATTGATACTTTTTTTTGAAACAATGACGACTAGTGAGGGTTTATTACATTTTTGTGTTCGTGTGGTGTAAGTAGACAGTTAACTGCAGGTTCGTTCAGAAAAAATCTTTTGCAAGTTACAATTTGAACCAATGTAATCTGTTAGTATATTCTGTTAATGGGTACAATCATAACTTTTTGCAACAATCAGACTCAGAACAAGGCAGATGGCTGACCCTTGGGAAGTATGACCAGTGTAGGTTCACTTCTCTTAGATTGTCACAAAGCGATAGACAGAAATACTTTCTCAATTGGAGAACACTTTGGATGATCAGTTTCTCTTCTTTGGTAGGCTGTATAATATTATTATCACCGTTACATGCTGCAGGTATAGACAATCATGTCTATTCATAGATTTATTTCACTACATCAGAGCAAAATTATGGCATATTATATTGTTACACGTTTTCAAATCTCTTTCCTAATTACAAGATGATCTCATAATTATGTGATATCATACAGTTTTCAAGTTAAATAACAAACAATATGTGTTAAATGTATGTACAAGTAGTGACATACACCCAGTTATTTCTTATTTGTAAGTCACAAGTACTTGCTATATTATAACAGCATGGACACAGGACATCCACAATTATTATCTGTCAATGTTTGGACTATGCAATTGATTAAAACTACTCTAAGATCAAGGATCACTGCTAACAAAACACAGAGTCAGACATTAAACAAGTGGCGTTGTGAGCAAGAGTACTCTTAGTAAAATTGTAATGAAGTCATACTTGTTATTATTATGTCATACGTTTATCATACAGTTTTTCTTCATCTGACTTAATCAATGATTTGGTGAATCATTTGTGCACCATCATTGGTTTTACTTATAGTTTTCTCTTCCTCTAGCTGTTATTTATGATGTAGCAAAGGTGAAACTAATCAATCATTTGATATTGTCTGTCCATCTCTCTCTCTCTCTCTCTCTCTCTCTCTCTCTCTCTCTCTCTTTCTCTCTCTGTCGTCCTTGGCATCTTACTCTCTGTACAGTTTTGCTGTATATTATGGGTTTTGTCAAATCATTTTACCCATCACTGCCCCAACACAGGTTCTTATTTAATACCGACTCTGCTATGGCTCAATGTGGCATTCATATTTATTCTTACTATTGTTCTGAATAAGCTGCGTTGTTTTTTTGTTTTTTTGTTTGGCCCTTATTCAAAATCTTTTGGATTGAAATGTTGGCTTGATATGGCCTGTCTTATCCATATGGCTGTAAAATATATTTTATGTTATATTATTGTAAATCCTTTCTTGCCCGTATCCATCGATCCTAATAACTGGGAATCTCATCATGATATATCTCCATTTATTTCGTCATTGTAGTCATACTTTCATCATAACTGATTTTTAAAAATCTTGTGCTGAACCTCAGTATCGTTAATGTGGTCTAAATATCAAATTCACAGGCTCTTAGAAACGCATTAGATCTTAAAAGATAGCTTAGGATATAAACTAAAATAATTGCTTGGAATGTATTAGTACAGACAATTTAAAACAAAAGAAAGACATTCAAATAAATTGACTGAAGTTATACTCACCAATATCAAGTTTACAGTTCTGACCAGCCCAACCTTTAGAACAGACACACACATAGCCAGGATAGGTGTTCATGCACACTCTGTGGGAGGGAGTCAAATTGTTCATACCAGTGAAATTACCTTCTGTAGCATTAGTAACAGATGAACACAGTGACAAGTCCTCAATACACTCATTAATGTCCTCATCACACATTCGTCCTGTCCACCCTTCAGCACAGGTGCAGAGATACCCAGGATTTGAATTCTGACATATAATGTGTTCACTTTTTGATTTCTCGATATCACTTGAGTTTTCTCTTGTTCTACAAATATCTGGAAACTGTAGACACTCATTTATATCGTCACTGCACAAATGTCCTGTCCAGTATTCCTGACATTTACAGTTGAATGTACCAATTGTATTAACGCATGTTGCATTATTTCTACAGGGTGACACCTCCATGTCACATTCATTCACATCTTCTTCACATCTTATCCCTTTCCAATTCATGGGACAATCACAGTTAAAGCCACCTTGTGTGTTGGTACATGTACCTAAATTATAGCAGTGACCTTTGTCACACTCATTGACGTCTTCCTCACATCTGGTCCCTTTCCAATTCATGGAACAATCACAGATAAAGCCACCATGTATGTTGGTACAGGTCCCTAAATTATAGCAGTGACCTTTGTCACACTCATTGATGTCTTCCTCACATCTGGTCCCTGTCATCCGTCCAAACAATCACAGGTAAAGCTGCCAAAGCTGTTGTGGCATGTTGAATTGTTCTCACATGTATTGTCCACATCACATTCGTTCACATCTGTCTCACATAGACTTCCTGTAAACTGAGCTGGACAGGTACACAGGAACCCTTCATTAATATTCTCACAAGTTCCACCATTCTTGCAGGGATCAGATAGGCACTCATTAACATTTTCCTCGCAGGTTCTTCCTTGCCAAAAAGGTGAGCATTTGCAATCAAAACTGTCATGAATGTCAGTACAACTAGCTCCGTTTTTACAGATTCCACCCAAGCACTCATTGATGTTTTCCTCACAGTTCACTCCTGAAAGGAGAAATACATTTTGTATTGTACAGACATGGTAGGAAAAAAAAATAAAAACACTTAAAAGAAATCTGGCAAATTTATGGGAAAAGTCTTAATTTAATTAATTATTTAAATTTGTGTCAACATCACAGAGAAATTAATGGAGAAAGAATGTTTAAAGTTCCCTGGACAGCTAAAACACCAATGAGGACATTGTCAAAGAAACCAACACAAAAATCGAGCTCCTAAAAAATATCAGAAATAAACAATCAACATTTGTAAACACATCATGAGAAGAGGAATGTTGGAATACTTGGGTACAACTGGCAAAAAAGATAAAGATAAAAATAAAGGGGAAGAGAGATCGCGGGCGACAAAGAGAGAAGATAATAGATAGCTTGGTGTCGTGGCATGGTAACCAGTAAACAACAGAATTGATACCATGCACTGCGTATAGAAAATTGTAGAGGAACATGATCGCCTTCATAAACCGGTATGACACATGATGATGAGTAGTTGCTATAATTTCCTTATTCTGTTGCTTGGCCTTAATCTGAATAAGTCCTGAAGGCGCCGGCACTGTGGTCAGTCCGTGGTTATTTATATCGGCATATACCATTTTCCGGACAGTACTGTAGAAATTCATGTGAGCTTTGTTTTTGCTCATTTTATGTTTGCGACCTCTGTAGAAGATGCTTAGCAATCATTTTACAAAGTCACAAACACGATGTCAAATCTTGCTCGGCGGTGGTGAACTAAGGCAGAAACTATAAGGCAACCGTCACGATTTGGAGAGAACTGTCAGCTTCAATATGGAAACGGGACTGCAGATCTGACCTAACAAACATTAATGAAGACTTGATTTGTTAACAGTGGGATGTAAAAGACTTCAACAGACTGCCTGTAGCGCAGTAGTAATGCAATGGCCTTTCAATAAAGTGAGCACAGATCGACTGTAGCTTGATGCTCTCCACCTGACCCAGATTAAGAAAATCAGTACGTGATTCAATGAGCTAGATAAAGCAAAAGAGTGCAAGGAAGATCACAGTCATCAGAGATTTCAGACCTCAGAGAGATGCACAATTTGTATTTATGACTGTCCAAAATCTGGCTATGGCAAATTGTTTCTGATGAGATGGTATTAAATTTAATTTATCAGATAATCCAGATGGTAATTTATTATTTAGATGTTCATAAGGCTAATTCATATGACAAAAAAGGAAAGAATTGCAAAAATTTTGGAACAATTTGTGTTATATAATGAATAAAGATAAACTATAGAATAGTGCCAACACATACGTCATTAACATGCAATGAAAATAAACAACAAGAGAATCTCAAAGCAGGTCCTCAGATTGGGAACAGGAGGGTAAGAGAAACGAGGTCGACCTAAAGAAACACTAAAACGAGCAGTGAGGCAAGAGACAAGTACAGCAGGAATCTGCTTCCTTATTCAGATTGAATAACTCGCCCAGAACAAGGTTATGTGGCGAGATACATTGTAGGTCCTGTGCAAGGTCTGATGCTTGATAGCAAAGGTGGTTGGACGCAAAGAGACTAGAATTTATATCCCATATGCCGTCTTTGGTTTGAAAGGACAATAGATATATTAGATAGACAGACATACAGACCGGCAAGCAGGCAGAGAGACAGACAGATATAATATTATTATTAATATTAATATTATATTTATATATACATTTTTAGCCAATAATTGTAAATATTAGATCAGTGGTTCTTAGGAATTTGGTGTCAAGATCATCGCTGTTGCTACAGAGTTCGTTTATCTGATCATAATTTTTTCATGGTGTTCGTTAGTGTGTGGTAGGTGTACTTCACACTGTGCAACGTGCTGAAAAGGTGATATGAGTACTATGGAGTTGTCCTTTGTGCAATGACGATGATTTGTAGGCTCGACCATAACAATCTGAAAATGTATTCCGATTCATAACTGATTGCTTGTGTAGGGAAAAGTGAACCAGAACTTATCAAGATGAGTCCCAGAACTTTGAAGAGGGTCTGAAAACGGACTGACCCGTTCAGCCAAGTGTTATTTGGATCGATGAGTGAAGGCAAACCATAATTATCACCCTTAAATCGGTTATGCTTGGTAAAAATATATATGTTGCGGCTTTCTTTAAATTTAACATCCCTCTAAGAACAAATAGGGAGCAATTGGAGTCGTCAGTAGTGATCTAGGGCATTTAGAACGGGTAAAGGTGGCGCGATTGTACGATATTTCTTATATAAATAGTCTACCGGCACATCCCGGCACATTTTTTCTTATATGAGAGTCTACCCGAAATTTTTTTTTCTATATGAGAGTCTACATTTTTCCTTATTTGAAAGTCTACCTGGTGACCTCACGCTGACCTCTTGTGGCGTCGGGGTGACCTGATGTTTTGTTTCGTGAAGGGGGTAGGCGGGGACGGGTGCCATAACTTTGTACATTGTACTCTAAGACAATAAAAACAGTGACAAGTTTATTTATTTATTGTTTTATTCGTCTATATCTCACAATAGATAACACATTTTTAAGACAATAATGCATTCTTTAACTAATGTACATTATAGACATATGTAATTCATAAGAAACAAAGTAGTTTATTTACAAGTAGTAATACATGTTAGTGTTAAATGGCTAGATGTAGAAATAGGAGAGTGAGTTCCAATGTTGTGTGTATGTGTATACTGATAGCTTGTGCGTTTTAAACCCAATATTTTTACCACCCCCGGCTTGTTTTTAGGTTAGGAGCTCTGTGAAAGTATCCTTATCTAATTTGTTGTGTCGTTTATTAAGGCTCTTGGTGCTAACTTTCACATAATCCCCAAAACAGTAATAAGTCTTGCTGCATAAGAATATCATCCCATCCCCCGAATATTCCAACTTGAACAGCCCAGGAGTACGTTTGTCGTATAACTGTCTCGCCTTACACTCGGAACAATCATACTTTACTCTGCCCCTGTACTGAATGAAATCTGCCCGATGGACTTCACAAGTCTCTGAAGGGAAACATTTGTCGTACTGTGAGAAAAACTCGTCTACCTTATCGGTTTTAACGACCTCTTCTAACGATGTCGCGCTGAGGGCCAAGTACAGACTATCCGTATCCATTTCCGAGAGTTTAAAGTCGGACCTGTTTACGAATCTTTCGAGGAAGTCATAGTAAAATTGTAGCATCCTCAATTTGGCGTACTGGTAGACGAAAAAAACCAATCTGTGAAGGAAGATCCCACAGGATACCTCGTTTTCCCATCGACACCTCGTACAGGTCCTCAATGTCATGTTTTTAAACCGTGGGTTATTTACCAACTTGGATGTATTGGTCCCCGCCTTAACATAGAATACGTCCACGTGTTTCGCCATATTCGTCAAGGTCTTCCCGTAGGCCGAGTTTCCAAGAAGTTTCATTGTATCGCTAACTATTTTTTTTTCGTTTCAATCACCAGCCCGATGCGCCTCTGTGACCTTGTCACTAAACTCCTTAAAACAACTAACGGGTAGGTACTCTACCACCTGGTATATTTTATTTACCTCTAGCCCATGTGCTAAATACCACTTTAGCAGGGGTGTGGCCAACAGAATCTTTGTTCCACTATAACTACCCACGAGAGTACGTCTGGGGGTACGTAATAGTTTGTTTTTGGTGGCGTACTCCCACATAAAGGGGTCCATATCATCTATGCCTACATCTACATTTTTAAAGATGGGCCTTTAACTCGTCGGGGACGTGAATGTCACACTCGACGAGACCAAAAAACGAGTTGTCTGAAACTGAATCTATAATGGCTTTATCCGTGATTGGTTTATGTTTAGCAAAAGATGGTTTAGAACCACGCAGGTTCTCATCTATGAAGACCTGAATAGCCGGTGTTGTTTTCTTTAGTTTTTGCCACTCACACTCCCACATAACGACGACGCGAACACGGTCGAGACTCTTTAGATAAGCCGTTATTTCACAGGTGTTCGCGTACAAATCAGTCAACTGTATTTTATTCACCGGATTGACTTCGCGTTCCCGGGTGATGTCACAGTTTGGATGACCGTGAAAGAGACAGCCGTGGAACTCATACACGGTCCTACTGGATTTATCCCACCCATCCACTCTAAACTTGCGTTTACCCAAAGCCATCTCGCGAGCATTAAACTGGGTTTTCAAATGAACCTGGTTTTGGTGGGCCACCCAAGTCAGATATTCTCTACACTGGCGCGTGTAATAGTTCATCTTAAGGGGTTTATACCCATCTTCAGCCTTGCGTTTGACCGTATAATCGGTGGGCATCTTTTGCATTAGTGCCCATAGATAAAGGGCGTTCGCGTCATAGCCTTTAATGCCGCGTACCACTTTTTTAGTGTTTCTGATGAAGCTTTTATCCTTCTCTTCGTACGGATGAAAGATAATAAAGGGGCCTCCGACGATATTCTGTCTTATGGTATGATGAAAATCGGCTTCCTTTTTTGCAATTAGGGAAAAACCAACATCTCTGGGGAGAGTTTTAAACAGATACCTCAGAGTTATTCCGGGGACCGAAATCGCGTTCTTAAACATATCGATATCTAAATCCTCGTAAAACCAAAACTGCTGACTCAGTGCTTCTAAGAAGGGGACTACATCTTTGTTAATATACCACACTAAAAGTCCCTAAGGGTTACCATGTTATTGTCCTTCCAGACATTTTTACACAGAGCTTACTACTCTTCCGAAATATTACAATTTTTTAGTTTGGAAAAGAAGGCCGAGTGAGGAGGTAACTCCCTCTCATTCAACTTGTTTAAATCCGTTATGTACTCGTAACAGAAAACACCCTTGGTCTCCTCTACTTTGTAAGCTGCCAAGTACTTGCTGCAGCTGAAACCTGGCGCTAGATAATTTACTATATCTAAGAACTTTAACCTCTTGGTGGCGAGACACATGATATTATTGTTTCGCTTAACTATAAAAACTTTTTCGCCGAGTCGGTTTTCTTCTACTTCTATCCGCTTCTCCTCATCATCCTATCTCTCGCCTTCCTGATCGTGCCCCTCCGCATCATCCTGTCTCTCGCCTTCCTGATCCTGCTCCTCATCATCATCCTGTCTCTCGCCATCCTGATCGCTGTCCTCAATATACTCAACACCCTTACTAGTTATTTCAGGTATGGAGGTGGCAGCGAAGTAATGTATTAAATAGGGCTTTATTAAATTTATATCGTCCTTACCCGAGTAGAAGCCTATCACAGGGAGCTGTTTCAAGTAAGCTTTTAGATGACTTCTCAGGTCGGACTTCTCCCGATCACGCCTTTGAGCACACGCGGTCAGCTTTTCAAATAGTTCTTTGTAATCTTCTTTTAAAATTTTGTAAGCCTCGTTCGAGATGGAGTTTAGATAATCAAGCATTTTATTTACTAATTTCTGAATATCGCCCTCGCTGACAGACAGGCTCTCTAAATCCAGGAACGGTAGACGTCACAGATACAGAGGGACATGTTTTGCTAAAAATGTGTCGTAGCAGCTTTGGTGATGGGCAAGTCGGTATTATCAAAATAACACTCGTAATCAAAGGTGGCCCTATAGGGATACACGAAACCGCCTGGTACTTCAATACTCTCTACCTATATGGCATCTGCAATAGTCTCGCTAGGTGTGTAAATTCTCCCTCTAAAAAAATCTTTAGATTTACCCCCGTTACATGTTTGGTGGTGCCGGGTCATTTTAGCATAACAACTCCATAATTTCCCACATTGTGGACAAGAGAATGCACTAGCCGCTTTATTAATATCAGTAATGTACATGAAATGACCCTTGTGAAACAAGACTCGCATATTATTATCATGCGATCCCCTACTTCTGAGTTTGGAACAAATAGCCTCTTCATCATTGAACTCAAATACATCAATGTTTATACCAAAACATTCCTCCAAGTGTGATAGTTGTTGTAAAGTCACACCTGGAAAAATGTCCACGAAAAGTATGCCCCAATGTAAGTGCCACTGACTCACGAGATGACGAGTGGCCCATTCCAGATTGTCGACATCTCTCCCTTTATATAACGCCAAACAGCGAAAAAAACATAGGTTGTCATTATAAAAATTCTTACTCGACCGACACTTCTGCATGGTGTAAATGTACTTGTTGTTGGTAATATGAGGTGCTAATTCCTCCAGACAACACCCAATGGGGAAGTCATGTATGTGGAATAAATAGAAACTAGTCGCGGTAAAGCTCTCCACCATCCACTTAGTGTCGGGTCTGTTGAACAGGGCAATATCAACCGGATTGTGTTCCTTTAGAGAGTCTACAAATCGTGTGAAATCTGCAAGATTATTGATTAACTGGGGGAATTCGAGAACCGCCGAGATATTGAGGGAAGAGTGGAAGAAGCGTAGATCACCAGTGTTCCTGTGTCTAAGGATCAGGTGGTGACCATAGTTAATTTTTAATCGGGTTGTCTGACTGTCAAACACAGCTCTAAAAGAGCAGACCAGTCTGTGGTGAATGGACGATCAGGTGAGTGGAAAAATGTATATGTAGAAACTGTCTTGTTGATAGTTGCGTGGGTGTTTATAGCTGACCAGTTTTGTTGGTATATAGCCCGTACATCATCAGGTAGTGTTGCTATGGGTCATCAGTCTTGAATTTTTTACTTGGAGGTGAATGTTCTTTGTCTATCTTTCGTTTGTTCGTTGTAGAAAAGGTCGATGGTGCAGTAGATGATGAGCCTGATGGTGAAGTGGGTGATGATGATGATGGTGAAGCTGGTGGTGTAGAAGGAGCCATTGATGAAGCTGGTGTTGTTGTAGAATGTTTTAGTCTCATATGTCTGGCTATAGAACTACTTCTCGTATACGTGTGCTGACAAATATTACACACTTGTCGTATAAGCTGATGAGCACCTAGAGTGTGTTCCAACAAATCGCGGCGCCATTTAAATATCTTTGGACACAATAGACACTAATGTTCGTCAGAAGCTGCGTCTTTATGAGAAACCATCTGTAGAAAAAAAAATAAATAACCCTTTGTCAACAATACTTAAATAGGCTAGTTTAAACACATTAAGAAAATTAACCATCACGACTTAAAATACTTAGTTTAATCATCCAATAAGAAAAGACGAAATTATAATACAATACTTATCTTAACTACTTTAAACACATTGAATAACCTGTTATCGATAAGCCTTAACATGCTTTAAGAGAAAACAAAAAAATACTTCAACTTACACTGTAAAATATAGCCTCAATCCTCTAGACTGAACATTAATATGACATATCAAAATCACAAATCTTTTTTTTTAATCAAAAAAACTTATAATACAGCTTCTCGCATGAGTCTACTTTAAATATAATATGGTAACACATGAATAAATTATTCAATCAGCGAGTGACTATCCCAACATCGACTGATATCTGGATTAACCAAGCAGAGAAGCACATTAGTATGGGAGGCGGAGTAAAGAAATGATTGACAGCTGGGTTATCCAATCAGAGAAGTGGGTGAATACTGACCTCATTTCCCGCTTGACAGGCCGTCGACTCTGGCTCATAGGGGTGGTGGTGGTAAAATTTCATCATCCTCAGCATCATAGGTAGTGGCTGTGGGTTCAGCGGTGGGGCCAAGTAATGCGGGTGGTGAGTTACTTGAACTGACAGGGGAGGGTGGTGCAGAATCAACTCCTTCCCAAATTTACGTTTTCCTTTATTCGTTGGGTTATATGTTTCCCACACAAGAAGACTACATCCTCTTTCGTGAATTTATGATATAAAATATCAATTATTTGCGCGCAAAGGCGCTCCTCAAACTCTAGAAGACACGAGTGAGGTAACTGGTTGTCATGTTTCACCTGACACCCTTTACAATAACCTTATGGCTGATACTGTAAAATACACAGCACCTTGTCAAACAAAAGGTATGGTCTGTTAGATGCCATTTTACGGAAATCTGTAAAACAAGAAAAGCACATCAAAAATATTTGGAAAGGGACAGAGAATTTAGTACATGATAAAAATACTTTAAATGTGATAATACTCATGAAAAGGGTCATCAGTGACGATGGACCCTCGGTGGAAACACTCCTTCACAGTTCTGATTGTGGTCCCACAGGTTGTGGAAAAACTCTATTTGTTCAAAAGTTTCTACAGAATTTAAAAGAGCTAGTTGTCCCCGTACCCGAGGAAGTTATATGGTGCTATTTTAACTTATTCAAGAGACTCATGGACAATAGACCAATAGATGAGAAGCAAAAGAGAGATCTTTTAATGAGACCATGCTCGGTACCCAATCAAGCGGGTTACCATCAAAATTTTTGCCATTGCTACAGGCATGTTTTCCCACAACCAAGACAATTTATTCCCGGATAGTGATAGCGCTGATTACCGCCAGTGCTTTTAATGATGTTTATAACACTAACCCGTTCAATTTTCAACACTTTGGTTTGACTTATATGAGTCTGACGGTTGACGGGCGATGTGTATCCTGAAAGCCCTTAGCTATGAACTTTGAACATAATCACGATGCGCGAGCCTTTTTTGGTACAAATTTGGCCATGGGCTTGATTGTTAGAGATGCTGGAAATGGTATCGGTTATCAACAGTTCAAGGATGGCTTTTGTCTGCTTATTTTTGACCTCTCACCCAGTCTTCTAGATGGATCCCAGTTTGAGCTAGCCAGGAGTGGACCCTTGTCGACAGAGCTCAAGTTCGCCGCTCCCACGACAACTCCTCTACAAGTTATTGTCTACGCCGAGTTGGATTCAGTACTGGAAGTGTCCAAGACACGTCAGGTTCTAACAGACTACGCTGTTTGAGAAAATGAACACGGGGGATATTTACAGTCTCTTGATGTCCGATGTTTTCGTTCGACGTTGCTCCCTTGTTAGTGTGCTCACACGAAACAACTTACCACTCATCATCGATCCAACCAAGACTGCAGCCTTTGTTATAAACACTGACCCTGCCCACAAACCAGGTGAACACTGGGTGGCCCTTTTTTACAACGGCATCGGACATATAGAGTATTTCGATTCCTACGGTTTACCTTCCAGGCACATTGATTTTTAAAATTTATCGACAGGAATTCACATGTTCCATTCGTCTACAACCCACGAGTGTTACAAGACTTGTTTAGCAACACGTGTGGTCTATATTGTGTTATTATATAATTTTAAAGTGTTGTGATTCGAGCATGGAGTCGTCTAGCGTTAATATGCCAGCTTCATTTGATGTCTGTGATCAACGTATTTTCATGTCTCGTACAAATGAGAATATAATTTCATTGTCAAAAGATGAGGCAGTCTCAGTTTCTGATTTTCATAACAGACCATTGATAAATATAAGGTCATATCGTGGTGAGAGTCTGCTTATGTTTCCACCAGAACTGGAATAACACTCTCGAGAGATGAATTTACCACACTAGTTGATATGCGAGATGACATTTTATCAGCTTATGATAACCTCAACTGCACTACGTCGCTTGTTGACCAACCGAAAGATCCTAGAGACATGTATGCCTCGAGTGATTCAATTTCCACACAGTCGCCAATTACCTACGCCGTCTTTGATCAAGGATTTGTCAAAATGGAGGGCGATTGTGTTTTGAATGCTAATCAACCTTCGTATTCATCAGTGTTTGATAGCCATTTAGCTCAAACAGACAGTTCCAACAAAGCAAGGAAGCCCAGACGAGTAAAATTAATAAATTCTGCAGTCGCACAGTGACATTTTTTATTATTTAGTCTGTGGGATTTTTATTATTTAGTCTATACACGTGACTATATTAGTATGTGTATTTTTCATTGTTTTGAATTCATATTTGTACTATTTAAATTATCATTGTTCATTTATAAATATTTGAATGCATAACATGTGTTGTCTACGTTGATGTATTAAAATAAATTTATGTTTCATTGAGAAAAATAAAATTATGTTTTATTGTGAGAAAATAAACATTATAAAAAGATCATATTTATTTGTTTCTTATTTGACTTGTTTTAATTTATTTAATTTAAAATTAATTTGTTGTATTAAAATAAACAACAGTATATAATATATGAAATGGGGTTCGACTTACGGTTTGTAAAGAAATTTACTTGCACAGCCACGTACACTCTTGCTTGAGTTACAGCCAAGACACTCGTTGAAACTGCTTCAGAGACGATTGTGAGACTTACTGCTTGAATCTACTTATATACAGTTCTAAACTCTCTGTCCGTTCAATTACTCTCCAGTACCATATTAATTTCCCCCCCCCCCTAAAAAAAACATATCACATTAAAACAGCCGCCCAGTAAAATTCCCCTGATAAATGACAATCCAGCCGTTCAGTTGTTAAAAAGGCATTAACGGACCCTAGCGACCAGTCTCACCGGCGCCAAGCATTCAAGTTATCCTTTGATGTCCAGTTGCCGTTCTGAAATTAAACTCGTTTCCGAGCCCGGGCGACCAGTTTCACCGGAAGCAAGCACTAAATTTATCTTTTGAGCTCTCCGCGAGCAGTCTCACCAGCCCCAAGCCTTTGATGGCCGGCTACCGGCTAGTTGATAAACTCGTTAGTGTGGCTCTGTGGTCAGTATCACGGGCAAACACTAGCGTTATCCTTTGATCTCCACGCGGGCAGTCTCACCGGAAGTAAGTACTCAAGCGAATCACGGAGAACCGGGGTCTTATTCGCTTGTGTTTCTGTAAGTTTCGCGTTTGGTGGCATACATTCATTAACCCGCATTCGTGTACCTAGACATGTGTAACGGACTGACTAATTTTTTAGCATTAGAAGCAAGGAAGTTTTAGATATATATATATACTAAAACTTATCTTAAATAAGACTGTTTTGAAAGTACAAAGTATTGTCACTGTTTTTATTGACAGTACAATGTACAAAGTTATGGCACCCCACCCCGCCCACCCCCTTCACGAAACAACACAAGAGGTCACCACGACGCCACAAGAGGTCAGCGTGAGGTCACCATGTAGACTTTCATATTAGGAAAAATGTAGACTCATATAGAAAAAAATAAATAAATTTCGGGTAGACTCTCAGATAAGAAAAAACGTTCCGGAATGTGCCGGTAGACTATTTATATAAGAAATATTGGGACGCTTTCGGCACGTTTACCCGTTCTAAATACCCTAGATCACTACTGTCGTCAGTCGCTGGACACTGCGAGACTTGCTGAGGAGGGGATCTGAGCACCTATGGACATGTTCGGAGTGCGATGATGATGACCCACTACTAACTCATTAACTAAATAACAGATAGGGAAGAGGTTAAGAAACAAGGAGAAGATGAAGAAATAAACAGAAGATGAAGAAATAAACAGAAGATGACGAAATAAGCAGAAGATGTAGAAATAAACAGCAGAAGAAGAAATAAGGAGAATGTGTAGTAATAAGCAGAAGGTACGAGTTGTAGAATGACCATGTTAAATATGTATTTTTTTTTAAATATGTTTTGAAAAGGATAATATTCGCATCAATGGAAGACAAATTAAAAACTAAGTAAAATGCAATATTTTCTTGCCTTATTATATAATCATGATTGCTAATATGAACATGTTGTAGTTGTCGCTGCCGTTATATTTGTCCATTTCGTGTATTTGTCGAAGGTGTGGCAAATTGTTTTCTTTTAAAGTGTATTTATACAATTATTAGCAAGGCATATTTTTTAAATTATTTTCCGCAGCCATGGCTCTGTTAACTTACTTTGTTACTACCCGATTTTTAAAAAATTGTGTGTACAGAGTATTTATTAACAAAACACAATTTCAGTTATAATTACACTTGCAATATCACAATAAAACTGATAATCACGTAGGATATTGACAATTCAAATGTTGTGGGAGCCAGATTCTAAGAGGGGAAAGTTAAATGATCATCACCATCATTTACCGTCTCCTCATGGAAGGTTGGGTACCCTGGAGGCTTTCCTGCTCTGTCTCTTGCTTGATAGTGCAGGTTGTCATAGTCTGATTTGTCCATCATGTTACTTGTCCACGTTAGTCTTGGTCTGTCTCTTCTACCTTGTATTTTCCCCTCCAAGATTACTTGTTGTAGGCTGTTGTTTCTTTTAAATTGCCCCAAAAATCTCATTTGTCTTGTTTGAATTGTATTTATTAGTTCTCTTTCATATTTAGTTGTTTTAAGACTTCATCATTTGTTTTCTTTTCTTTCCATCCAATTCTTCCTATTCTTCTATATATCCACATTTAAACGGCTTCAATTTTTATTCTGTTTTCTTTTCTAATGTCCATGTTTCTGCACCATACAGGAAAATTGAGAATATATTTCTGCTCTTCTAATTCATTTTGACTACCAATTTGAATATCTCTCGATGCCTGCCGCAGGTTAGTTTCCGCAGTCCTTCTTAGTGTTCTGGACATTTTTTTTGGCCCGGTTATTTTATTTTTTTTTAACTCTCCTACTATTCCTTCTCCTACTATTGCTTCTTCTGACATGTCCAATTTATGTTAATTTCTTGCTTAGAATGTATTGTAGAAATCAGTTCTCACATATTTTTTTATCTCTCTTAGGTGTTTGTGTTGGTCTTCATGTGATAATCATTGTATTTACTGTTTCACCAATGCTGAAATTGTCTTTTTGCTTGCTTATTCGTGTCTACGTTTTTGAGACTGGAGCATTCAGGGTGTTGAATAATGGCTGCTTGCGACTTTACATTACATGACGCGCCAGGGGAAGACACCATCGAGCCTTAGCAAAAAAACAGACGTCTACCAGAAATACAAAACAAAAGCAACACATAAAAATCATCATCAGGTCGTGTGTCCTTCGCAGGACGATGCGCTCACCACACCCCGTGTGAATGGATATGTTTCTAGCCATATATCTCACTTCTTATGTTGTCATATTCAGAGTCTTTTGGATGTCTTGAAAGCACTTTCTTCATGGAGTACCCCTGACGCGTCGTTTTCGAGCCATGCCTTTCATTATTGTTCTTTCCAGCTCACTGTGTCTTTTGACGTAGCAATGTTATTTTAATTTCATCTGTAGAATGGTGATTATAAGCCAGTTCTTTGTAATGTTTAAGTCGTTAAATGTCTTCATTGCTCTTTTTCATTATCCAATGTATTTTAAGGATTGTTCTGTAGCATTTTGTTTCCAATACTACAATTTTTTCCCCTTGCTGTTTGTGAGATTGGCCATGATTTACAACCATATATCGTTATTGGGACATATATAAACCATAAGCAATTTATTGTAATTTTACTGCCTTGCTGGTATTGTGTCACATTTACACACGCCACACTTCATGGCGCTTAATTTTTGTGTTCCTATGATCGCATTCTGGCAGTCTCAGGTTTTTATTACTACAGATCTCATGTATTCATGGTTTATTGAATTTTCAAGTTCTTCGCTGTTGATGAGTTTGGGTAGGATTAAGATCTTTGTCAATGGACACTATCCTGGTTTTCTGTATATTTAGATTTAAAAAATAGTAATAATCAACATTGTAAAACATCTAAAGATATAAATAAAAGATACCAGCTGCGCATATTTTCGTTCCATCCGTCAGGTTACAGGTATAATGTTCAAGTAAATCGTTTTTAGGCTGACAGTATTCTGAGCAGTTTTGACCGTAGTAATTCTGTCCACAGTAGACCAGTGCTTCAAAATCCAACCTGATTAAAAATCAAAAATAACTATTAAACATTGTGTATATTGTGAGCTAACAATCTGAACAACGTTTGGAAACTAATGAACCTAAGATACAACATTAGACTAAAGTGCACACTGCTAATATCTATTTCTATATGAAAGCAAGGAACAAGCCAACATGTAGAATGAGGAGTTAGTATAAAGTTTGAGGAATTTCATACAGTAACCATATATATGAACGTAAAGGCCAAAAAATAATGACAAATAACATATCCTCACGTGAGAAGCTTCCTAAATCTTATTATCTCCGTTCTCATTTGCCTTTCAGTGTCGAGGGGAGATATAGTTTGCGATCTTTTACTCTTATGTTGACATCTCTACTATTGTTACCTAGTGTTTATAATATTCTATCAATCCATTTTTTTCTTGATCGGTCTTTGGATCTGGTGGTCTCGAAGATTTTGTTGAAGTCACGCTGTGTCGTGGATCGTTCTGTTTCACAAAGTGGTCAGACGTTTGTATTATATTGTTTATTTATCTGTTCAATGGCGGATTAATTCACCCTTTACTTCTGAACTTATTTGTATATATCAGACCACTTCCTGTCAAGCATCTAACTCGTTGAATTTCGACTGTTGCTGTTTTTATTGTTGCTCTTGAGACTAGCGTCCAGGACTTGCATTGAAAGTACAACATTGGAACGAAGATGATGTTATAAAGTGTCAACTTTGTCTCGGATCGTTTTCTTGGTTGTGGCAACACCTGTCCGATGATTTGACAAATTGTGTTGCGTCTTGAGTTTATTTCTGCTGCTTGTTAATTATCGATTGTTACTTGATTTCATTTGTATTAAAATTCATCCAGTTGTTTTAATTGTCTGCAGTTTATTGTGAAGTTGATGTTTGTTTGTTTTTTTTTTTTTTTGGTTGTGATTTTCATTATTTCTGTCTTGCTTGTTTTAAAGTAGTATATTTGGCGAGTTTGCAATTAATTATATCTAAGTGTTTTTATAGCTTTTCTATTCTTCCATGTATTAGTGCCTGATTGTCTGCGAATAGAAACTTGTTAATTTCCTCTGATTCAGGAGGTTGACTTACATCAGCAGTCCATGTAAATAATAAATAATGAAAGCGATATTACGCACATCTGTCATACTCCTGTTATAACGTCAAAGTGATAGAACCCACCTCTGTCATACTCCCGTTCTAACTGTAACAGTGAGGTGAAATTGTGTAACAATGAGGTGAGTGAGGGAGCAAATTCACGGGGAGAAAGTGGAAAATTAACTCAGACAGAATAACTTATTTTCCGTGAATAGTGAGAGTGTTCAGTTAGAAAGGGGCAGAGAATTAAAAGGATCGGTGATTGGCTGGGAGGGGGGGGGAAGATATAGTCAAAGTACAAGGTTAGATAGGAGAGGTTTATTCAAGCGGACGGCCTGAGAACAGTGTCGTCGGGAGGCGGTGGCCATTATGGCTTACCAACCTCTATTGTGTTAATGTTAAATGTTCATGTTAATTATTTTCGAGCAAGGAGTTCGACAATGAGTTTAGTTTAGTTAAGAGTTTTGCTAGTTTTTTGTGACTTTAATCAGAGTCAGAGAGACTGTAGGAGATTAGCGAGGGGTTGACTGAGTCTGAGTCAGAGACACTGTAGGAGATTCACACAGGGGGCGGCTGGTGCGGCCACTGTTGTAGAAACCCTAACTAGATTTGGCGATAGGCCAATGGTACATGGAAGCATAGAGGGCTAAGAGTTAGTCCAAGAATCTCTCAAGTTATAATAGTGCAGAAGTAAGTCTCATGTTTAAAGTCGAGACAATTATTGTGTTTAGATTAGAGATTAGATTTAAGTTATAGACTTCAGAGTTTTTTTTCAGTGTGGACAAATAGAGTGCAAGAGTGATGGAGGCACGACTGTAATGAACAGTGCCTGCAGTCCATTTCGTGTGTGTGTGTGTATCCGAGCGCAAAGTAAGTTGCTGGCTTTTAACTGTTGTGTTACTTGACAAATTATCTGTTGATAAACTACTCATGTCATATTTTATGAGTGGACATTTTGAACAGTAAATCCTCGTCAGTGTTTCTGGTTGGTAAACGGCGTGGTGAAGAACGAACATTCAGGTTGCGCAGAAGACTGAGTCCTCAGATTGCTGTGGGGACGTTAAATAGGGAAGCGGAGTCCGTTTCCTGGTAATTCACGGGTTGACGGCGCAGTCAAGTAGAAGGCAGTCGTCAATAAGCAAGTCAAGAGACTGGCAGAGCAAGATACACAGCTACGGAGGCAGAAAGAATCGAGCGAAGTACTTACAGAACATTATCAGCCCATCAGCAGAGAAGCAGAGCATAGTATTGTGTATCTGAACCCGTAAAGTGTGTAACACAATGTACTACAGTGTGTGGCTTTCGCCCTGTCACGATTGTTACAGTTATTCGCCTTATAGGGGCGGTGTACACACCAAGAATGTTACATAACAACCTCTGCCATACTCCTGTTCTAACTCAAAGTGATAGTACCCACCTATGTCATACTTCTTTTCTGAATTGTGATGCATTGTAACCTCCTGTCTGATTTGAGTAAATCTAAATTTAACTTCATATTAACTGACATTCATTTTGATGCTTTTAATTTGACTCTAAGCTTTCACACAACTGCTACATGATCACTATTTCAGTCTGCCCTGGTCTAGTTTTCAAAAATGCAAGACTGTTTCTAAATCTATTGTTGTTTATCATTGTGTAATACATTTTATTATGTGCGTTGTCTCCTGGGCTTTCCCATGTCCACAGACGTCTTGGATGTTGCATAAACCAGGCGTTTCCTATCATCATGTTGTGTATTCTTGCCCAGTCAATAAGTTTGTCACCTCTTTCATCCCTATCGCATAAGCCATAATAACCAACAAATTCCTCAACTCTATCCTTTCCTACTGTTGCCTCCCCTACATCTATGGTGTGTTCATGTGGTTTGCATTCCTGAAGTGCCATATTACGCTCGTTGTAAAATCTCTGTCATATTCCTGTTGTAACATAAAAGTGATAGTGCGCACCTCTGTCATATTCCTGTTCTAACTTCTCAAAGTGATGGTACGCATCTCTGTCATATTCCTGTTCTAACATCAAAGTGATAGTACGCACTTCTGTCATATTCCTGTTCTAACTTCTCAAAGTGATAGTATGCACTTCTGTCATATTCCTGTTCTAACATCATTGTGATAGTACGCACTTCTGTCATATTCCTGTTCTAACATCAAGGTGATAGTACGCACTTCTGTCATATTCCAGTTCTAACATCAAAATGATAGTACGCACTTCTGTCATATTCCTGTTCTAACATCAAAGTGATAGTACGCACTTCTGTCATATTCCTGTTCTAACATCAAAGTGATAGTACGCACTTCTGTCATATTCCTGTTCTAACATCAAAGTGATAGTACGCACTTCTGTCATATTCCTGTTCTAACATCAAAGTGATAGTACGCACTTCTATCATATTCCTGCTCTAACATCAAAGTGATAGTACGCACTTCTGTCATATTCCTGTTCTAACATAAAAGTGATAGTACGCACTTCTGTCATATTCCTATTCAAACATAAAAGTGATAGTACGCACTTCTGTCATACTCCTGTTATAACGTCAAAGTGATAGAACCCACCTCTGTCATACTCCCGTTCTAACTGTAACAGTGAGGTGAAATTGTGTAACAATGAGGTGAGTGAGGGAGCAAATTCACGGGGAGAAAGTGGAAAATTAACTCAGACAGAATAACTTATTTTCCGTGAATAGTGAGAGTGTTCAGTTAGAAAGGGGCAGAGAATTAAAAGGATCGGTGATTGGCTGGGAGGGGGGGGGGGGGGAAGATATAGTCAAAGTACAAGGTTAGATAGGAGAGGTTTATTCAAGCGGACGGCCTGAGAACAGTGTCGTCGGGAGGCGGTGGCCATTATGGCTTACCAACCTCTATTGTGTTAATGTTAAATGTTCATGTTAATTATTTTCGAGCAAGGAGTTCGACAATGAGTTTAGTTTAGTTAAGAGTTTTGCTAGTTTTTTGTGACTTTAATCAGAGTCAGAGAGACTGTAGGAGATTAGCGAGGGGTTGACTGAGTCTGAGTCAGAGACACTGTAGGAGATTCACACAGGGGGCGGCTGGTGCGGCCACTGTTGTAGAAACCCTAACTAGATTTGGCGATAGGCCAATGGTACATGGAAGCATAGAGGGCTAAGAGTTAGTCCAAGAATCTCTCAAGTTATAATAGTGCAGAAGTAAGTCTCATGTTTAAAGTCGAGACAATTATTGTGTTTAGATTAGAGATTAGATTTAAGTTATAGACTTCAGAGTTTTTTTTCAGTGTGGACAAATAGAGTGCAAGAGTGATGGAGGCACGACTGTAATGAACAGTGCCTGCAGTCCATTTCGTGTGTGTGTGTGTATCCGAGCGCAAAGTAAGTTGCTGGCTTTTAACTGTTGTGTTACTTGACAAATTATCTGTTGATAAACTACTCATGTCATATTTTATGAGTGGACATTTTGAACAGTAAATCCTCGTCAGTGTTTCTGGTTGGTAAACGGCGTGGTGAAGAACGAACATTCAGGTTGCGCAGAAGACTGAGTCCTCAGATTGCTGTGGGGACGTTAAATAGGGAAGCGGAGTCCGTTTCCTGGTAATTCACGGGTTGACGGCGCAGTCAAGTAGAAGGCAGTCGTCAATAAGCAAGTCAAGAGACTGGCAGAGCAAGATACACAGCTACGGAGGCAGAAAGAATCGAGCGAAGTACTTACAGAACATTATCAGCCCATCAGCAGAGAAGCAGAGCATAGTATTGTGTATCTGAACCCGTAAAGTGTGTAACACAATGTACTACAGTGTGTGGCTTTCGCCCTGTCACGATTGTTACAGTTATTCGCCTTATAGGGGCGGTGTACACACCAAGAATGTTACATAACAACCTCTGCCATACTCCTGTTCTAACTCAAAGTGATAGTACCCACCTATGTCATACTTCTTTTCTGAATTGTGATGCATTGTAACCTCCTGTCTGATTTGAGTAAATCTAAATTTAACTTCATATTAACTGACATTCATTTTGATGCTTTTAATTTGACTCTAAGCTTTCACACAACTGCTACATGATCACTATTTCAGTCTGCCCTGGTCTAGTTTTTCAAAAATGCAAGACTGTTTCTAAATCTATTGTTGTTTATCATTGTGTAATACATTTTATTATGTGCGTTGTCTCCTGGGCTTTCCCATGTCCACAGACGTCTTGGATGTTGCATAAACCAGGCGTTTCCTATCATCATGTTGTGTATTCTTGCCCAGTCAATAAGTTTGTCACCTCTTTCATCCCTATCGCATAAGCCATAATAACCAACAAATTCCTCAACTCTATCCTTTCCTACTGTTGCCTCCCCTACATCTATGGTGTGTTCATGTGGTTTGCATTCCTGAAGTGCCATATTACGCTCGTTGTAAAATCTCTGTCATATTCCTGTTGTAACATAAAAGTGATAGTGCGCACCTCTGTCATATTCCTGTTCTAACTTCTCAAAGTGATGGTACGCATCTCTGTCATATTCCTGTTCTAACATCAAAGTGATAGTACGCACTTCTGTCATATTCCTGTTCTAACTTCTCAAAGTGATAGTATGCACTTCTGTCATATTCCTGTTCTAACATCATTGTGATAGTACGCACTTCTGTCATATTCCTGTTCTAACATCAAGGTGATAGTACGCACTTCTGTCATATTCCAGTTCTAACATCAAAATGATAGTACGCACTTCTGTCATATTCCTGTTCTAACATCAAAGTGATAGTACGCACTTCTGTCATATTCCTGTTCTAACATCAAAGTGATAGTACGCACTTCTGTCATATTCCTGTTCTAACATCAAAGTGATAGTACGCACTTCTGTCATATTCCTGTTCTAACATCAAAGTGATAGTACGCACTTCTATCATATTCCTGCTCTAACATCAAAGTGATAGTACGCACTTCTGTCATATTCCTGTTCTAACATAAAAGTGATAGTACGCACTTCTGTCATATTCCTGTTCTAACATAAAAGTGATAGTACGCACTTCTGTCATATTCCTGTTCTAACTTCTCAAAATGATAGTACGCACTTTTGTCATATTCCTGTTCTAACATCATAGTGATAGCACGCATATCTGTCATCCTCCTTTTCTAACTCATAGTGATAGTACCCACCTCTATTATCATCATCATCATCATCATCATCATCATCATCATCATCATGAAGTACCGTGCCTGCTGGCGTAGGTGATCATGTCTCTCCACAATTTTCGATCTCGTCAGTTATTTATCATTTCTACTGTTGACCTTCTCCCAAACCATTCTCTTAAGCTATCTAGAAACTCTTCTATTTGCTTCCCTCTATCTCTTCGTCCCTCGATTTGTTCAGTTGTTGCAATATATCCCAGCTGTTTCCTTCTCCTTACATAGCCAAAAGAATTATGATTGTTTTTTTTGTAATATTGAAAATTAGCCCTCTTTTTGCTTTGACCTCTTTCAAAAAGCTTTCATTAATCTTATTAACAATCCATGGCATTCTCAACATTCTTCTGTAAAACCACATTTCTACAGACTCCAGTGATTTTCTTGTATGTTGTCCTATTGTCCATGAGTCACATCCATATGTTTAGAATTTCTCTACATAACATATAAGAACTCTTTTTCTTGTTTCTATTGTCAAAAATGGATTGCACAGTATCTTCCTCATTTTTGGAAGCTGCTTTGGCCTGAGCCATTCTGCATCTTACCTCTGTTGTACATCTAGCAATGTTCCTAGATATTTAAACTCATTTACTTGTTTTAATATTCTTCTACTTGTCTTTATTGTGCACTGTTGTAATGACTTTTTCTTTGTCTTTATTATTACTTGTGTCTTTTTGCTATTAAGGCTGAGTCATTTATTTTTGCTTTCTTTCACTATAATATCTAACATTTCTTGCAACTCCTTTTCGCTCTTAGCTATTAAGGCTGTATCGTCAGCATACCCTAGATTATTTATCTTATGACATCCCATTGTTATTACAGTCATGCCTCTTATGGACCTTAAAATAATCTCACTATAAATATTAAACAAATCTGGTGACAGCACACAACCTTGCCTAACACTCTGTTTTATTTGTTGAAACATTTCCAATTGATTTCCAGTTCGTATGACCGCTGTTTGTTGCCAGTACATGTTCTTTATTATTCTTAGGTCTTTGCTTGTCTACGCTTATGCTTTCTAAAACTTTGATTATTTCTTGGTGCTTTACTTTGTCAAATGCTTTGGTGTAATCTATGAAACATAGGTAATGACCTGTTTTCACTTCTTTCTCTTTCTACTAAAAATCTGATGATGTAAATGGCATTGCTCGTTCCTTTACCTCCAACAAAACCACACTGTTCATCGCTAATTTCTGGACTGATTTTGTTTCGCACTCTTCGCATGATGATTCTTAGTAATATCTTAGTCATGTGACTCATAATGCTTATTGTGCGATGATGATCGCATTCCATCGCACTAGATTTCTATGACTATTGATTTTAGCAGGTCTTTGTGTATACATCTGCTGTTGTAGATATCATTCAATATTTTTATTATTATCTCTATTCCAAAATCCCCCATGGCTTCAATCTCTTCCTTAGTTATATTATCTGGTCCAGGCGTTTTTTTCCTGCTTTCACATTGCGTAAGGCGTCTTCCACAACTTTTTTGAGTATTTCTGGTCCTTCCCCATTATCCTTAATATTTACTTATGTTCGTTCATCATTATAAAGATCTTTAATGTATTCTGTCCATCAAATAATCAACATCACCTTATTCCTTTTCGTCTTTTTCTTCTTCCTCCTCTTCCTCACCATCTTCTTCAACATTTTTCTAACAATGTCTGATCTTCATCCTCCTCTTCATTATCTTCTATTTTATCTTCCTATTTTTTTTCACCCTCTTCGGTACCATTATGATTATCTTAATTTTTTTCCTCATCTTTATTAGCCGGATATTTTTTGTCCCCTTTTTTTCTTCTACTTTTACATCCTCTTCTTTGTCTTCCCATCCTCGTCAACCTTTCGGTATTTTGCAAGTTCTACTTTTACCTATTCTGCAAGTCACATTTTCGCGCCCGTCTCGGTTAGGCTGAAAAAGAGCATTTTTTAGACATGATCATGCAACGAACCTAAAACTCATTGTATCTATTTTTTTTAAAAATAGGTCTTTGTTTCTAGCTCAGCATTGGTATTATGCTCATTCCTTTTTATGGTCTTTTTTTTAAATTTCATTTTTCCATTTTTTTTTTTGGTTTTGACTTTTTCCGTGTTAGATCATGGAATGATTTTGTATTTGTTCATTGTGAGTTTCTCATGTGTTGTTGACAGCATCTCTATACTTGTGTCATTTGCGGTAGCTTAGTGGCAACGCGTTGTCTTCTTGTTGAATGTAAACTCAACCCAGCCCTAATGAAGAAAATGCAAACTTGGCGCAATTATCCGAGGTCACACGTAAATAATGGCGAGGAAGATCACCGGCCCCATCATTACCAAATGGCTGACGCAGTACTGTGAAGCGCAATAATTCACTTCTATATGGTAATAAGACATTTCACGGAGCACTTTGCTTTAAAAAATAAACAGCTATTAGCCAAGAATACATTTAGTACTCAAAAGAAGTAACGACCACATTATTTTACCTTACGTCGTATGAAGGAAACATGGAATTTCTTGAAAGCCCTAGTATTTGGGTATGCTTTTCAAATCTTGTCCATGTGTGATTATTGTTCGGAATAAGTGTCACGATGCTAGCTAGATCGAATGACCTAATCAGTTTCGATATGGGCGGGGGACTGTGCAAGAACCGATGACCTCTATTTTGATTTGCCCCTGATGAAACAAAAGCAGTTCTTGTTAAATGGAAAGCGAAACAATATCATCAGAGCCAGAAGTAAAGTAAAATACAACACGAAATTATGGCATTCGCAAACTCGTGTTTTAACATACACAATCGGCGGATGGTGGGTTGGAATCTTGAGCAGGCTGGGACAGGATGAGTGATCGCATTAAATGTATAAAAATACATAGACTACTCGTATATTTACATTAGTTTATTACTTGTACAGCAAGTTCATTTATCGATAGTCTTTCCTCCCAAATCAGTCAACAAAATCATCGTGTCACGTGTTGACTTTGAAGTTCTTTGTAGAATACCTTTTCAGTTGATATTCAAGCCTGTGCTGAGAGTCATTCTTGAGTCAAAGTGTTTCTTAAAACAATTTTTATGCGATTCATACACGAAAAACTTCCTCGGAAGCACTTGTGGTAGGAATGGTTATAAGATAGAACAGTTTGACAGGAACTTCACTTGTCTGACGTTCGATCATCTTCTTTATTAGCTCACTCAAACTCTTGAAATGTCTCCTTGTGTATGAATAGAAAACAGGTTGAAGCTTAACACTCAATTCATTTCTCGCTGTCAAAATGTGATTCATAAATTTGAATTAAAGAATCTAGAGCATCAGTTGGGAAATGCTGACTTTAGTTTATCAATTGGACAGTTATCACATAATTTTAGAATTATTGACTGCTCATATTTAGAAAATCTCAATTTCAACTGTGATAGGATATTGTACAAAATTTAAAAATACAATTGCTAGTGTTAGTAACGAGGACATTCGTTCACCTTCTCGTGTCTGCTTAGAGAATTCAGTGAATCTTACCAATAACAGACACAATGAATACACTAAACTGCTAATCACTCCGTTAGTTCCTTATTTATAAGAAACCATATGAAATTGCATTGGTGCACATTTGGATGTCATTAGTTTTCTTCAGAAATATGTTAAAGTTTTATAAATATTTTTTTTTTAAGACAAGAGAATAAAAAAAATTCAAATCTTGATTTTTTTTTAATTTTTACATCGTCTTGTTACCATTTGAATGTGGGAAATCAATGATCTCATCGAAAGATTTGATTAGTTGTATCCTGCTTGTGCAGAAGTAAGGTTGGCCTAGGTGTTCCACCTGACTTCTCTGCTTGTAGGTAAACGTTGTCCAACAATTCTCTCCAGAATGGTGTGGCGCTTTGATGACCGATTGAAAAAAATAGGCAGATATTCAACGAAGAGAAGATTCAAAATATTGCAACACAGCATCAGGAAATGACATCACTGGAACTATTATAATACTGTCAGAAGTAGACAGGGTGATTAAAGAATCGTCGAAATACAAATCGCCAGGAGCAGGTAGTTTACTAACAGAAAGAATCCAAGCAGCAGGAGAGTGTAACAATTTTTGGTTACATAGAATTTTCAATACAGCAAGGGTACAACAACAAACTTCTACTGACTGACATCTAGCAATAATTCCCCATTGGAAGAGTAAAGGGCACAAAATAGAATACTCACATACCGTGCGTGGATTCTCACTGTAGAGCCATGTAAACAAAATGTATGCCAAAATTCTAGAAAGAAAAACATTAAAACTTATTGTATTTTAGAACCCGAGTTGGCAGAAGAACCGATGGGGTTTAGAAAAAAATAAAAGCTGCACAGATTCAATATTTACATTCACGCAGCTGGTTGAGATGAACATAGAACATAACAAGAATCTCTGCATAGCTTGTATGGCCTGAAAGAAAGATTTCGATAGGGTGGATATAAACAAATCTTTGCAAACAAAGGCTCATAACGGAGTAAATGACAATATCATTAGATGTTGCAAGAGCGTATATAATAACTGCAGAAGTGTAGCTATAATGAAAAATATAACATCCAAACCATTCGCATTAATATATGTAGTAAGACAACAGTTCGTGTTGTCAACACTCTTGTTTACCACTTAAATCAACAAAATATGCATGGATGCCAAATCACAGTGTGAAAGTATAAATGAACTGCTGTATGCTGACAACCAGGCCTTAATAGATTACAAAGAAAGCCGAACTTAACAGCATTTACTGTTCTTGAATAATGAATGTGAAATGAAAAACATGAAAATAAACACTGAAAGAAAAAAGAGAAGTCATATTAATAGGAAGACAAGGTGGCAATATTTCGTTATGGAAGGCCCCGGTATCACTGCAAACGAATTAGAATCCATAATTACTCAACAGCCCGTGCCAGTGGAATCATCCGAATTACTAACTCATCTTCCAAACAAGGAAAGGTAGCTGTAGTCCCCATCATAGCAGTCTCAGCACACGCCAAAAGACATCAGGCGAAACCGCACAGAAAGTGAACACAGCCAACTGTTCCCTGTCATACGATATCATCATTCATCGTAAACAATTGGAGTATCGGAAAATGATCAAAACGGATGAAACACAATGCTCACGGTGTGCACAGAGCACTTAACTCAGTAGCTCCTGCAACAAGCCGGGCTTGGAATATGAGAAAACTGCAGCAAGGAACACTTTTCAGACATAGCCTTCAATGGTTACTTCTGCCTATCCACCATATAGACCGGAAGTTCACGTCCTCCTGAAAATGATGATCGCCATATTTTTAAAATGTATAGCGTTTGATGATGTTAGGACATCATGTTGACTCCAATTCCGAACATATAAAACACAGTTCGTCGTCGGATTATCCCCGTCGCACATCAAACAACAGACCGTAAGGTTAGCGTATGGCCGGGATATACGATGAGCCATTATGATGACGTAGCACACACACAATGGCTGCGCCCATGGATTCATGATTACTCTAGTGAATGCAGTCTACAATGAACGAAACACGGTGCAAATTCCCTAAAGAGATAAAACTTACGCTAACTTGACGGAGCCCACCACATTAATGCGTTATAACATGAAAATAACTTGCGTCAAAAAACTCCAACAACGGTCATTGAACTGCACTCAGTGTGACGTAAAACGTAGATCAAAACTAGACGGTGGAAGGTCGCATTCACAACAATTGATTTGTCAAAACGGAATATTACTGTGCGTGCAACGCCAATTCATGGGTGCAGATGTGTTAAGTAGAACATCATTTTGACTTGAATACAGAAAATTAAATTGCAATGGAGAGCCGAAATTAATCAGATCCCGAAGCAATTTCTGCAGTGATCGATTCCTGATTACTCTAGTGAATGCATCCTACGACGAACAAAACACGGTGCAAATTCCCTAAAGAGATAAAACTGCAGCTGACGAAGCAGTTCACATTAATGAGTAACATGTAAATAACCTGCGTCAGGCCATTCCAACAACGGTCATGAACAGCACCAATGCGACGTAAAGCACAGATCAAGTCTAGACGATGGAAGGTCGCATTCACAACACTTGATTTGTAAAAAAAAAATGTGGCAATAATTGGCAATTAATTCTTATCTGGAGAGATCTTTTATTACATTTGGAATGTTTTTCATGGGTTTATTCTGAATGGTTTTCGATATGACTCTAAGATAACCAATATTTTACCAAAGATATTTTAATTGCACAGTCTTGCAACTTAACACAAGCTGAGAAGAAGATTTAAAGTAGTCAGGATTTGGAGAACGCTCATCTTCATTATGAGCTCTTATTGCGAGTTCTTGAAGCTTCTAGAAAGCATATGCCATTAATTTAAATTTCTAAAATTTACCTGTTAAGTTTTAACCTCTTCATTTCATGTAATTCTTGACAATATGTTCTGTACACTTAACATTTCAGAGATACTAAAGCTAGAGGCTTTTAAATGACACGTACAAGTTTTGACCTCTCAACCTACACAAAAATCATGTTTACCATCGTTGGCATGGCAACCAAGGATGTGATCGTTGAAATGGCCTAGTTCTCATACACATTGCAAAGTCGATAGATGTCGTTGTATTCTAGAAGGCTTGATCTCCAAAGCATATCTATTAGACTAGCAACAGCAGGAATTACTTGAACTATATCACGACAGACTCCGAAAAAAGGATGCCTGGTTGTACACTGACATTTAACTCATTGAGCTGGAATGTGTGATTGTGTTATGCATTCTGATAAAATATTAGAGGAATCGTGACCTCCGTTGTCTCCTCTGAATATCAGCCACAGTTACACACACACACTCTCACACACACATGCACGTCTTTGTTTATGCCTTTATCATTTTAATCTTACTATCATCCCTAGAAAATGAGGAATTAATGGTCATTATTTTACTTTTACTGTAATCCTTTAAGAAATGAGGAATTGATGGTCATTATTTTATTTTTACTGTAATCCTTTAAGAAATGAGAATTATTGGTCATTATACTACTTTTAATTAAATCATTTAAGAAATGAGAATTATTGGTCATTATACTACTTTTACTGTAATCCTTTAAGAAATGAGAATTATTGGTCATTATACTACTTTTAGTGAAATCCTTTAAGAAATTAGGAATTAATGGTCATTATTTTACGTTTGCACAAAAAGGGAGCTCTTAAAAAACATCAGAAAGAAGCAATCAAAATGTTTCGGGCACATCAAGAGAAGAGGACAGTTGGAATACTTGGTTACAACTGGCAAAATAAAAGGAAAGAGAGATCGCGGGGGACAAAGAGAGAAAATACTGGATAGCTTGGTGTTATGGCATGGAAAACAGTCAACAACAGAACTGATACGATGCACTGTAGATAGAAGATTGTGGAGGGACATGATCACCTACGCCAACCGGTATGGCACATGATGATGATTTTACCTTTACTGTAATCCTTTAATAAATGAGAATTATTGGTCATTATATTACTTTTAATGAAATCCTATAAGAAATGAGGAGTTAATGGTCATTCTTTTATTTTTACTGTAATCCTTTAAGGAATGTGGAATTAATGGTCATTCTTTTATTTTTACTGTAATCCTTTATGGAATGAGGAATTAATGGTTATTATTTTACTTTTACTGTAATCCTTTAAGGAATGAGAATTATTGGTCATTATATTACTTTTAATGAAATCCTATAAGAAATGAGAAATTAAGGGTCATTATTTTACTTTTACTGTAATCATTTAAGGAATGAGGAATAAATGGTCATTATTTTACTTTTACTGTAATCCTTTAAGAAATGTAGAATTAAACGTCATGTTTTTATTCTTACAATCATCCTTGCATACGCTGCAATGTAGAATCTTTAGAGATGAGAAAAGATAAGACCACTATGGTATTATTTGAAAGACAAAAGAGAATAGAGAAAGACCATCCTAAAAAAAATGTAATGGATACATGGGTTCCTAAACAAAGAACCAAGCAGATCTCAACTTTGCAGCATGTCAAGAACATTCAAAAAATACCACTTACCTGAGAAACATCACAAACATCAAGAGTTACCAAAGGACAGCCACCAATTGCAAATTACATAAACACATACATTTGTACTGAAATATATTTTTAAAAATAGATACAAATGCTGATCCATTATCAATAAAAATAGCCGCAAGGAAAACCATCGATACTTATCCAGATGATGGATGCATGTATATACTGCTGATACAGCCACCAAGACAGCTCCAGCTGGATATGGGATTCTTATACATTATCCAGATGATGGATGCATGTATATACTGCTGATACAGCCACCAAGACAGCTCCAGCTGGATATGGGATTCTTATACATTATCCAGATGATGGATGCATGTACATACTGCTGATACAGCCACCAAGACAGCTCCAGCTGGATATGGGATTCTTATACATTATCCAGATGATGGATGCATGTACATACTGCTGATACAGCCACCAAGACAGCTCCAGCTGGATATGGGATTCTTATACATTATCCAGATGATGGATGCATGTTTATACTGCTGATACAGCCACCAAGACAGCTCCAGCTGGATATGGGATTCTTATACATTATCCAGATGATGGATGCATGTTTATACTGCTGATACAGCCACCAAGACAGCTCCAGCTGGATATGGGATTCTTATACATTATCCAGATGATGGATGCATGTTTATACTGCTGATACAGCCACCAAGACAGCTCCAGCTGGATATGGGATTCTTATACATTATCCAGATGATGGATGCATGTTTATACTGCTGATACAGCCACCAAGACAGCTCCAGCTGGATATGGGATTCTTATACATTATCCAGATGATGGATGCATGTATATACTGCTGATACAGCCACAAAGACAACTCCAGCTGGATATGGGATTCTTATACATTATCCAGATGATGGATGCATGTATATACTGCTGATACAGCCACCAAGACAGCTCCAGCTGGATATGGGATTCTTATACATTATCCAGATGATGGATGCATGTATATACTGCTGATACAGCCACCAAGACAGCTCCAGCTGGATATGGGATTCTTATACATTATCCAGATGATGGATGCATGTATATACTGCTGATACAGCCACCAAGACAGCTCCAGCTGGATATGGGATTCTTATACATTATCCAGATGATGGATGCATGTTTATACTGCTGATACAGCCACCAAGACAGCTCCAGCTGGATATGGGATTCTTATACATTATCCAGATGATGGATGCATGTTTATACTGCTGATACAGCCACCAAGACAGCTCCAGCTGGATATGGGATTCTTATACATTATCCAGATGATGGATGCATGTTTATACTGCTGATACAGCCACCAAGACAGCTCCAGCTGGATATGGGATTCTTATACATTATCCAGATGATGGATGCATGTTTATACTGCTGATACAGCCACCAAGACAGCTCCAGCTGGATATGGGATTCTTATACATTATCCAGATGATGGATGCATGTATATACTGCTGATACAGCCACCAAGACAGCTCCAGCTGGATATGGGATTCTTATACATGATCCAGATGGAACAGCAAAAGAATAATGTGGCTCAGATGGTGAAGTCTGTAATAATTATGAAGCAGAAATAATATGGCCTTTGGCGATTTGACAGACGGTTGGTAGAATGCAATCATGATAAGTCTGTAGTTTGATAAAAATATTAGTGCCTTATGCTGGATGCTGCTTTGCTGAACAGTTTCTCTCGTGGCTGAAACTACCAATACTAGACAGACAGATCAATCAGCAGAACGAACAAGATGTATTCGTGGGGCCTCGTCTCCATTCTCCTGCGCCTTTTGCCTTCTGAATGATATCAGCACTGCCTCGAAATTGGCTGTGTCATATTTTTTTTTTATTTTTGTTCTCCATGTACATCTGCGGCCAGATTTTTCGCAGTTTCTTTCACCGAAAGAGAATTCCCTCAAGGAAGTCCTGCAAACATCCGTATATCTCATACAGGTCTGCCCTTTGGTCTCTTTCCGTACTTTAAGTTCGCCATCCAATATGTGTTTGGGAACACAAACGTTCATCATTCTGCTTACATGACCCAGCCACATTAATCTATGACTCCTAATTGTTGCTATGATGGATGGGAGTTTAGCTCGTTGTAAGACATTAGATTTGGTTACTTTGTCCTGCCATTTGATGTTCATAATCATTCGAAGACAACGCACGTGAAAGCTGTTTAACCTTTTCTCCTGCCCTGCATAGGTAGTCCAAGATTCTGATCCGTACAGAAGTGTACTAAGCACACAACTTTGGTAATTTTGAATCTTAGTCCTGAATGTTAATTTTGTATTGGCCCATGCGCACTTTCAAAGTTTACCAGATGTGGAAACTTACCTTCCGTGTCGGGAATTCATTTCTTCTTCAAGGGAGACAGTGACCATATAACTGAGATAGGTGAACTTTCTCACAGATTAGAGGGGTGGTGTTATTTAATGACATAGCTGTGGGACTGGCTACACCTTGTTGAAGCATCACAGTCTTCTGTATATATGTATATACATATATACATATATACATATATACATATATATACATATATCTTAAATAACCGCCTTAGAAATAGCAGTGTACCGTCTAAATAATGTGTTTGGTACCATACCATCAAAGAAAAGAAATATAATCATACTTACTTATTCTATATCAGAATATGAAAAGAAAGAATAATCACACGCCTTCAATGTATCAATCCTGGACAAAGTTTACAATAGTAAAACATTAAGTACACATAAATACGTACACATATGGATGTAAAGGATAATGCACAATAGATAATCACCATCACCATCATCATCATAATTTCATCAAGTACGATGAACGCTGACTTTGGAAATAGTTCAATAAACTCATTTGTTTTTGGCTGGTTCTTCCCACTTGTTCTCAGCAGTGTTTCTAACTTAATATCTCAATGTCGCAGGGTGTGTCCTTGTGTGTAGCGAGTCGTCATGGTAGACAGCAGCTAATATAATATAAACAAGCTATGGACTGAATACAAAATCCAGTATAGCTTGATACATTAATTTCACATACTAATATAGGTTTGTTTTGGATGGTCTTATATTTGGTACTTGACAACCCTAGGTCATGTCATTAGCTGTCTGTCTCTCTATAACTGTTGGACTGTCACCTACATACTGTCTTGAGTTAAATATTCTTGCTTCTATCTTACTCTACTTAAGCATCTCCCTAAATCAGAATGATTCTCTGAGTTTATCACTTAGTTTAAATTATCGCTATTCTGCTTTTGCTGTCTTTCTGAATCTCTCTATAGTCTCTGTCCACTTCTGAATCTGTTCTCAATCTGTCTGTAGCAGCATTCCTTCTTAAGTATCAGTCAGGTTTTATCATCTTTCTTTAACTACCTCTGTCTATAACTATCTAAAGCACCTCTCTACCTGTCAGTTGCAAACTCGATGTCTCAACTTTGTAACGAAGTCCGAAGTTTTCCCATATTTTCTCAGTTTGTCTCTTTGTCATTATACTCTCCGGATAAATCAGAAACCTGAAGGTCATTATGGCCCATCTCTGCACTAAGACACAATTCTAGAGCTAACAAAGATTAGAATTCTCGTCAGAAAAATGGTTTTTAACTTCCCTGACCTCAAATATAGAGACCCCCAACCCTGTCCGATCAAGTTAACACAAATGCACGTGACAATTCCTTGCAAGATAAATTCTTTCCCTGCATGACAAAGGTTTTAATAATTTTTTCTTACCAGGTCTCATTGAATATCATCATGTATCTTTCCCTGCAGAGCACTAGTATTTACTTTCTCTATTTTAATAAACGATGCTGTTCTTGTCTACATGTGTTTCTAGTCTCATCATCATCATCATGGGCCATACCGGTTAGCGTAGGCGATCATGTCCGTCCACAATTTTATATCCACAGTGCATCGTATCAGTTCTTTTGTTGACCGTTTTCCTTGCCATGACACCAAGCTATCCAGTATTTTCTCTTTTTGTCGTCTGCGATCTCTCTTTCCTTTTATTTTGCAAGTTGTAACCAAGTATTCCAACTTTCCTCTTCTCATGATGTGCCCGAGAAATGTTGATTGTTTCTTTCTTATATTTTTAGGATCTCCCTTTTTGTGTTGACCTCTTTGAGAATTTCCTCATTGGTCTTTTTAGCTGTTCAGGGAACTTTCAACATTCTTCTGAGAATCTCTGCGGCCTCAAATCGTCTTTGCATTTGTTTGTCCACTGTCCATGATTCACTTTCATAGGTCAGAATTGGTTCTATATAGTACCGATGAACTCTCTCTCTCTCACTTCTACTTACATAGATTTGTTGAATAATATATTTTTCATTTTCTGGAATGTTATTTTGGACTGAGCTAATCTGCTTTTTATTTTTGTGATGCATCTTCAATCTCTCTCTCTCTCTCTCTCTCTCTCTATCTCTCTCTCTCTCTCTCTCTCCTCTCTCTCTCTCTCTCTCTCTCTGCGATCGGAAGATCTGATGTTATTGTTGTGCCCAAGTATTTGAAACATTGCACTTCTTTCAGATTTGTCTTGTTTACTTTTATGCTACACGATAGTAGTGATTGTTTCTTCGATATGACCATTACTTCTGCTTTCTTACTATTCAGACTGAGACCTTTCTTGTTGCTTTCTTTTACTATTATGTCTTTCATTTCTTGAAGTTCATTCTTTGTCTCTGCTATTAAGACTGTGTCATCCGCATATCGTAAATTATTTATGTTGTGACCGTTGACATGAATTCCTTTTTTGTCTGCTATTGCTCTCTTAATGTTTTTGCTGTAAAGTGAAAACAAATCCGGCGACAGAACACAGCCTTGTCTGACTCCTTGTTTTATAATATTGGAATTGTCCTGTTTGGTTGCTAATTCGTATAGATGATGTTTGTTGCTAGTACATGTTTTATTTTAATGATTCGCAGATCCTTCCCATCAATGTTTAATTTCTCCAGCATATTGATTATTTCCACGTGCTTTACTTTGTCAAATGTTTTTCTGTAGTCTATAAAGCACATATATAGATCTTTCTTTACCGCTATAGCCATTTGCATCAATGTTCTTAAGATGTATATTGCATTATTGGTGCCATTTCCTTCCACAAATTCACATTGTTCCTCACTTATTTCTGGTTTTATTTTGTTCCTTACACGTCTCATGATTATTCTTAGTAATATTTTAGTCATATGGCTAATGAGACTAATAGTGCGATGGCCTTCACATTCAGTGGTGCCTGACTTCTTCGGTATGGCTACAAAGATAGATAGATTTTAGTAGATTTTCGCGTATATGTCCAGTGTTATATATGCCAGGAGTAGTTTTGTTATGATTTGTATTTCCAGCTCTCCTAATGCATTAAGATCTTCGATTGTTATATTGTTGGGACAATGAGCTTTGCCTCTTTTCATGTGTTGAATTGCATCCTCCACTTCACTCTGCATTATTTATGGGCCTGTGTCTTTGTTTGAATTGTTTAGCTTTGGTCTTTCATCATCATAGATTTGACTGATATATTAAGTCCATCTTTCCATCATCCTCTCCTGTCCCATTATTATATTTCATGCCTTTGATTTCACACATCCGGAAAATTTGACTTCTTTTCTTCCTGTTAATTAATTTAAATGATTGTGCATACATTTTGAGTCCTTTTGTTTTTTCCATTTGTTCACATTTCTGCTTTAACCATACTTCCTTTGCTTCACTGCATTTGCTTTGGATCTCTTTGTGCAATAATAAGTATGTCCGTTTTTCTTTCTTATGTTTTCGTGTTTCGTCCATTAGTTCTAGTATTTCCTCTGTCATCCATTTCTTTTGGTGATTCTTTTAGTCACTGGTATTACTTCTTGGGGTGCTTGTTGAATCAATTGCTTGAGCATTTCCTTTTGCTCCTCGATGTCCTGTATTTACTCAATAGCAGTATATCTATTTTGTACTATCGTACTGTGCTTATCACTCATCTGTCTATCTACTCTAAGCAAATATAGTTCTAATTTCATATTTCTTAGGGATTTCTGTGTCTTCCGCAGTGTTATTCTTATCTTTCTAAATACTGGTACATGGTCACTATTGCAATCTGCTCTAGACCTTGTTTTAACAGATGTTAACCCATTCCTGAATCTACCTCTTAGTCCAGCTATTGCTAATTATTAAGTAAACTGCTAAATATTAAGTAACATGTATATACTGTCACATCAGTCCCACTGCTCTGCGTAAGTAGATACACATGGATCTTGTAACTTTGTCGGTTAATATTACACATCTTATCTTGGACATATTATAAACCAGTGATAGAAAATGTAAAACTAAAATAAACAAAAGATTAGGAAAAGCAAAATGTAATGTTAATGCCTTAAAAATTGTATTAACATCAAGACAAATGACACTAGGGCTAAAACTAATAATACCAAAATGTTATATCTTCTCAACATTCATGTACGGCGTAGAAACTTGGACGTCAGACAAGAAAACAAAACAGAAATTGAAGCCTTGGAAATATGAATTTATAGAAGAATAGCAAGAATTGTATGGACAGAAAAGAAAACGCATGATGAAGTTTTAAAACTAAAAATAAAAAAAAAAGACTACTAAACACAATTAAAACCTGACAAATGAGATTATTAAGGCACGTTAAAAGAAACAGAAGCCTAGTAAAAGTCATTTTGGAAGGGAAAATACAAGATAAATGAGGCAGAGACAGACCAAGACTAACATGTACAAGTAACATAAAAAGATGGACAAATAAGCCTATAACAACCTGCACCATCAAAGCAAGAGAAAGAACAGAATGGCGCCCCATGGTAGCCAACTCTCGATGAGGAGAAGGTACTCAATGATGTTGATGAAAGATGGTCTGCGCTTCAATTAACAGACAACACAGATCAACTTGTTCGACTCATTCGATTCTCAAGAGCATTTCAGACACGCAAATGTTAATATTTCCTTAAAGGAGCTGATGTCGAACTAAAAATATCGCTGAATATATATATATATATATAGGTGGAACACACGTTACAGTTCATTAGCTACTCCGAATGATTGCAGAAGGACAGTTCAGCTGTATTTACTTTCAGTGCCGCTTGGCCTTTTGTCTTTTGGCGTGTGCTGTGACTGCTATCATGAGGACTGCAGCTGCCTTTCTTTGTTTGGATCCTTCAAAGAGATGAGTTTTAATTCGGATGATTCCACTGGCACGGGCGGTTGACCAATTATGCATTGTACTTCGTTTGCAGTGATACCGGTGCCTTTGGTTAACCATAACCATCCGAATGATGAATTATATATGGTGATGTGAAGCATAAACAATACTCATATAATGTTTTCTGTTAGAAACGATTGATGAAACTAGTGTGTTGACAAATTAATTTTTCATAAATTAAAATGAAGTTACTACTGCATATATGACTCCGGTTTGTGAAATACAATAAATATACCGCAATGCTGTTAAACACAATTTTATTTTTGATACACGAATAATTAAGAAGCTGATAAAAATAACAAAGAAATATATTGTTTTGATAACTCTGTATAGTCTACATAACATTTGTGATTACAATTGTTGCGTTGGGACAAAAATATGACCCCATTAAAAATGTTTCTAGGATAAGTAATTGCTGAGAAATTAAAATGCAAGGGCAAACGTTTGTGAACACACTATTACTGTAAGTCACAATACAATGTATCTACCATCCCTTTAAATCTCGCTTTAGTGCGGGCGAGACGAAGATTAATTATCGAGCAGACACATTCAAACAACAATGCTATTAAACATTAGTTCACATAAACTCGTAGTAAAAATTAGACATTACTTACACTGCAGTTTTATCCACGCAGATACTTAAAAGGCATGAATGAAGTGTTTCTTGTAAATGGCTACTACTAACATATTCAAGATATGTGAACGAAATTGAGAAGTAAGCTTCGCTGACAACCAACTAAAAAAAAAGAAAAGAAAAGAAATACAGTTTATGTGCAAGTGATTGCAATAATAAAACTTTCGAAGAAAAAAATTCATGTTCGAATTACTGTTATTTAACATTACTTACAATTGTTTTCATTTTTCTTTCAGAAAGACGGGAACTCACTGAGTCATTTGGGAATGTAAAAGAGCAATTATAGAACAGATTAGTAAAACAGGGGGTAGAAGAATATGGAGGATGATCGTCTACGCCTTAGGCATAGCACATGATGATGGGATATAAAAATCAGTCATAGACTTCACTCTACTGCGTATGTTGCTTGTTATTGTGGCCCTTTGCCGGATTATTATTGATATACACCCTCGTCCTTTGCTATAGAGTAAGCCCAATAATGAGAGTTGACCCACTTGTAAAGAAAGGAAAACTAGAGATAGATGGATAATGAGCAGTGAGAGAGGTGTTTTGAATACGAGTTCAGGAACAGCTCCTGCAAAAACGTGAACCTTGAGTGATCAAGCAATAAATCCTATATATGTGGAGACAAGATCTTCAGATAGCGGAAAAGTAGTTTGCAACAAATAACGTACATATTATTCATGTAATCTTAGAAGAGACTAACTATAAGTAGCTTAATCTAGCCTTAGTAGTGACAGAAAGTATAGTTCCAATGTTCATAAACGAGCGAAAGACACGTAGATGTTACCAGCAAAGACAGTAAATGGTAGGATGTGTAAAGCAGAACTTATTAGTGGACGGATTGGCCTAGCTCATGTTTGAACAGTAGAGAGACAAATGTGTGTCGAGAACATATGATATAATAGCTGTGGTATATTTTGACTATATTTGTATACATTTGTAAAAATGTTATTACATTTTGATGTTGTTAAACTCATGTCATCAAACTGTATATCATGCGATGTATCAGGAAGGAAGAAGGTCTGTCAGTAGAGAAAGATGAGATTAATTAGAACTGTCTTCATATGCGTTGTTCTCTCAATTACGTGAAAGTCGGCTAGCTACTCTATGATCACAGAAATCGGCCTTATAATTATTCACATACCAATGGCCACGAGGCAAATAACAATGGGATCACTTTCAACGCCAGATTGAAGTTTATTTGATGCTGAATCATGAGGTACTAAGGTGCCCAGAAATGCTATCAAATGCTAAATAAATGTAAGTAGATAGGAGCCAGTAGTGGGGTGTGAAAAAACCCTACATCTTAAAGGGACCTTAAATAGACACATGTTGTCATTTGTTGTAACTTACAACCTGTTGGGATATACCAGATCATTTAGTCACACCACTTCCAACATCAGCACTGCACCGCATTGATTTGGTACCGGTCTTACCTCCTATCTCTACTTGCTTAGTCTAGACAAATATGCTTTCACAACCACCACTGAAATGTAAGTGATTTTTGAATAAAAGTAACGTTTATCCAAATGTCCCAACGAAAAAAGCATGAGCACATCTCAATTATATTCTGGATCCGTGGACTTGGCGCTAGAAATAATTCTTCCATAGAAATATACATAAAAAATCACAGGTAAAATGTTTTGGCCACGTGATAGGCCAAAAATATCAAAACACAACGCAACGTATGGGTCCTGGTACTGAGCATTGATAGAAGGTTGACTTATTAATATTTCTTCGTGTTCACGACAAAGACAAACTAATCACAAGCTGTATTAATTTATTAATTCTTCTACAGTACCTTTGTTTTCTGAGCTTGCAGTGAGAGCGCAGTCATTAGTCATCATCGTCATTGAGTGCCGTCTCCGAAGGTTGGCTACCATGGCGCGCCATTCCGTTCTGTCTCTTGCTTTGATGGTGCAGGTTGTCATAGGCTGACTTGTCGATCTCTTGATGTTAATCATCCATATTAGTCTTGGTCTGACTCTGCCTCTTTTACCTTGTATTTTCCCTTCCAAGTTTACTTTTACTAGGCTTCTGTGTCTTTTAACATGGCCCATAAATCTCATTTGTCTGGATTGAATTGTGTTTAGTAGTTCTCTATTTTACATTTTTAGTTGTTTTAAGTCTTCATCATTTGTTTTCTTTTCTTTCCATCCAATTATTCCTATTCTTCTCTAAATCCACATTTCAAAGGTCTCGATTTTCTGCCCTGTTCTCTTGTCTAATGTCCATGCTTCTGAACCATACAGGAATGTTGTGAAGATATAACATTTTGCTTTTCTTAGTTTTAACCTTGGTGTTATTTGTTTTGATGTTAGTATATTTTTCATAGCCTAAATTTCCTATTCCCATTCCTATTTTTTTTGGTTTATTTAAGTTTTCCATTTTCCATCACTGGTTATGGTATATCCAAAGTAGTTGTAGCTTTGAACTGTTTATATGTCTATTTTGTCAACCTTGATATCTACTTGTAGGTTTTGAGCAGTATCTATTTTACTAAATAATTGATTAATAAAATGTTGTTGCCTTCACTGTGTTGTAAGCCTGTATATGCTAGAGATTAATACGTTTTACATCGTTCCTTTATTCGATCTTCATTCCATCGTTATTACAATCTCACAAACACTTTTTGAGCATGCTTTTGAATAGTGCCTCCTGATACTACTTAGCTAAAAGCATTTCCAACGTCATCAATGAAGTGAAGCGCCGATGACAGATTCCAATAATTTAAAATATGAACTATCACTTTCTCGTAAGACTGTTTCACGATCTTTGTGCACAATTTGAACAACTATATCTCTATATTACATGCTAGAATCCATTCCATGCACTAGTTAAAACTTTGTTTGCCAGTATATAAAAGTAGAGAAGAAATGTCATTTCTAGCACAGATGTAAACGGTAAGGGCTCTAAATATCATGTCCATTGTTTTGCGCCCGGTCTACAGTCACATTACATTTCTTGGAGCAGGTTCTGTTGCTGATGTTCAGTTAAGCGGTTAACGAGATCTAATGTTTATATATTGCTATTGATATTGTATATGAGATACATTCTTTCATGAATCAAAGAACGTTCTCTTACCTGTATAAATTATATAATCCTTTAGTTTTCGTTCAACAATTTTTGTTTGCAGACTGAATGAATAGATCAACAACCAATATTCTCCACTAAATTTGAGTCTCCTGCTTTAAATATTTCATTGATAGAGAATCCACACCAGAAGGTTTCATATGGACACGTAACTTGCTGCTTTCATGTTGAGTGGGACGTTACATATTCTAATAATTGAATGCTGATGCATGTGTTCCTTCAAAACAAGAATACATATCGAGTTTTGTAAGAAGACATTGGAAATACATCGGTCATGTGCTGAGGATGAATGAAAAAAAGACTTCCCCGTCAGGCATTCATGTGGAAATCATCTGGTAAAAGAAAAAAAGGCAGACCAAGAGGATTGCTATGCAAGACAATTACTAGGAAAGGTTTAACTATGGAACTAAGAAACAACTGCAAACTACAAGAACTCAGAGGAAATCGTCAACCGTGGAGAACTATAACTTCCGAGGAAAATGAATGAATGTCTGTACAGCATGTTTGCAATGTGACATCCACAAGGTATTGCTAAACACACCATTTTAATTTGATTGAGAAAGAGCCTCATTAAAACGTTTGAAATATCTCATTTGAGTATAACACCCTTTTGATGATGACTAGCACAGAACGATAAGAAAATGTTTGCACATGCAAACATGTCAAATGCCTTTGATTGGCCACTAATATCTTTATAACTTTGGCCTTGCTGTTTTGGTAACGGCTTTACTCCATATTATTGTAATATTTTCAACAGCTGTTGTCTGTCGCTCTATTGAAGCTCTCTTCTTGATCGACAAACGCTATGTACAGTTTTTTATCACATTTTTTTTCTTCTTTATTAATTGCATTAGTGCAAAGATGGCATCTTCACAACTCCGGTTCCTCCAAAATCCCCATTTGTGTCGCATTTGGTGACCATTCACTTACGATCTAAGTCTCTTCTCTAGTATTTTATAAAATATTTTACCTGCATTAGCTATCAGTGATATTCCTATGTTTAGGTACAATCACGTTTACTTACCTTTTTCATATTGATATGATAGTAGGTTTTATTGTGGGATGCTTCTATTATAAACGTATTCAAAATATTGTATACAAGTCTTGAATAAACCTAAACAACAATGTATTTCGTGTCCCGATACCTTGTCCAGTTCTGTTCATCTTTTCATAGCTTCGTTTATTTCTGTTCACAACACCCTCACACTTTTACTCACATCTTAAGATAGAAAATAAGAGAGAGAGAGAGAGAGAGAGAGAGAGAGAGAGAGAGAGAGAGAGAAAACCCATGTCCTGGGAATGAGCGACCATACAAAGAATATAATCCAGGAAGAAGTGACTTTTCCTTTGAAGACATTTTGTCAAGCATGAGGTTACCATGTCTAAGAATAAGAAGAATTTAATATGAAATTAAGATCACAAAAACGCAACAGTCGTAATGTTGTATAAATTGAACATGAAATTAAGACAACAGAAAGGAAAAACAACAAACGTAATGTTGTTTAATTGAACATGGTATTAAGACAGCAGAAAGGAAAAACAACAGACGTAATGTTGTATAAATTGAACATGGTATTAAGACAACAGAAAGGAAAAACAACAAACGTAATGTTGTTTAATTGAACATGGTATTAAGACAACAGAAAGGAAACGTAACAGACATAATGTTGTATAAATTTAACATGATATTAAGACAACAGAAAGGGAAAACAACAGACGTAATGTTGTATAAAGATGGTGTCCGTTTATACAAGCACAGTGTTAATGCAGCTAAACTACTTACCTGTAAGACGCAACATAAGCACAGACAAAAGATCACACATCTGTCCGTGGTGAGAGTCCGATGACAGTCGAAGTCAGATCTATCAACAGAATGTTCCTGTTACGAGTCAACTGTTGGAGATAGCATATTTTATATATGTCAGGAAACGAGCTATTTTTAAGTGCAAATTAATCTAAAAAAAAATGTGGATTGTTGTTTTTTTCCTTGGAAGGATTTAACGTTATCGACAAAGCTTGTCGGTATAGCTCGTATATATAGCATGTATAAATGCTAGCTGAAATCGGATGCACTGGACCACTGGCGCAGAACACAGTGCAGCGTATTAACGGGTGTTCGGTCAGAGTGGATCTGGCAGACTCTAATTGTGATGTTCTGTCTGTGGGGGCGATCAACACACTTAACCTGACAGCTGACTTCATGTGAAGGTCTGGAACCCTACTCTGATTGAGTCCTGATCGCAGAGAGAGAGAGGGTATATATGTCGGTAAAGCTCGTATAAGTGTATTTATGTAATGTGTATGTTTGTGTGCACGAGTATATGCGTACTCAAATGTTGAGTCTTCAGAAATAAATAGATAAATACAGAACAAAAATGATACGAGAAAGATATAATAATGTTTCAATGTGTCATTATGAGAAAGCGTGTTCATCATTAGAAAAAAGTACATAAGCAGACATACTTCACATAGACAGGCAAACGGACACAGACATAAATAGATGGGTGGATCTTCAGATGGATGAGTGTAAAACTGCCATGTTGCACCAGCATTCTTCTTTATTCTTCTTCTTTATTTCCCATTAAGTGCGTACGAGTGTCGATGGTAGTAAATTATTCTCGCGTCTTTGACGGCTTCATTCTTTCAATCTTTTATGTTTCTTTTTTTTATGTTGACTCCATTTTTTCTAGGTTTGCCTCACGTTCTGCACGCTTCTCCCCTATTTATTATATATATATATATATATATATATATATATATATATATATATATATATAATATATATAAGAATGCAATGTTTTCATATTCCATTTCATATATCGGTCATGGTAGACTCCACGGAATTTAGCTGGTAGACCCTACTGAATTTAGCTATACCTATGACCATTGCAAATAAACAACCACACAAATGGAATAGCTTGGCAAAGTATGTCAGTCATTTGGCATCACGCAGACTATTATGTAAGAACTATGGAAATGTGAAGACGAAGAGGTAGATAGATAAAGAGATGGGAAGAAAATATCAAATAATGGACAGGCTTCGACTAAGCAGAGGTACCAAGGTACAACTGTAGACAGAAATCAACGGAGAGGGATGACAAAGTATTCCTGTAGTGCACACTCCTCAGGGTTATGGGATGATGAGGTTTGAAGTGCACAATCCTCAGGGTTATGGGATGATGAAGTCTGACAGTAGTGCACAATCCTCAGAGATATGGGACGGTGAGGTCTGACAGTTGTGCACAATCCTCAGGGTTATGGGATGATGAAGCCTGATAGTTGTACACAATCCTCAAGGTTATGGGATGATGAAGTCTGATAGTAGTGCACAATCCTCAAGGTTATGGGATGATGAAGTCTGATAGTAGTGCACAATCCTCAGGGTTATGGGATGATGAAGTCTGATAGTAGTGCACAATCCTCAAGGTGATGGGCTGATGAAGCCTGATAGTAGTGCACAATTCTCAAGGTTATGGGATGATGAAGTCTGATAGTAGTGCACATTCCTCAAGGTTATGGAATGATGAAGTCTTATAGTAGTGCACAATCCCCAAGGTTATGGAACGATGAAGTCTGATAGTAGTGCACAATCCTCATGGTTATGGGATGATGAAGTCTGATAGTAGTGCACAATCCTCATGGTTATGGGATGATGAAGTCTGATAGTAGTGCACAATCCTCATGGTTATGGGATGATGAAGTATGCTAGTAGTTCACAATCCTCCACAAGTTATAGTTCTTGTCCTTCTGGTGGCATTGTCATTTAAAGTTTTAGCGTTTACGGATTTTGTCAGCCCATCTTACGTTGGGACTGCCGTGGATTATTCTACCATCTCCTCTTTTAATATATGTTTATTAAGTTATTTATCAATTCTTTTGATGTCATAATACCAAACCACTTTCGTAAATTGTCTTTTACTTTTTCTCTTTGTTTCTCTCCTTCACTTTTACTCTCGTTTTTTTCAAATGTTTTTATGCATTCCAGTTGTTCCTTATCATTACATGACAAAAAAAATATGATTATTTCCTTCTGACTTTAGAAATAAACTGTCTTTTTTATTTTGCTTCTTTTAGAACATCCTCTTTACTCATATTAACTTTTCTAGGTATGATGCATCAGTAAAACCACAGTTCCTAAGCATCAAATTATTTTTGGGGGGTCTTTTATCTTGTTGTCCAGAATTCATGTTCATGTGCTTGTGCGTATTTAGGCAAGCAATTCACATGGTATCAGTCGCACTTTTGTAGACTCAACCAGTCTATCTCTATTTACAACTGACCTCGCTGTATATTACACTCTTCCAGTGGTCTTCATCTGTATAAATAATACATAAATATAGGATTAAGCGGACGTCATAATGCCTTACGAGATGCAGGAAGGGCACAGGACAGTGACGACCATGATTCCACATCACTCCTT
>JAVIAB010000125.1:50834482-51011250 GCA_032433765.1 Megaustenia siamemsis | reverse complement strand
ATTTATCTTTTGAGCTCTCCGCGAGCAGTCTCACCAGCCCCAAGCCTTTGATGGCCGCTAACCGGCTAGTTGAGTAAACTAGATTGTGTGCTCTGTGATCATATCACGGGCAAACACTAGCGTTATCCTTTGATCTCCACGCGGGCAGTCTCACCGGAAGTAAGTACTCAAGCGAATCACGGAGAACCGGGGTCTTATTCGCTTGTGTTTATGTAAGTTTCGCGTTTGGTGCATACTTCATTAACCCCATTCGTGTACCTAGACATGTGTAACGGACTGAATAATTTTTTTAGCATTAGAAGCAAGAAGTTTTAGATATATATATATACTAAAACTTATCTTAAATAAGACTGTTTTGAAAGTACAAAGTATTGTCACTGTTTTTATTGACAGTACAATGTACAAAGTTATGGCACCCCACCCCGCCCACCCCCTTCACGAAACAACACAGAGGTCACCACGACGCCACAAGAGGTCAGCGTGAGGTCACCCATGTAGACTTTCATATTAGGAAAATGTAGACCTCATATAGAAAAAAATAAATATTTCGGGTAGACTCTCAGATAAGAAAAACGTTCCGGAATGTGCGTAGACTATTTATATAAGAAATATGGGAACGCTTTCGCACGTTTACCCGTTCTAAATACCTAGATCACTACTGTCGTCAGTCGCTGGACACTGCGAGACTGCTGATGAGGGGATCTGAGCACCTATGGACATGTTCGGAGTTGCGATGATGATGACCCACTACTAACTCATTAACTAAATAACAGATAGGGAAGAGGTTTAAAACGGAGAAGATGAAGAAATAAACAGAAGATGAAGAAATAAACAGAAGATGACGAAATAAGCAGAAGATTAGAAATAAACAGCAGAAGAAAGAAATAAGGAGAATGTGTAGTAATAAGCAGAAGGTACGAGTTGTAGAATGACCATGTTAAATATGTATTTTTTTTTAAATATGTTTTGAAAAGGATAATATTCGCATCAATGGAAGACAATTAAAAACTAAGTAATTGCAATATTTTCTTGCCTTATTATATAATCATGATTGCTAATATGAACATGTTGTAGTTGTCGCTGCCGTTATATTGTCCATTCGTGTATTTTGACGAAGTGTGGCAATTGTTTTTTTTAAGTGTATTTATACAATTATTAGCAATGCTATTTTTTTAAATTATTTTCCGCAGCCATGGCTCTGTTAACTTACTGGGTACAAATAATAATACATAAATATTATTATATGGGGAATTCCGATGCGATATAGGAATAATAGAACAAAGAAGTATGTGTTAGCACTCGGAAAATTGACAGACAAACAAACAATAGAAAAAAAACGAAGAACAATATATGGTCCGAAGTGGGATCGACCCGTACTCAGTGGCACCGCGCCTTGCCACGAGAAGCCGAACGCTTTGGTACACTGCCACGCAGCCAACTAAAAATTGGCTATTGCAGTAGTGTCTTCCACGAAAGCGATCTCAATGACTATAGCATAGGGTAACGATCACAGCCCGGAAATAAATTGTATATTTGTACTTTCCTATTAATGCAAGTATCTCCCGTAGGGCTGAATACTTGTGTTGTAGACAAACATTTATTGGACGAAACAGCACGATAGTATTTCCCATTGGTTATATACTGGGTACAAATAATAATACATAAATATTAATTATATGGGGAACTTCCGAGCGATAATAGGAATAATAGAACAAAGAAGTATGTGTTAGCACTCGGAAAAAATTGACAGACAAACAACAATAGAAAAAAACGAAGAACAATATATGGTCCGAAGTGGGATCGAACCCGTACTCAGTGGCACGCGCCTTGCCACGAGAAGCCGAACGCTTGGTACACTGCCACGCAGCCAACTAAAAAATTGGCTATTGCAGTAGTGTCTTCCACGAAAGGCGATCTCATGACTATAGCATAGGGTAACGATCACAGACGGAATAAATTGTATATTTGTACTTTCCTATTAATGCAAGTATCTCCCAGTAGGCTGATACTTGTGTTGTAGACAACATTTATTGGACGAAACAGCACGAATAGTAGTTCCAGTGGTTAATACTGGGTACAAATAATAATACATAAATATTATTATATGGGAACTTCCGAGGCGATAATAGGGAATAATAGAACAGAAGTATGTGTTAGCACTCGGAAAAATGACAGACAACAACATAGAAAAAAACGAAGACAATATATGGTCCGAAGTGGGATCGAACCCGTACTCAGTGGCCCCGCGCCTTGCCACGAGAAGCCGACGCTTGGTACACTGCACGCAGCCAACTAAAAAAATTGGCTATTGCAGTAGTGTCTTCACGAAAGGCGATCTCAATGACTATAAGCATAGGTAACGATTCACAGACCGGAAATAAATTGTATATTTGTACTTTCCTATTAATGCAAGTATCTCCCAGTAGGGCTGAATACTTGTGTTGTAGACAACATTTATTGGACGAAACAGCACGAATAGTAATTCCCAGTGGTTATATACTGGGTACAAATAATAATACATAAATATTATTATATGGGGAACTTCGAGGCGATAATAGGGAATAATAGAACAAAAGAAGTATGTGTTAGCACTCGAAAAATTGACAGACAAAACAACAATAAAAAAACGAAGAACAATATATGGTCCGAATGGTATCGAACCCGTACTCAGTGGCACCGCGCCTTGCCACGAGAAGCCGAACGCTTGGTACACTGCCACGAGCAACTAAAAAAATTGGCTATTGCAGTAGTGTCTTCCACGAAAGGCGATCTCATGACTATAGCATAGGGTAACGTCACAGACCGGAAATAAATTGTATATTTTGTACTTTCCTATTAATGCAAGTTCTCCCAGTAGGGCTGAATACTTTTGTGTTGTAGACAAACATTTATTGACGAACAGCACGAATAGTAGTTTCCCAGTGGTTATATACTGGGTACAAATAATAATACATAAATATTATTATATGGGGAACTTCCGAGGCCTAATATGGAATAATAGAACAAAGAAGTATGTGTTAGCACTCGAAAAATTGAACAGACAAACAACAATAGAAAAACGAAGAACAATATTATTTTCCGAAGTGGGATCTTACCCGTACTCTTGGCAACACATACTTCTTTGTTCTATTATTCCCTATTATCGCCTCGGAAGTTCCCCATATAATAATATTTATATATATTAATTTGTACCCAGTATATAACCACTGGAACTACTATTCGTGCCGTTTCGTCCAATAAATGTTTGTCTACAACAGCACAGTATTCAGCCCTACTGGAGATACTTTGCTTAATCTATCTATCGTCCTTTCGAGCCAAAGATGTCACATAGGGCAGAAACCGTAATCTCAAAAACAGAGACCTTGCGTGCCAAAGTGACACTATTGCAGAATCACTGCTTCTAAAATCTATGGCTCTGTTTCCATAACAACACTTTTTACATGACATCTGTCAAGCCATCGATCAACCTCCTTAGTCCGCCTCTTACGACATGCCTTGAAGGTCACAGTGTTACTATTCTTTTACTTGATTAATATGAAAGTACAAATATACAATTTATTATCGGTCTGTGATCGTTACCCTATGCAATAGTCTTGAGATCGCCTTTCGTGGAAGACACTACTGCAATAGCCAATTTTTTAGTTGTCTGCGTGGCGTACCAAGCGTTCGGCTTCTCGTGGCAAGGCGCGGTGCCACTGAGTACGGGTTCGATCCACTTCGGACCATATATTGTTCTTCGTTTTTTTCTAAAAAAAAAATTGTTGTTTTGTCTGTCATTTTTCCGAAAAAATTGCTAACACATACTTCTTTGTTCTATTATTCCCTATTATCGCCTCGGAAGTTCCCCATATAATAATATTTATGTATTATTATTTGTACCCAGTATATAACCACTGGGAACTACTATTCGTGCTGTTTCGTCAATAAATGTTTGTCTACAACACAAGTATTCAGCCCTACTGGGAGATACTTGCATTAAAAAAAAAAAAGGAAAGTACAAATATACAATTTATTTCCGTTGTGATCGTTACCCTATGCTATAGTCATTGAGATCGCCTTTCGTGGAAGACACTACTGCAATAGCCAATATTTTTTTTAGTTGGCTGCGTGGCAGTGTACCAAGCGTTCGGCTTCTCGTGGCAAGGCGCGGTGCCACTGAGTACGGGTTCGATCCCACTTCGGACCATATATTGTTCTCTTTAACTTACTTTGTTACTACCCGATTTTTAAAAAATTGTGTGTACAGAGTATTTATTAACAAAACACAATTTCAGTTATAATTACACTTGCAATATCACAATAAAACTGATAATCACGTAGGATATTGACAATTCAAATGTTGTGGGAGCCAGATTCTAAGAGGGGAAAGTTAAATGATCATCACCATCATTTACCGTCTCCTCATGGAAGGTTGGGTACCCTGGAGGCTTTCCTGCTCTGTCTCTTGCTTTGATAGTGCAGGTTGTCATAGTCTGATTTGTCCATCATGTTACTTGTCCACGTTAGTCTTGGTCTGTCTCTTCTACCTTGTATTTTCCCCTCCAAGATTACTTGTTGTAGGCTGTTGTTTCTTTTAAATTGCCCCAAAAATCTCATTTGTCTTGTTTGAATTGTATTTATTAGTTCTCTTTCATATTTAGTTGTTTTAAGACTTCATCATTTGTTTTCTTTTCTTTCCATCCAATTCTTCCTATTCTTCTATATATCCACATTTAAACGGCTTCAATTTTTATTCTGTTTTCTTTTCTAATGTCCATGTTTCTGCACCATACAGGAAAATTGAGAATATATTTCTGCTCTTCTAATTCATTTTGACTACCAATTTGAATATCTCTCGATGCCTGCCGCAGGTTAGTTTCCGCAGTCCTTCTTAGTGTTCTGGACATTTTTTTTGGCCCGGTTATTTTATTTTTTTTTAACTCTCCTACTATTCCTTCTCCTACTATTGCTTCTTCTGACATGTCCAATTTATGTTAATTTCTTGCTTAGAATGTATTGTAGAAATCAGTTCTCACATATTTTTTTATCTCTCTTAGGTGTTTGTGTTGGTCTTCATGTGATAATCATTGTATTTACTGTTTCACCAATGCTGAAATTGTCTTTTTGCTTGCTTATTCGTGTCTACGTTTTTGAGACTGGAGCATTCAGGGTGTTGAATAATGGCTGCTTGCGACTTTACATTACATGACGCGCCAGGGGAAGACACCATCGAGCCTTAGCAAAAAAACAGACGTCTACCAGAAATACAAAACAAAAGCAACACATAAAAAATCATCATCAGGTCGTGTGTCCTTCGCAGGACGATGCGCTCACCACACCCCGTGTGAATGGATATGTTTCTAGCCATATATCTCACTTCTTATGTTGTCATATTCAGAGTCTTTTGGATGTCTTGAAAGCACTTTCTTCATGGAGTACCCCTGACGCGTCGTTTTCGAGCCATGCCTTTCATTATTGTTCTTTCCAGCTCACTGTGTCTTTTGACGTAGCAATGTTATTTTAATTTCATCTGTAGAATGGTGATTATAAGCCAGTTCTTTGTAATGTTTAAGTCGTTAAATGTCTTCATTGCTCTTTTTCATTATCCAATGTATTTTAAGGATTGTTCTGTAGCATTTTGTTTCCAATACTACAATTTTTTCCCCTTGCTGTTTGTGAGATTGGCCATGATTTACAACCATATATCGTTATTGGGACATATATAAACCATAAGCAATTTATTGTAATTTTACTGCCTTGCTGGTATTGTGTCACATTTACACACGCCACACTTCATGGCGCTTAATTTTTGTGTTCCTATGATCGCATTCTGGCAGTCTCAGGTTTTTATTACTACAGATCTCATGTATTCATGGTTTATTGAATTTTCAAGTTCTTCGCTGTTGATGAGTTTGGGTAGGATTAAGATCTTTGTCAATGGACACTATCCTGGTTTTCTGTATATTTAGATTTAAAAAATAGTAATAATCAACATTGTAAAACATCTAAAGATATAAATAAAAGATACCAGCTGCGCATATTTTCGTTCCATCCGTCAGGTTACAGGTATAATGTTCAAGTAAATCGTTTTTAGGCTGACAGTATTCTGAGCAGTTTTGACCGTAGTAATTCTGTCCACAGTAGACCAGTGCTTCAAAATCCAACCTGATTAAAAATCAAAAATAACTATTAAACATTGTGTATATTGTGAGCTAACAATCTGAACAACGTTTGGAAACTAATGAACCTAAGATACAACATTAGACTAAAGTGCACACTGCTAATATCTATTTCTATATGAAAGCAAGGAACAAGCCAACATGTAGAATGAGGAGTTAGTATAAAGTTTGAGGAATTTCATACAGTAACCATATATATGAACGTAAAGGCCAAAAAATAATGACAAATAACATATCCTCACGTGAGAAGCTTCCTAAATCTTATTATCTCCGTTCTCATTTGCCTTTCAGTGTCGAGGGGAGATATAGTTTGCGATCTTTTACTCTTATGTTGACATCGCTACTATTGTTACCTAGTGTTTATAATATTCTATCAATCCATTTTTTTCTTGATCGGTCTTTGGATCTGGTGGTCTCGAAGATTTTGTTGAAGTCACGCTGTGTCGTGGATCGTTCTGTTTCACAAAGTGGTCAGACGTTTGTATTATATTGTTTATTTATCTGTTCAATGGCGGATTAATTCACCCTTTACTTCTGAACTTATTTGTATATATCAGACCACTTCCTGTCAAGCATCTAACTCGTTGAATTTCGACTGTTGCTGTTTTTATTGTTGCTCTTGAGACTAGCGTCCAGGACTTGCATTGAAAGTACAACATTGGAACGAAGATGATGTTATAAAGTGTCAACTTTGTCTCGGATCGTTTTCTTGGTTGTGGCAACACCTGTCCGATGATTTGACAAATTGTGTTGCGTCTTGAGTTTATTTCTGCTGCTTGTTAATTATCGATTGTTACTTGATTTCATTTGTATTAAAATTCATCCAGTTGTTTTAATTGTCTGCAGTTTATTGTGAAGTTGATGTTTGTTTTTTTTTTTTTTTTTTGGTTGTGATTTTCATTATTTCTGTCTTGCTTGTTTTAAAGTAGTATATTTGGCGAGTTTGCAATTAATTATATCTAAGTGTTTTTATAGCTTTTCTATTCTTCCATGTATTAGTGCCTGATTGTCTGCGAATAGAAACTTGTTAATTTCCTCTGATTCAGGAGGTTGACTTACATCAGCATTCCATGTAAATAATAAATAATGAAAGCGATATTACGCACATCTGTCATACTCCTGTTATAACGTCAAAGTGATAGAACCCACCTCTGTCATACTCCCGTTCTAACTGTAACAGTGAGGTGAAATTGTGTAACAATGAGGTGAGTGAGGGAGCAAATTCACGGGGAGAAAGTGGAAAATTAACTCAGACAGAATAACTTATTTTCCGTGAATAGTGAGAGTGTTCAGTTAGAAAGGGGCAGAGAATTAAAAGGATCGGTGATTGGCTGGGAGGGGGGGGGAAGATATAGTCAAAGTACAAGGTTAGATAGGAGAGGTTTATTCAAGCGGACGGCCTGAGAACAGTGTCGTCGGGAGGCGGTGGCCATTATGGCTTACCAACCTCTATTGTGTTAATGTTAAATGTTCATGTTAATTATTTTCGAGCAAGGAGTTCGACAATGAGTTTAGTTTAGTTAAGAGTTTTGCTAGTTTTTTGTGACTTTAATCAGAGTCAGAGAGACTGTAGGAGATTAGCGAGGGGTTGACTGAGTCTGAGTCAGAGACACTGTAGGAGATTCACACAGGGGGCGGCTGGTGCGGCCACTGTTGTAGAAACCCTAACTAGATTTGGCGATAGGCCAATGGTACATGGAAGCATAGAGGGCTAAGAGTTAGTCCAAGAATCTCTCAAGTTATAATAGTGCAGAAGTAAGTCTCATGTTTAAAGTCGAGACAATTATTGTGTTTAGATTAGAGATTAGATTTAAGTTATAGACTTCAGAGTTTTTTTTCAGTGTGGACAAATAGAGTGCAAGAGTGATGGAGGCACGACTGTAATGAACAGTGCCTGCAGTCCATTTCGTGTGTGTGTGTATCCGAGCGCAAAGTAAGTTGCTGGCTTTTAACTGTTGTGTTACTTGACAAATTATCTGTTGATAAACTACTCATGTCATATTTTATGAGTGGACATTTTGAACAGTAAATCCTCGTCAGTGTTTCTGGTTGGTAAACGGCGTGGTGAAGAACGAACATTCAGGTTGCGCAGAAGACTGAGTCCTCAGATTGCTGTGGGGACGTTAAATAGGGAAGCGGAGTCCGTTTCCTGGTAATTCACGGGTTGACGGCGCAGTCAAGTAGAAGGCAGTCGTCAATAAGCAAGTCAAGAGACTGGCAGAGCAAGATACACAGCTACGGAGGCAGAAAGAATCGAGCGAAGTACTTACAGAACATTATCAGCCCATCAGCAGAGAAGCAGAGCATAGTATTGTGTATCTGAACCCGTAAAGTGTGTAACACAATGTACTACAGTGTGTGGCTTTCGCCCTGTCACGATTGTTACAGTTATTCGCCTTATAGGGGCGGTGTACACACCAAGAATGTTACATAACAACCTCTGCCATACTCCTGTTCTAACTCAAAGTGATAGTACCCACCTATGTCATACTTCTTTTCTGAATTGTGATGCATTGTAACCTCCTGTCTGATTTGAGTAAATCTAAATTTAACTTCATATTAACTGACATTCATTTTGATGCTTTTAATTTGACTCTAAGCTTTCACACAACTGCTACATGATCACTATTTCAGTCTGCCCTGGTCTAGTTTTTCAAAAATGCAAGACTGTTTCTAAATCTATTGTTGTTTATCATTGTGTAATACATTTTATTATGTGCGTTGTCTCCTGGGCTTTCCCATGTCCACAGACGTCTTGGATGTTGCATAAACCAGGCGTTTCCTATCATCATGTTGTGTATTCTTGCCCAGTCAATAAGTTTGTCACCTCTTTCATCCCTATCGCATAAGCCATAATAACCAACAAATTCCTCAACTCTATCCTTTCCTACTGTTGCCTCCCCTACATCTATGGTGTGTTCATGTGGTTTGCATTCCTGAAGTGCCATATTACGCTCGTTGTAAAATCTCTGTCATATTCCTGTTGTAACATAAAAGTGATAGTGCGCACCTCTGTCATATTCCTGTTCTAACTTCTCAAAGTGATGGTACGCATCTCTGTCATATTCCTGTTCTAACATCAAAGTGATAGTACGCACTTCTGTCATATTCCTGTTCTAACTTCTCAAAGTGATAGTATGCACTTCTGTCATATTCCTGTTCTAACATCATTGTGATAGTACGCACTTCTGTCATATTCCTGTTCTAACATCAAGGTGATAGTACGCACTTCTGTCATATTCCAGTTCTAACATCAAAATGATAGTACGCACTTCTGTCATATTCCTGTTCTAACATCAAAGTGATAGTACGCACTTCTGTCATATTCCTGTTCTAACATCAAAGTGATAGTACGCACTTCTGTCATATTCCTGTTCTAACATCAAAGTGATAGTACGCACTTCTGTCATATTCCTGTTCTAACATCAAAGTGATAGTACGCACTTCTATCATATTCCTGCTCTAACATCAAAGTGATAGTACGCACTTCTGTCATATTCCTGTTCTAACATAAAAGTGATAGTACGCACTTCTGTCATATTCCTATTCAAACATAAAAGTGATAGTACGCACTTCTGTCATACTCCTGTTATAACGTCAAAGTGATAGAACCCACCTCTGTCATACTCCCGTTCTAACTGTAACAGTGAGGTGAAATTGTGTAACAATGAGGTGAGTGAGGGAGCAAATTCACGGGGAGAAAGTGGAAAATTAACTCAGACAGAATAACTTATTTTCCGTGAATAGTGAGAGTGTTCAGTTAGAAAGGGGCAGAGAATTAAAAGGATCGGTGATTGGCTGGGGGGGGGGGGGGGAAGATATAGTCAAAGTACAAGGTTAGATAGGAGAGGTTTATTCAAGCGGACGGCCTGAGAACAGTGTCGTCGGGAGGCGGTGGCCATTATGGCTTACCAACCTCTATTGTGTTAATGTTAAATGTTCATGTTAATTATTTTCGAGCAAGGAGTTCGACAATGAGTTTAGTTTAGTTAAGAGTTTTGCTAGTTTTTTGTGACTTTAATCAGAGTCAGAGAGACTGTAGGAGATTAGCGAGGGGTTGACTGAGTCTGAGTCAGAGACACTGTAGGAGATTCACACAGGGGGCGGCTGGTGCGGCCACTGTTGTAGAAACCCTAACTAGATTTGGCGATAGGCCAATGGTACATGGAAGCATAGAGGGCTAAGAGTTAGTCCAAGAATCTCTCAAGTTATAATAGTGCAGAAGTAAGTCTCATGTTTAAAGTCGAGACAATTATTGTGTTTAGATTAGAGATTAGATTTAAGTTATAGACTTCAGAGTTTTTTTTCAGTGTGGACAAATAGAGTGCAAGAGTGATGGAGGCACGACTGTAATGAACAGTGCCTGCAGTCCATTTCGTGTGTGTGTGTGTATCCGAGCGCAAAGTAAGTTGCTGGCTTTTAACTGTTGTGTTACTTGACAAATTATCTGTTGATAAACTACTCATGTCATATTTTATGAGTGGACATTTTGAACAGTAAATCCTCGTCAGTGTTTCTGGTTGGTAAACGGCGTGGTGAAGAACGAACATTCAGGTTGCGCAGAAGACTGAGTCCTCAGATTGCTGTGGGGACGTTAAATAGGGAAGCGGAGTCCGTTTCCTGGTAATTCACGGGTTGACGGCGCAGTCAAGTAGAAGGCAGTCGTCAATAAGCAAGTCAAGAGACTGGCAGAGCAAGATACACAGCTACGGAGGCAGAAAGAATCGAGCGAAGTACTTACAGAACATTATCAGCCCATCAGCAGAGAAGCAGAGCATAGTATTGTGTATCTGAACCCGTAAAGTGTGTAACACAATGTACTACAGTGTGTGGCTTTCGCCCTGTCACGATTGTTACAGTTATTCGCCTTATAGGGGCGGTGTACACACCAAGAATGTTACATAACAACCTCTGCCATACTCCTGTTCTAACTCAAAGTGATAGTACCCACCTATGTCATACTTCTTTTCTGAATTGTGATGCATTGTAACCTCCTGTCTGATTTGAGTAAATCTAAATTTAACTTCATATTAACTGACATTCATTTTGATGCTTTTAATTTGACTCTAAGCTTTCACACAACTGCTACATGATCACTATTTCAGTCTGCCCTGGTCTAGTTTTTCAAAAATGCAAGACTGTTTCTAAATCTATTGTTGTTTATCATTGTGTAATACATTTTATTATGTGCGTTGTCTCCTGGGCTTTCCCATGTCCACAGACGTCTTGGATGTTGCATAAACCAGGCGTTTCCTATCATCATGTTGTGTATTCTTGCCCAGTCAATAAGTTTGTCACCTCTTTCATCCCTATCGCATAAGCCATAATAACCAACAAATTCCTCAACTCTATCCTTTCCTACTGTTGCCTCCCCTACATCTATGGTGTGTTCATGTGGTTTGCATTCCTGAAGTGCCATATTACGCTCGTTGTAAAATCTCTGTCATATTCCTGTTGTAACATAAAAGTGATAGTGCGCACCTCTGTCATATTCCTGTTCTAACTTCTCAAAGTGATGGTACGCATCTCTGTCATATTCCTGTTCTAACATCAAAGTGATAGTACGCACTTCTGTCATATTCCTGTTCTAACTTCTCAAAGTGATAGTATGCACTTCTGTCATATTCCTGTTCTAACATCATTGTGATAGTACGCACTTCTGTCATATTCCTGTTCTAACATCAAGGTGATAGTACGCACTTCTGTCATATTCCAGTTCTAACATCAAAATGATAGTACGCACTTCTGTCATATTCCTGTTCTAACATCAAAGTGATAGTACGCACTTCTGTCATATTCCTGTTCTAACATCAAAGTGATAGTACGCACTTCTGTCATATTCCTGTTCTAACATCAAAGTGATAGTACGCACTTCTGTCATATTCCTGTTCTAACATCAAAGTGATAGTACGCACTTCTATCATATTCCTGCTCTAACATCAAAGTGATAGTACGCACTTCTGTCATATTCCTGTTCTAACATAAAAGTGATAGTACGCACTTCTGTCATATTCCTGTTCTAACATAAAAGTGATAGTACGCACTTCTGTCATATTCCTGTTCTAACTTCTCAAAATGATAGTACGCACTTTTGTCATATTCCTGTTCTAACATCATAGTGATAGCACGCATATCTGTCATCCTCCTTTTCTAACTCATAGTGATAGTACCCACCTCTATTATCATCATCATCATCATCATCATCATCATCATCATCATCATGAAGTACCGTGCCTGCTGGCGTAGGTGATCATGTCTCTCCACAATTTTCGATCTCGTCAGTTATTTATCATTTCTACTGTTGACCTTCTCCCAAACCATTCTCTTAAGCTATCTAGAAACTCTTCTATTTGCTTCCCTCTATCTCTTCGTCCCTCGATTTGTTCAGTTGTTGCAATATATCCCAGCTGTTTCCTTCTCCTTACATAGCCAAAAGAATTATGATTGTTTTTTTTGTAATATTGAAAATTAGCCCTCTTTTGCTTTGACCTCTTTCAAAAAGCTTTCATTAATCTTATTAACAATCCATGGCATTCTCAACATTCTTCTGTAAAACCACATTTCTACAGACTCCAGTGATTTTCTTGTATGTTGTCCTATTGTCCATGAGTCACATCCATATGTTTAGAATTTCTCTACATAACATATAAGAACTCTTTTTCTTGTTTCTATTGTCAAAAATGGATTGCACAGTATCTTCCTCATTTTTGGAAGCTGCTTTGGCCTGAGCCATTCTGCATCTTACCTCTGTTGTACATCTAGCAATGTTCCTAGATATTTAAACTCATTTACTTGTTTTAATATTCTTCTACTTGTCTTTATTGTGCACTGTTGTAATGACTTTTTCTTTGTCTTTATTATTACTTGTGTCTTTTTGCTATTAAGGCTGAGTCATTTATTTTTGCTTTCTTTCACTATAATATCTAACATTTCTTGCAACTCCTTTTCGCTCTTAGCTATTAAGGCTGTATCGTCAGCATACCCTAGATTATTTATCTTATGACATCCCATTGTTATTACAGTCATGCCTCTTATGGACCTTAAAATAATCTCACTATAAATATTAAACAAATCTGGTGACAGCACACAACCTTGCCTAACACTCTGTTTTATTTGTTGAAACATTTCCAATTGATTTCCAGTTCGTATGACCGCTGTTTGTTGCCAGTACATGTTCTTTATTATTCTTAGGTCTTTGCTTGTCTACGCTTATGCTTTCTAAAACTTTGATTATTTCTTGGTGCTTTACTTTGTCAAATGCTTTGGTGTAATCTATGAAACATAGGTAATGACCTGTTTTCACTTCTTTCTCTTTCTACTAAAAATCTGATGATGTAAATGGCATTGCTCGTTCCTTTACCTCCAACAAAACCACACTGTTCATCGCTAATTTCTGGACTGATTTTGTTTCGCACTCTTCGCATGATGATTCTTAGTAATATCTTAGTCATGTGACTCATAATGCTTATTGTGCGATGATGATCGCATTCCATCGCACTAGATTTCTATGACTATTGATTTTAGCAGGTCTTTGTGTATACATCTGCTGTTGTAGATATCATTCAATATTTTTATTATTATCTCTATTCCAAAATCCCCCATGGCTTCAATCTCTTCCTTAGTTATATTATCTGGTCCAGGCGTTTTTTTCCTGCTTTCACATTGCGTAAGGCGTCTTCCACAACTTTTTTGAGTATTTCTGGTCCTTCCCCATTATCCTTAATATTTACTTATGTTCGTTCATCATTATAAAGATCTTTAATGTATTCTGTCCATCAAATAATCAACATCACCTTATTCCTTTTCGTCTTTTTCTTCTTCCTCCTCTTCCTCACCATCTTCTTCAACATTTTTCTAACAATGTCTGATCTTCATCCTCCTCTTCATTATCTTCTATTTTATCTTCCTATTTTTTTTCACCCTCTTCGGTACCATTATGATTATCTTAATTTTTTTCCTCATCTTTATTAGCCGGATATTTTTTGTCCCCTTTTTTTCTTCTACTTTTACATCCTCTTCTTTGTCTTCCCATCCTCGTCAACCTTTCGGTATTTTGCAAGTTCTACTTTTACCTATTCTGCAAGTCACATTTTCGCGCCCGTCTCGGTTAGGCTGAAAAAGAGCATTTTTTAGACATGATCATGCAACGAACCTAAAACTCATTGTATCTATTTTTTTTAAAAATAGGTCTTTGTTTCTAGCTCAGCATTGGTATTATGCTCATTCCTTTTTATGGTCTTTTTTTTAAATTTCATTTTTCCATTTTTTTTTTTGGTTTTGACTTTTTCCGTGTTAGATCATGGAATGATTTTGTATTTGTTCATTGTGAGTTTCTCATGTGTTGTTGACAGCATCTCTATACTTGTGTCATTTGCGGTAGCTTAGTGGCAACGCGTTGTCTTCTTGTTGAATGTAAACTCAACCCAGCCCTAATGAAGAAAATGCAAACTTGGCGCAATTATCCGAGGTCACACGTAAATAATGGCGAGGAAGATCACCGGCCCCATCATTACCAAATGGCTGACGCAGTACTGTGAAGCGCAATAATTCACTTCTATATGGTAATAAGACATTTCACGGAGCACTTTGCTTTAAAAAATAAACAGCTATTAGCCAAGAATACATTTAGTACTCAAAAGAAGTAACGACCACATTATTTTACCTTACGTCGTATGAAGGAAACATGGAATTTCTTGAAAGCCCTAGTATTTGGGTATGCTTTTCAAATCTTGTCCATGTGTGATTATTGTTCGGAATAAGTGTCACGATGCTAGCTAGATCGAATGACCTAATCAGTTTCGATATGGGCGGGGGACTGTGCAAGAACCGATGACCTCTATTTTGATTTGCCCCTGATGAAACAAAAGCAGTTCTTGTTAAATGGAAAGCGAAACAATATCATCAGAGCCAGAAGTAAAGTAAAATACAACACGAAATTATGGCATTCGCAAACTCGTGTTTTAACATACACAATCGGCGGATGGTGGGTTGGAATCTTGAGCAGGCTGGGACAGGATGAGTGATCGCATTAAATGTATAAAAATACATAGACTACTCGTATATTTACATTAGTTTATTACTTGTACAGCAAGTTCATTTATCGATAGTCTTTCCTCCCAAATCAGTCAACAAAATCATCGTGTCACGTGTTGACTTTGAAGTTCTTTGTAGAATACCTTTTCAGTTGATATTCAAGCCTGTGCTGAGAGTCATTCTTGAGTCAAAGTGTTTCTTAAAACAATTTTTATGCGATTCATACACGAAAAACTTCCTCGGAAGCACTTGTGGTAGGAATGGTTATAAGATAGAACAGTTTGACAGGAACTTCACTTGTCTGACGTTCGATCATCTTCTTTATTAGCTCACTCAAACTCTTGAAATGTCTCCTTGTGTATGAATAGAAAACAGGTTGAAGCTTAACACTCAATTCATTTCTCGCTGTCAAAATGTGATTCATAAATTTGAATTAAAGAATCTAGAGCATCAGTTGGGAAATGCTGACTTTAGTTTATCAATTGGACAGTTATCACATAATTTTAGAATTATTGACTGCTCATATTTAGAAAATCTCAATTTCAACTGTGATAGGATATTGTACAAAATTTAAAAATACAATTGCTAGTGTTAGTAACGAGGACATTCGTTCACCTTCTCGTGTCTGCTTAGAGAATTCAGTGAATCTTACCAATAACAGACACAATGAATACACTAAACTGCTAATCACTCCGTTAGTTCCTTATTTATAAGAAACCATATGAAATTGCATTGGTGCACATTTGGATGTCATTAGTTTTCTTCAGAAATATGTTAAAGTTTTATAAATATTTTTTTTTAAGACAAGAGAATAAAAAAAATTCAAATCTTGATTTTTTTTTAATTTTTACATCGTCTTGTTACCATTTGAATGTGGGAAATCAATGATCTCATCGAAAGATTTGATTAGTTGTATCCTGCTTGTGCAGAAGTAAGGTTGGCCTAGGTGTTCCACCTGACTTCTCTGCTTGTAGGTAAACGTTGTCCAACAATTCTCTCCAGAATGGTGTGGCGCTTTGATGACCGATTGAAAAAAATAGGCAGATATTCAACGAAGAGAAGATTCAAAATATTGCAACACAGCATCAGGAAATGACATCACTGGAACTATTATAATACTGTCAGAAGTAGACAGGGTGATTAAAGAATCGTCGAAATACAAATCGCCAGGAGCAGGTAGTTTACTAACAGAAAGAATCCAAGCAGCAGGAGAGTGTAACAATTTTGGTTACATAGAATTTTCAATACAGCAAGGGTACAACAACAAACTTCTACTGACTGACATCTAGCAATAATTCCCCATTGGAAGAGTAAAGGGCACAAAATAGAATACTCACATACCGTGCGTGGATTCTCACTGTAGAGCCATGTAAACAAAATGTATGCCAAAATTCTAGAAAGAAAAACATTAAAACTTATTGTATTTTAGAACCCGAGTTGGCAGAAGAACCGATGGGTTTAGAAAAAAATAAAAGCTGCACAGATTCAATATTTACATTCACGCAGCTGGTTGAGATGAACATAGAACATAACAAGAATCTCTGCATAGCTTGTATGGCCTGAAAGAAAGATTTCGATAGGGTGGATATAAACAAATCTTTGCAAACAAAGGCTCATAACGGAGTAAATGACAATATCATTAGATGTTGCAAGAGCGTATATAATAACTGCAGAAGTGTAGCTATAATGAAAAATATAACATCCAAACCATTCGCATTAATATATGTAGTAAGACAACAGTTCGTGTTGTCAACACTCTTGTTTACCACTTAAATCAACAAAATATGCATGGATGCCAAATCACAGTGTGAAAGTATAAATGAACTGCTGTATGCTGACAACCAGGCCTTAATAGATTACAAAGAAAGCCGAACTTAACAGCATTTACTGTTCTTGAATAATGAATGTGAAATGAAAAACATGAAAATAAACACTGAAAGAAAAAAGAGAAGTCATATTAATAGGAAGACAAGGTGGCAATATTTCGTTATGGAAGGCCCCGGTATCACTGCAAACGAATTAGAATCCATAATTACTCAACAGCCCGTGCCAGTGGAATCATCCGAATTACTAACTCATCTTCCAAACAAGGAAAGGTAGCTGTAGTCCCCATCATAGCAGTCTCAGCACACGCCAAAAGACATCAGGCGAAACCGCACAGAAAGTGAACACAGCCAACTGTTCCCTGTCATACGATATCATCATTCATCGTAAACAATTGGAGTATCGGAAAATGATCAAAACGGATGAAACACAATGCTCACGGTGTGCACAGAGCACTTAACTCAGTAGCTCCTGCAACAAGCCGGGCTTGGAATATGAGAAAACTGCAGCAAGGAACACTTTTCAGACATAGCCTTCAATGGTTACTTCTGCCTATCCACCATATAGACCGGAAGTTCACGTCCTCCTGAAAATGATGATCGCCATATTTTTAAAATGTATAGCGTTTGATGATGTTAGGACATCATGTTGACTCCAATTCCGAACATATAAAACACAGTTCGTCGTCGGATTATCCCCGTCGCACATCAAACAACAGACCGTAAGGTTAGCGTATGGCCGGGATATACGATGAGCCATTATGATGACGTAGCACACACACAATGGCTGCGCCCATGGATTCATGATTACTCTAGTGAATGCAGTCTACAATGAACGAAACACGGTGCAAATTCCCTAAAGAGATAAAACTTACGCTAACTTGACGGAGCCCACCACATTAATGCGTTATAACATGAAAATAACTTGCGTCAAAAAACTCCAACAACGGTCATTGAACTGCACTCAGTGTGACGTAAAACGTAGATCAAAACTAGACGGTGGAAGGTCGCATTCACAACAATTGATTTGTCAAAACGGAATATTACTGTGCGTGCAACGCCAATTCATGGGTGCAGATGTGTTAAGTAGAACATCATTTTGACTTGAATACAGAAAATTAAATTGCAATGGAGAGCCGAAATTAATCAGATCCCGAAGCAATTTCTGCAGTGATCGATTCCTGATTACTCTAGTGAATGCATCCTACGACGAACAAAACACGGTGCAAATTCCCTAAAGAGATAAAACTGCAGCTGACGAAGCAGTTCACATTAATGAGTAACATGTAAATAACCTGCGTCAGGCCATTCCAACAACGGTCATGAACAGCACCAATGCGACGTAAAGCACAGATCAAGTCTAGACGATGGAAGGTCGCATTCACAACACTTGATTTGTAAAAAAAAAATGTGGCAATAATTGGCAATTAATTCTTATCTGGAGAGATCTTTTATTACATTTGGAATGTTTTTCATGGGTTTATTCTGAATGGTTTTCGATATGACTCTAAGATAACCAATATTTTACCAAAGATATTTTAATTGCACAGTCTTGCAACTTAACACAAGCTGAGAAGAAGATTTAAAGTAGTCAGGATTTGGAGAACGCTCATCTTCATTATGAGCTCTTATTGCGAGTTCTTGAAGCTTCTAGAAAGCATATGCCATTAATTTAAATTTCTAAAATTTACCTGTTAAGTTTTAACCTCTTCATTTCATGTAATTCTTGACAATATGTTCTGTACACTTAACATTTCAGAGATACTAAAGCTAGAGGCTTTTAAATGACACGTACAAGTTTTGACCTCTCAACCTACACAAAAATCATGTTTACCATCGTTGGCATGGCAACCAAGGATGTGATCGTTGAAATGGCCTAGTTCTCATACACATTGCAAAGTCGATAGATGTCGTTGTATTCTAGAAGGCTTGATCTCCAAAGCATATCTATTAGACTAGCAACAGCAGGAATTACTTGAACTATATCACGACAGACTCCGAAAAAAGGATGCCTGGTTGTACACTGACATTTAACTCATTGAGCTGGAATGTGTGATTGTGTTATGCATTCTGATAAAATATTAGAGGAATCGTGACCTCCGTTGTCTCCTCTGAATATCAGCCACAGTTACACACACACACTCTCACACACACATGCACGTCTTTGTTTATGCCTTTATCATTTTAATCTTACTATCATCCCTAGAAAATGAGGAATTAATGGTCATTATTTTACTTTTACTGTAATCCTTTAAGAAATGAGGAATTGATGGTCATTATTTTATTTTTACTGTAATCCTTTAAGAAATGAGAATTATTGGTCATTATACTACTTTTAATTAAATCATTTAAGAAATGAGAATTATTGGTCATTATACTACTTTTACTGTAATCCTTTAAGAAATGAGAATTATTGGTCATTATACTACTTTTAGTGAAATCCTTTAAGAAATTAGGAATTAATGGTCATTATTTTACGTTTGCACAAAAAGGGAGCTCTTAAAAAACATCAGAAAGAAGCAATCAAAATGTTTCGGGCACATCAAGAGAAGAGGACAGTTGGAATACTTGGTTACAACTGGCAAAATAAAAGGAAAGAGAGATCGCGGGGGACAAAGAGAGAAAATACTGGATAGCTTGGTGTTATGGCATGGAAAACAGTCAACAACAGAACTGATACGATGCACTGTAGATAGAAGATTGTGGAGGGACATGATCACCTACGCCAACCGGTATGGCACATGATGATGATTTTACCTTTACTGTAATCCTTTAATAAATGAGAATTATTGGTCATTATATTACTTTTAATGAAATCCTATAAGAAATGAGGAGTTAATGGTCATTCTTTTATTTTTACTGTAATCCTTTAAGGAATGTGGAATTAATGGTCATTCTTTTATTTTTACTGTAATCCTTTATGGAATGAGGAATTAATGGTTATTATTTTACTTTTACTGTAATCCTTTAAGGAATGAGAATTATTGGTCATTATATTACTTTTAATGAAATCCTATAAGAAATGAGAAATTAAGGGTCATTATTTTACTTTTACTGTAATCATTTAAGGAATGAGGAATAAATGGTCATTATTTTACTTTTACTGTAATCCTTTAAGAAATGTAGAATTAAACGTCATGTTTTTATTCTTACAATCATCCTTGCATACGCTGCAATGTAGAATCTTTAGAGATGAGAAAAGATAAGACCACTATGGTATTATTTGAAAGACAAAAGAGAATAGAGAAAGACCATCCTAAAAAAAATGTAATGGATACATGGGTTCCTAAACAAAGAACCAAGCAGATCTCAACTTTGCAGCATGTCAAGAACATTCAAAAAATACCACTTACCTGAGAAACATCACAAACATCAAGAGTTACCAAAGGACAGCCACCAATTGCAAATTACATAAACACATACATTTGTACTGAAATATATTTTTAAAAATAGATACAAATGCTGATCCATTATCAATAAAAATAGCCGCAAGGAAAACCATCGATACTTATCCAGATGATGGATGCATGTATATACTGCTGATACAGCCACCAAGACAGCTCCAGCTGGATATGGGATTCTTATACATTATCCAGATGATGGATGCATGTATATACTGCTGATACAGCCACCAAGACAGCTCCAGCTGGATATGGGATTCTTATACATTATCCAGATGATGGATGCATGTACATACTGCTGATACAGCCACCAAGACAGCTCCAGCTGGATATGGGATTCTTATACATTATCCAGATGATGGATGCATGTACATACTGCTGATACAGCCACCAAGACAGCTCCAGCTGGATATGGGATTCTTATACATTATCCAGATGATGGATGCATGTTTATACTGCTGATACAGCCACCAAGACAGCTCCAGCTGGATATGGGATTCTTATACATTATCCAGATGATGGATGCATGTTTATACTGCTGATACAGCCACCAAGACAGCTCCAGCTGGATATGGGATTCTTATACATTATCCAGATGATGGATGCATGTTTATACTGCTGATACAGCCACCAAGACAGCTCCAGCTGGATATGGGATTCTTATACATTATCCAGATGATGGATGCATGTTTATACTGCTGATACAGCCACCAAGACAGCTCCAGCTGGATATGGGATTCTTATACATTATCCAGATGATGGATGCATGTATATACTGCTGATACAGCCACAAAGACAACTCCAGCTGGATATGGGATTCTTATACATTATCCAGATGATGGATGCATGTATATACTGCTGATACAGCCACCAAGACAGCTCCAGCTGGATATGGGATTCTTATACATTATCCAGATGATGGATGCATGTATATACTGCTGATACAGCCACCAAGACAGCTCCAGCTGGATATGGGATTCTTATACATTATCCAGATGATGGATGCATGTATATACTGCTGATACAGCCACCAAGACAGCTCCAGCTGGATATGGGATTCTTATACATTATCCAGATGATGGATGCATGTTTATACTGCTGATACAGCCACCAAGACAGCTCCAGCTGGATATGGGATTCTTATACATTATCCAGATGATGGATGCATGTTTATACTGCTGATACAGCCACCAAGACAGCTCCAGCTGGATATGGGATTCTTATACATTATCCAGATGATGGATGCATGTTTATACTGCTGATACAGCCACCAAGACAGCTCCAGCTGGATATGGGATTCTTATACATTATCCAGATGATGGATGCATGTTTATACTGCTGATACAGCCACCAAGACAGCTCCAGCTGGATATGGGATTCTTATACATTATCCAGATGATGGATGCATGTATATACTGCTGATACAGCCACCAAGACAGCTCCAGCTGGATATGGGATTCTTATACATGATCCAGATGGAACAGCAAAAGAATAATGTGGCTCAGATGGTGAAGTCTGTAATAATTATGAAGCAGAAATAATATGGCCTTTGGCGATTTGACAGACGGTTGGTAGAATGCAATCATGATAAGTCTGTAGTTTGATAAAAATATTAGTGCCTTATGCTGGATGCTGCTTTGCTGAACAGTTTCTCTCGTGGCTGAAACTACCAATACTAGACAGACAGATCAATCAGCAGAACGAACAAGATGTATTCGTGGGGCCTCGTCTCCATTCTCCTGCGCCTTTTGCCTTCTGAATGATATCAGCACTGCCTCGAAATTGGCTGTGTCATATTTTTTTTTTATTTTTGTTCTCCATGTACATCTGCGGCCAGATTTTTCGCAGTTTCTTTCACCGAAAGAGAATTCCCTCAAGGAAGTCCTGCAAACATCCGTATATCTCATACAGGTCTGCCCTTTGGTCTCTTTCCGTACTTTAAGTTCGCCATCCAATATGTGTTTGGGAACACAAACGTTCATCATTCTGCTTACATGACCCAGCCACATTAATCTATGACTCCTAATTGTTGCTATGATGGATGGGAGTTTAGCTCGTTGTAAGACATTAGATTTGGTTACTTTGTCCTGCCATTTGATGTTCATAATCATTCGAAGACAACGCACGTGAAAGCTGTTTAACCTTTTCTCCTGCCCTGCATAGGTAGTCCAAGATTCTGATCCGTACAGAAGTGTACTAAGCACACAACTTTGGTAATTTTGAATCTTAGTCCTGAATGTTAATTTTGTATTGGCCCATGCGCACTTTCAAAGTTTACCAGATGTGGAAACTTACCTTCCGTGTCGGGAATTCATTTCTTCTTCAAGGGAGACAGTGACCATATAACTGAGATAGGTGAACTTTCTCACAGATTAGAGGGGTGTGTTATTTAATGACATAGCTGTGGGACTGGCTACACCTTGTTGAAGCATCACAGTCTTCTGTATATATGTATATACATATATACATATATACATATATACATATATATACATATATCTTAAATAACCGCCTTAGAAATAGCAGTGTACCGTCTAAATAATGTGTTTGGTACCATACCATCAAAGAAAAGAAATATAATCATACTTACTTATTCTATATCAGAATATGAAAAGAAAGAATAATCACACGCCTTCAATGTATCAATCCTGGACAAAGTTTACAATAGTAAAACATTAAGTACACATAAATACGTACACATATGGATGTAAAGGATAATGCACAATAGATAATCACCATCACCATCATCATCATAATTTCATCAAGTACGATGAACGCTGACTTTGGAAATAGTTCAATAAACTCATTTGTTTTTGGCTGGTTCTTCCCACTTGTTCTCAGCAGTGTTTCTAACTTAATATCTCAATGTCGCAGGGTGTGTCCTTGTGTGTAGCGAGTCGTCATGGTAGACAGCAGCTAATATAATATAAACAAGCTATGGACTGAATACAAAATCCAGTATAGCTTGATACATTTAATTTCACATACTAATATAGGTTTGTTTTGGATGGTCTTATATTTGGTACTTGACAACCCTAGGTCATGTCATTAGCTGTCTGTCTCTCTATAACTGTTGGACTGTCACCTACATACTGTCTTGAGTTAAATATTCTTGCTTCTATCTTACTCTACTTAAGCATCTCCCTAAATCAGAATGATTCTCTGAGTTTATCACTTAGTTTAAATTATCGCTATTCTGCTTTTGCTGTCTTTCTGAATCTCTCTATAGTCTCTGTCCACTTCTGAATCTGTTCTCAATCTGTCTGTAGCAGCATTCCTTCTTAAGTATCAGTCAGGTTTTATCATCTTTCTTTAACTACCTCTGTCTATAACTATCTAAAGCACCTCTCTACCTGTCAGTTGCAAACTCGATGTCTCAACTTTGTAACGAAGTCCGAAGTTTTCCCATATTTTCTCAGTTTGTCTCTTTGTCATTATACTCTCCGGATAAATCAGAAACCTGAAGGTCATTATGGCCCATCTCTGCACTAAGACACAATTCTAGAGCTAACAAAGATTAGAATTCTCGTCAGAAAAATGGTTTTTAACTTCCCTGACCTCAAATATAGAGACCCCCAACCCTGTCCGATCAAGTTAACACAAATGCACGTGACAATTCCTTGCAAGATAAATTCTTTCCCTGCATGACAAAGGTTTTAATAATTTTTTCTTACCAGGTCTCATTGAATATCATCATGTATCTTTCCCTGCAGAGCACTAGTATTTACTTTCTCTATTTTAATAAACGATGCTGTTCTTGTCTACATGTGTTTCTAGTCTCATCATCATCATCATGGGCCATACCGGTTAGCGTAGGCGATCATGTCCGTCCACAATTTTATATCCACAGTGCATCGTATCAGTTCTTTTGTTGACCGTTTTCCTTGCCATGACACCAAGCTATCCAGTATTTTCTCTTTTTGTCGTCTGCGATCTCTCTTTCCTTTTATTTTGCAAGTTGTAACCAAGTATTCCAACTTTCCTCTTCTCATGATGTGCCCGAGAAATGTTGATTGTTTCTTTCTTATATTTTTAGGATCTCCCTTTTTGTGTTGACCTCTTTGAGAATTTCCTCATTGGTCTTTTTAGCTGTTCAGGGAACTTTCAACATTCTTCTGAGAATCTCTGCGGCCTCAAATCGTCTTTGCATTTGTTTGTCCACTGTCCATGATTCACTTTCATAGGTCAGAATTGGTTCTATATAGTACCGATGAACTCTCTCTCTCTCACTTCTACTTACATAGATTTGTTGAATAATATATTTTTCATTTTCTGGAATGTTATTTTGGACTGAGCTAATCTGCTTTTTATTTTTGTGATGCATCTTCAATCTCTCTCTCTCTCTCTCTCTCTCTCTATCTCTCTCTCTCTCTCTCTCTCTCTCTCTCTCTCTCTCTCTCTCTGCGATCGGAAGATCTGATGTTATTGTTGTGCCCAAGTATTTGAAACATTGCACTTCTTTCAGATTTGTCTTGTTTACTTTTATGCTACACGATAGTAGTGATTGTTTCTTCGATATGACCATTACTTCTGCTTTCTTACTATTCAGACTGAGACCTTTCTTGTTGCTTTCTTTTACTATTATGTCTTTCATTTCTTGAAGTTCATTCTTTGTCTCTGCTATTAAGACTGTGTCATCCGCATATCGTAAATTATTTATGTTGTGACCGTTGACATGAATTCCTTTTTTGTCTGCTATTGCTCTCTTAATGTTTTTGCTGTAAAGTGAAAACAAATCCGGCGACAGAACACAGCCTTGTCTGACTCCTTGTTTTATAATATTGGAATTGTCCTGTTTGGTTGCTAATTCGTATAGATGATGTTTGTTGCTAGTACATGTTTTATTTTAATGATTCGCAGATCCTTCCCATCAATGTTTAATTTCTCCAGCATATTGATTATTTCCACGTGCTTTACTTTGTCAAATGTTTTTCTGTAGTCTATAAAGCACATATATAGATCTTTCTTTACCGCTATAGCCATTTGCATCAATGTTCTTAAGATGTATATTGCATTATTGGTGCCATTTCCTTCCACAAATTCACATTGTTCCTCACTTATTTCTGGTTTTATTTTGTTCCTTACACGTCTCATGATTATTCTTAGTAATATTTTAGTCATATGGCTAATGAGACTAATAGTGCGATGGCCTTCACATTCAGTGGTGCCTGACTTCTTCGGTATGGCTACAAAGATAGATAGATTTTAGTAGATTTTCGCGTATATGTCCAGTGTTATATATGCCAGGAGTAGTTTTGTTATGATTTGTATTTCCAGCTCTCCTAATGCATTAAGATCTTCGATTGTTATATTGTTGGGACAATGAGCTTTGCCTCTTTTCATGTGTTGAATTGCATCCTCCACTTCACTCTGCATTATTTATGGGCCTGTGTCTTTGTTTGAATTGTTTAGCTTTGGTCTTTCATCATCATAGATTTGACTGATATATTAAGTCCATCTTTCCATCATCCTCTCCTGTCCCATTATTATATTTCATGCCTTTGATTTCACACATCCGGAAAATTTGACTTCTTTTCTTCCTGTTAATTAATTTAAATGATTGTGCATACATTTTGAGTCCTTTTGTTGTTTTTCCATTTGTTCACATTTCTGCTTTAACCATACTTCCTTTGCTTCACTGCATTTGCTTTGGATCTCTTTGTGCAATAATAAGTATGTCCGTTTTTCTTTCTTATGTTTTCGTGTTTCGTCCATTAGTTCTAGTATTTCCTCTGTCATCCATTTCTTTTTGGTGATTCTTTTAGTCACTGGTATTACTTCTTGGGGTGCTTGTTGAATCAATTGCTTGAGCATTTCCTTTTGCTCCTCGATGTCCTGTATTTACTCAATAGCAGTATATCTATTTTGTACTATCGTACTGTGCTTATCACTCATCTGTCTATCTACTCTAAGCAAATATAGTTCTAATTTCATATTTCTTAGGGATTTCTGTGTCTTCCGCAGTGTTATTCTTATCTTTCTAAATACTGGTACATGGTCACTATTGCAATCTGCTCTAGACCTTGTTTTAACAGATGTTAACCCATTCCTGAATCTACCTCTTAGTCCAGCTATTGCTAATTATTAAGTAAACTGCTAAATATTAAGTAACATGTATATACTGTCACATCAGTCCCACTGCTCTGCGTAAGTAGATACACATGGATCTTGTAACTTTGTCGGTTAATATTACACATCTTATCTTGGACATATTATAAACCAGTGATAGAAAATGTAAAACTAAAATAAACAAAAGATTAGGAAAAGCAAAATGTAATGTTAATGCCTTAAAAATTGTATTAACATCAAGACAAATGACACTAGGGCTAAAACTAATAATACCAAAATGTTATATCTTCTCAACATTCATGTACGGCGTAGAAACTTGGACGTCAGACAAGAAAACAAAACAGAAATTGAAGCCTTGGAAATATGAATTTATAGAAGAATAGCAAGAATTGTATGGACAGAAAAGAAAACGCATGATGAAGTTTTAAAACTAAAAATTAAAAAAAAAGACTACTAAACACAATTAAAACCTGACAAATGAGATTATTAAGGCACGTTAAAAGAAACAGAAGCCTAGTAAAAGTCATTTTGGAAGGGAAAATACAAGATAAATGAGGCAGAGACAGACCAAGACTAACATGTACAAGTAACATAAAAAGATGGACAAATAAGCCTATAACAACCTGCACCATCAAAGCAAGAGAAAGAACAGAATGGCGCCCCATGGTAGCCAACTCTCGATGAGGAGAAGGTACTCAATGATGTTGATGAAAGATGGTCTGCGCTTCAATTAACAGACAACACAGATCAACTTGTTCGACTCATTCGATTCTCAAGAGCATTTCAGACACGCAAATGTTAATATTTCCTTAAAGGAGCTGATGTCGAACTAAAAATATCGCTGAATATATATATATATATATAGGTGGAACACACGTTACAGTTCATTAGCTACTCCGAATGATTGCAGAAGGACAGTTCAGCTGTATTTACTTTCAGTGCCGCTTGGCCTTTTGTCTTTTGGCGTGTGCTGTGACTGCTATCATGAGGACTGCAGCTGCCTTTCTTTGTTTGGATCCTTCAAAGAGATGAGTTTTAATTCGGATGATTCCACTGGCACGGGCGGTTGACCAATTATGCATTGTACTTCGTTTGCAGTGATACCGGTGCCTTTGGTTAACCATAACCATCCGAATGATGAATTATATATGGTGATGTGAAGCATAAACAATACTCATATAATGTTTTCTGTTAGAAACGATTGATGAAACTAGTGTGTTGACAAATTAATTTTTCATAAATTAAAATGAAGTTACTACTGCATATATGACTCCGGTTTGTGAAATACAATAAATATACCGCAATGCTGTTAAACACAATTTTATTTTTGATACACGAATAATTAAGAAGCTGATAAAAATAACAAAGAAATATATTGTTTTGATAACTCTGTATAGTCTACATAACATTTGTGATTACAATTGTTGCGTTGGGACAAAAATATGACCCCATTAAAAATGTTTCTAGGATAAGTAATTGCTGAGAAATTAAAATGCAAGGGCAAACGTTTGTGAACACACTATTACTGTAAGTCACAATACAATGTATCTACCATCCCTTTAAATCTCGCTTTAGTGCGGGCGAGACGAAGATTAATTATCGAGCAGACACATTCAAACAACAATGCTATTAAACATTAGTTCACATAAACTCGTAGTAAAAATTAGACATTACTTACACTGCAGTTTTATCCACGCAGATACTTAAAAGGCATGAATGAAGTGTTTCTTGTAAATGGCTACTACTAACATATTCAAGATATGTGAACGAAATTGAGAAGTAAGCTTCGCTGACAACCAACTAAAAAAAAAGAAAAGAAAAGAAATACAGTTTATGTGCAAGTGATTGCAATAATAAAACTTTCGAAGAAAAAAATTCATGTTCGAATTACTGTTATTTAACATTACTTACAATTGTTTTCATTTTTCTTTCAGAAAGACGGGAACTCACTGAGTCATTTGGGAATGTAAAAGAGCAATTATAGAACAGATTAGTAAAACAGGGGGTAGAAGAATATGGAGGATGATCGTCTACGCCTTAGGCATAGCACATGATGATGGGATATAAAAATCAGTCATAGACTTCACTCTACTGCGTATGTTGCTTGTTATTGTGGCCCTTTGCCGGATTATTATTGATATACACCCTCGTCCTTTGCTATAGAGTAAGCCCAATAATGAGAGTTGACCCACTTGTAAAGAAAGGAAAACTAGAGATAGATGGATAATGAGCAGTGAGAGAGGTGTTTTGAATACGAGTTCAGGAACAGCTCCTGCAAAAACGTGAACCTTGAGTGATCAAGCAATAAATCCTATATATGTGGAGACAAGATCTTCAGATAGCGGAAAAGTAGTTTGCAACAAATAACGTACATATTATTCATGTAATCTTAGAAGAGACTAACTATAAGTAGCTTAATCTAGCCTTAGTAGTGACAGAAAGTATAGTTCCAATGTTCATAAACGAGCGAAAGACACGTAGATGTTACCAGCAAAGACAGTAAATGGTAGGATGTGTAAAGCAGAACTTATTAGTGGACGGATTGGCCTAGCTCATGTTTGAACAGTAGAGAGACAAATGTGTGTCGAGAACATATGATATAATAGCTGTGGTATATTTTGACTATATTTGTATACATTTGTAAAAATGTTATTACATTTTGATGTTGTTAAACTCATGTCATCAAACTGTATATCATGCGATGTATCAGGAAGGAAGAAGGTCTGTCAGTAGAGAAAGATGAGATTAATTAGAACTGTCTTCATATGCGTTGTTCTCTCAATTACGTGAAAGTCGGCTAGCTACTCTATGATCACAGAAATCGGCCTTATAATTATTCACATACCAATGGCCACGAGGCAAATAACAATGGGATCACTTTCAACGCCAGATTGAAGTTTATTTGATGCTGAATCATGAGGTACTAAGGTGCCCAGAAATGCTATCAAATGCTAAATAAATGTAAGTAGATAGGAGCCAGTAGTGGGGTGTGAAAAAACCCTACATCTTAAAGGGACCTTAAATAGACACATGTTGTCATTTGTTGTAACTTACAACCTGTTGGGATATACCAGATCATTTAGTCACACCACTTCCAACATCAGCACTGCACCGCATTGATTTGGTACCGGTCTTACCTCCTATCTCTACTTGCTTAGTCTAGACAAATATGCTTTCACAACCACCACTGAAATGTAAGTGATTTTTGAATAAAAGTAACGTTTATCCAAATGTCCCAACGAAAAAAGCATGAGCACATCTCAATTATATTCTGGATCCGTGGACTTGGCGCTAGAAATAATTCTTCCATAGAAATATACATAAAAAATCACAGGTAAAATGTTTTGGCCACGTGATAGGCCAAAAATATCAAAACACAACGCAACGTATGGGTCCTGGTACTGAGCATTGATAGAAGGTTGACTTATTAATATTTCTTCGTGTTCACGACAAAGACAAACTAATCACAAGCTGTATTAATTTATTAATTCTTCTACAGTACCTTTGTTTTCTGAGCTTGCAGTGAGAGCGCAGTCATTAGTCATCATCGTCATTGAGTGCCGTCTCCGAAGGTTGGCTACCATGGCGCGCCATTCCGTTCTGTCTCTTGCTTTGATGGTGCAGGTTGTCATAGGCTGACTTGTCGATCTCTTGATGTTAATCATCCATATTAGTCTTGGTCTGACTCTGCCTCTTTTACCTTGTATTTTCCCTTCCAAGTTTACTTTTACTAGGCTTCTGTGTCTTTTAACATGGCCCATAAATCTCATTTGTCTGGATTGAATTGTGTTTAGTAGTTCTCTATTTTACATTTTTAGTTGTTTTAAGTCTTCATCATTTGTTTTCTTTTCTTTCCATCCAATTATTCCTATTCTTCTCTAAATCCACATTTCAAAGGTCTCGATTTTCTGCCCTGTTCTCTTGTCTAATGTCCATGCTTCTGAACCATACAGGAATGTTGTGAAGATATAACATTTTGCTTTTCTTAGTTTTAACCTTGGTGTTATTTGTTTTGATGTTAGTATATTTTTCATAGCCTAAATTTCCTATTCCCATTCCTATTTTTTTTGGTTTATTTAAGTTTTCCATTTTCCATCACTGGTTATGGTATATCCAAAGTAGTTGTAGCTTTGAACTGTTTATATGTCTATTTTGTCAACCTTGATATCTACTTGTAGGTTTTGAGCAGTATCTATTTTACTAAATAATTGATTAATAAAATGTTGTTGCCTTCACTGTGTTGTAAGCCTGTATATGCTAGAGATTAATACGTTTTACATCGTTCCTTTATTCGATCTTCATTCCATCGTTATTACAATCTCACAAACACTTTTTGAGCATGCTTTTGAATAGTGCCTCCTGATACTACTTAGCTAAAAGCATTTCCAACGTCATCAATGAAGTGAAGCGCCGATGACAGATTCCAATAATTTAAAATATGAACTATCACTTTCTCGTAAGACTGTTTCACGATCTTTGTGCACAATTTGAACAACTATATCTCTATATTACATGCTAGAATCCATTCCATGCACTAGTTAAAACTTTGTTTGCCAGTATATAAAAGTAGAGAAGAAATGTCATTTCTAGCACAGATGTAAACGGTAAGGGCTCTAAATATCATGTCCATTGTTTTGCGCCCGGTCTACAGTCACATTACATTTCTTGGAGCAGGTTCTGTTGCTGATGTTCAGTTAAGCGGTTAACGAGATCTAATGTTTATATATTGCTATTGATATTGTATATGAGATACATTCTTTCATGAATCAAAGAACGTTCTCTTACCTGTATAAATTATATAATCCTTTAGTTTTCGTTCAACAATTTTTTTGTTTGCAGACTGAATTGAATAGATCAACAACCAATATTCTCCACTAAATTTGAGTCTCCTGCTTTAAATATTTCATTGATAGAGAATCCACACCAGAAGGTTTCATATGGACACGTAACTTGCTGCTTTCATGTTGAGTGGGACGTTACATATTCTAATAATTGAATGCTGATGCATGTGTTCCTTCAAAACAAGAATACATATCGAGTTTTGTAAGAAGACATTGGAAATACATCGGTCATGTGCTGAGGATGAATGAAAAAAAGACTTCCCCGTCAGGCATTCATGTGGAAATCATCTGGTAAAAGAAAAAAAGGCAGACCAAGAGGATTGCTATGCAAGACAATTACTAGGAAAGGTTTAACTATGGAACTAAGAAACAACTGCAAACTACAAGAACTCAGAGGAAATCGTCAACCGTGGAGAACTATAACTTCCGAGGAAAATGAATGAATGTCTGTACAGCATGTTTGCAATGTGACATCCACAAGGTATTGCTAAACACACCATTTTAATTTGATTGAGAAAGAGCCTCATTAAAACGTTTGAAATATCTCATTTGAGTATAACACCCTTTTGATGATGACTAGCACAGAACGATAAGAAAATGTTTGCACATGCAAACATGTCAAATGCCTTTGATTGGCCACTAATATCTTTATAACTTTGGCCTTGCTGTTTTGGTAACGGCTTTACTCCATATTATTGTAATATTTTCAACAGCTGTTGTCTGTCGCTCTATTGAAGCTCTCTTCTTGATCGACAAACGCTATGTACAGTTTTTTATCACATTTTTTTTCTTCTTTATTAATTGCATTAGTGCAAAGATGGCATCTTCACAACTCCGGTTCCTCCAAAATCCCCATTTGTGTCGCATTTGGTGACCATTCACTTACGATCTAAGTCTCTTCTCTAGTATTTTATAAAATATTTTACCTGCATTAGCTATCAGTGATATTCCTATGTTTAGGTACAATCACGTTTACTTACCTTTTTCATATTGATATGATAGTAGGTTTTATTGTGGGATGCTTCTATTATAAACGTATTCAAAATATTGTATACAAGTCTTGAATAAACCTAAACAACAATGTATTTCGTGTCCCGATACCTTGTCCAGTTCTGTTCATCTTTTCATAGCTTCGTTTATTTCTGTTCACAACACCCTCACACTTTTACTCACATCTTAAGATAGAAAATAAGAGAGAGAGAGAGAGAGAGAGAGAGAGAGAGAGAGAGAGAGAGAATACCCATGTCCTGGGAATGAGCGACCATACAAAGAATATAATCCAGGGAAGAAGTGACTTTTCCCTTTGAAGACATTTTGTCAAGCATGAGGTTACCATGTCTAAGAATAAGAAGAATTTAATATGAAATTAAGATCACAAAAACGCAACAGTCGTAATGTTGTATAAATTGAACATGAAATTAAGACAACAGAAAGGAAAAACAACAAACGTAATGTTGTTTAATTGAACATGGTATTAAGACAGCAGAAAGGAAAAACAACAGACGTAATGTTGTATAAATTGAACATGGTATTAAGACAACAGAAAGGAAAAACAACAAACGTAATGTTGTTTAATTGAACATGGTATTAAGACAACAGAAAGGAAACGTAACAGACATAATGTTGTATAAATTTAACATGATATTAAGACAACAGAAAGGGAAAACAACAGACGTAATGTTGTATAAAGATGGTGTCCGTTTATACAAGCACAGTGTTAATGCAGCTAAACTACTTACCTGTAAGACGCAACATAAGCACAGACAAAAGATCACACATCTGTCCGTGGTGAGAGTCCGAGTTGACAGTCAGATCTATCAACAGAATGTTCCTGTTACGAGTCAACTGTTGGAGATAGCATATTTTATATATGTCAGGAAACGAGCTATTTTTAAGTGCAAATTAATCTAAAAAAAAATGTGGATTGTTGTTTTTTTCCTTGGAAGGATTTAACGTTATCGACAAAGCTTGTCGGTATAGCTCGTATATATAGCATGTATAAATGCTAGCTGAAATCGGATGCACTGGACCACTGGCGCAGAACACAGTGCAGCGTATTAACGGGTGTTCGGTCAGAGTGGATCTGGCAGACTCTAATTGTGATGTTCTGTCTGTGGGGGCGATCAACACACTTAACCTGACAGCTGACTTCATGTGAAGGTCTGGAACCCTACTCTGATTGAGTCCTGATCGCAGAGAGAGAGAGGGTATATATGTCGGTAAAGCTCGTATAAGTGTATTTATGTTAATGTGTATGTTTGTGTGCACGAGTATATGCGTACTCAAATGTTGAGTCTTCAGAAATAAATAGATAAATACAGAACAAAAATGATACGAGAAAGATATAATAATGTTTCAATGTGTCATTATGAGAAAGCGTGTTCATCATTAGAAAAAAGTACATAAGCAGACATACTTCACATAGACAGGCAAACGGACACAGACATAAATAGATGGGTGGATCTTCAGATGGATGAGTGTAAAACTGCCATGTTGCACCAGCATTCTTCTTTATTCTTCTTCTTTATTTCCCATTAAGTGCGTACGAGTGTCGATGGTAGTAAATTATTCTCGCGTCTTTGACGGCTTCATTCTTTCAATCTTTTATGTTTCTTTTTTTTATGTTGACTCCATTTTTTCTAGGTTTGCCTCACGTTCTGCACGCTTCTCCCCTATTTATTATATATATATATATATATATATATATATATATATATATATATATATATATATATATATAAGAATGCAATGTTTTCATATTCCATTTCATATATCGGTCATGGTAGACTCCACGGAATTTAGCTGGTAGACCCTACTGAATTTAGCTATACCTATGACCATTGCAAATAAACAACCACACAAATGGAATAGCTTGGCAAAGTATGTCAGTCATTTGGCATCACGCAGACTATTATGTAAGAACTATGGAAATGTGAAGACGAAGAGGTAGATAGATAAAGAGATGGGAAGAAAATATCAAATAATGGACAGGCTTCGACTAAGCAGAGGTACCAAGGTACAACTGTAGACAGAAATCAACGGAGAGGGATGACAAAGTATTCCTGTAGTGCACACTCCTCAGGGTTATGGGATGATGAGGTTTGAAGTGCACAATCCTCAGGGTTATGGGATGATGAAGTCTGACAGTAGTGCACAATCCTCAGAGATATGGGACGGTGAGGTCTGACAGTTGTGCACAATCCTCAGGGTTATGGGATGATGAAGCCTGATAGTTGTACACAATCCTCAAGGTTATGGGATGATGAAGTCTGATAGTAGTGCACAATCCTCAAGGTTATGGGATGATGAAGTCTGATAGTAGTGCACAATCCTCAGGGTTATGGGATGATGAAGTCTGATAGTAGTGCACAATCCTCAAGGTGATGGGCTGATGAAGCCTGATAGTAGTGCACAATTCTCAAGGTTATGGGATGATGAAGTCTGATAGTAGTGCACATTCCTCAAGGTTATGGAATGATGAAGTCTTATAGTAGTGCACAATCCCCAAGGTTATGGAACGATGAAGTCTGATAGTAGTGCACAATCCTCATGGTTATGGGATGATGAAGTCTGATAGTAGTGCACAATCCTCATGGTTATGGGATGATGAAGTCTGATAGTAGTGCACAATCCTCATGGTTATGGGATGATGAAGTATGCTAGTAGTTCACAATCCTCCACAAGTTATAGTTCTTGTCCTTCTGGTGGCATTGTCATTTAAAGTTTTAGCGTTTACGGATTTTGTCAGCCCATCTTACGTTGGGACTGCCGTGGATTATTCTACCATCTCCTCTTTTAATATATGTTTATTAAGTTATTTATCAATTCTTTTGATGTCATAATACCAAACCACTTTCGTAAATTGTCTTTTACTTTTTCTCTTTGTTTCTCTCCTTCACTTTTACTCTCGTTTTTTTCAAATGTTTTTATGCATTCCAGTTGTTCCTTATCATTACATGACAAAAAAAAATATGATTATTTCCTTCTGACTTTAGAAATAAACTGTCTTTTTTTATTTTGCTTCTTTTAGAACATCCTCTTTACTCATATTAACTTTTCTAGGTATGCATCAGTAAAACCACAGTTCCTAAGCATCAAATTATTTTTGGGGGTCTTTTATCTTGTTGTCCAGAATTCATGTTCATGTGCTTGTGCGTATTTAGGCAAGCAATTCACATGGTATCAGTCGCACTTTTGTAGACTCAACCAGTCTATCTCTATTTACAACTGACCTCGCTGTTATTACTCTTCCGTTGTCTTCATCTGTTAATTATATACATAAATATAGGATTAAGCGGACGTCATTAATGCCTTACGAGATGCAGGCAGGGCACAGGACAGTGACGACCATGATTCCACATCACTCCTTTGGAAGAAAGAGAAGGTAGTATGGATGGGTACTATCACAATAAAGATGCGTAATGGGCGCATCTTTGGACTTATAAATTAACACACACTAAGTCGTCAGTTGCTGGATGCAGTAGGACATGCTGAGGAAGGGATATGAACACTTATGGACATGGTCGAAGTGCAATGGCATAACCTACAAATAACTGAATAACACAATATATATATATATATATATATATATATATATATATATATATATATATATATATATGAACAGATAATAAATAATGAGGCGATCAAAGTATAAAATATCATTTTCAAGAGGGCGTGAACTTCCGGTATATTGTGGATAGGCGGCGGGAACAATTGAAGGCTATGCATGAAAAGTGTTCCTTTTTGCAATTTCCTCATATTCCAAGTCCGGCTTGTTGTAGGAGCTAGTGAGTTAAGTGCTCTGTGCACACCGTGAGCTGTTGTGTGTCTTATCCGTTTTGATCATGTTTCGATATTCCAATTGTTTACGATGAATGATGATATCGTATGACAGGGAACAGGTGGCTGTGTTCACTTTCTGCGCGATTTCGCCTTATGTCTTTTGGCGTGTGTTGAGACTGCTACGATGGGGACTACAGTTACCTTTGTTTGTTTGGGAGATGAGATATTAATTCGGATGATTACGCTGGCACGGGCGGTTGAGCAATTATGGATTTTAATTCGTTTGCAGTGATACCGGGGCCTTCCATAACCAAATAACCAAATACACATATTTAAAAGTGTGACGTTAGTCTCCTGTTGGTCTCGAGAAACAGTGGACCTTATGTCAGTGAGAGAATTTTGTCTAAGACTGTTATTACGGTCACCTACTAGTCTAGAGTCGGTAGCCTGTTTCAGTTTTTGAGTTCCCTTATCTTCACGTCAGCATTTATTGCATATCTCCAGCCAGAAATGTCATTTATAATCTTTTTGCAGTCAGGCTACGTTCATATTTTACTCCTTCATAAATGGGAAAAGTGCCAACATATCTGCTGGTTGGTTGATGGTGAAATAGGAATAATCTTGGACATACAAGTGCAATATAAAGTCTAAGCATACAGTTATGCCATGCCGCAGTTAAGCTGTGGTGGTAAGTGAAAATAATACTATAAAAGTGTATTTTGCAACTCACGTTGCGTGAACAACGAAACAAAACAGATTGTTTCGACCCTAGTTTTCACCAGCACTCGGCAAAAAATACAAGAAACAAGCATAATAATTAATTATCAAATAATAATTGTAAATGTGTTTGTATCATTTTGCTGTGTCAAAGCGCACCGTCTGAAGAGGACCTAGTTCAATCTGACCGACTTCTAAACCCTATCTTTTTCAATCGTTTTACTGCTGGTACATGAGAACTGTTTTAATAATGTTAAGTGTTGTACTTGATTTTTGTTTACTTTGTCGAGTTCGTTGATGATACCATAGGTCGAGACATTATGATTTATTCTGTTGGTTTAAAACCCCCAAAACCCCAGCATTTATATTTATATTATTGCTGGTGAAGTGACGCGCCGATTCTTGTCCGTTGACATCTAATATCTTCAATTGTTTATGAGCTGTGTTGTTCATAAAGAGTGTTCTACTTAGATAGCATAGAGGAAATCGCCCATTCATAACGGCGACAAATACTTTAGACTCAAGTAGATGGTGCTCATATACACAATTACACGATTCGTTTACTTCTATTACAAGGAAATATTATTTAAATGCTTGCTTGCTTGCGTTCGCCTGATGACTAAAGTATTCTAGAATATTCTGTTAGACTAGAAAATATCTCTTCGTTATCCGTCCTTTAAAGGACGTTAAGTGGGCGTGTCTGCGTTGTGTTGTGGTTTGCATTATAACTGTGATATTTGCGCCTTTCGGCCAACACATCCGACTTCAGCACGACATTTTTGAGTACCGGGTTGTCTTCCCTCTTCGATCCCTGCTCGCTTGGCCAGTTAAACAGGTTAGTCTGCTACTAGATGCACCACGGAGAGGTGGAGCAGGGTCTGGATGGCTCTGGTTCACTGATCCTGGCGCAAGCCATCAGCTGTGGGTCGCTGACAACTTCCAGCTCTGGTGCTGGGAGGCGCGCCTTCGCCTCCGTATTATTTAAATAAAAGAGTTATAATCTGCGTATGTTCCAACTGTCGCAAAATGTAAGGTTTTCTCCCTTCTATCAGCCTACTGGGAACTAACCAGATTCATCATATCGCTAGTGAGGATTCCAGCATTCACACTACATTTTATTTTTTATTTTAATCTCATCAACATTGAATAGTACCAGAAATATATTTTAGATTATCTAAAACATTGTTTTCTTTAGACTACAAGCTCATATTTTTGTATAATTGTTTTTCCCAGATTGTATCATAGATAGCTTAATGAGCAATCATCGATATAATCAGTCGGTGTCTGCAACAACACAACACGGAAGTAAAACCATATTATCAAACTGGTTATCTATACATTAGTCAGAAGTACCAACATTTTACTTCACTGTTTCTCGTCAATTTGATTGTTTGCATTTGCCTGCTTTATGTATCTAGCAAAGTGTCATGAGGGACTGAATTTTGCGTGAATGTTACTTCCTTCCTGTTTTTCACACCAGCAACCGTGTGCTCAGGTGTCCCTTGCAATACAGGCAGATATTCTCCTTCTTCAGAGATACTTTAATTTTTTACCATCGAGAGTTTTGACGGTTTGGGTAGACTTTTTCTATCAATTTTGCCCGAGCAGCCGCCTTTTTGACCTACTCATTTCTATTTCCAATAGCTAAGGGTTTTTACAACAAAAGTGGGAAATATGGCTAGAGATTCTTTCAGACGGGCTGTGGTGAATGCATAGTTCTGTGGGAGATCGGAATAGAGACAGAGATTCTTTCAGACGGGCTGTGGTGAATACATAGTTCTGTGGGAGATCGGAATAGAGACAGAGATTTTTTCAGACGGGCTGTTGTGAATGCATAGTTCTGTGGGAGATCGGAATAGAGATAGGGATTCTTTCAGACGGGCTGTGATGAATGCATTGTTCTGTGGGAGATCTGACTAGAGGTATAGATTCTTTCAGAAGGGCTTTGATGAATGCAACGTTCTGTGGGAGATCTGACGAGAGAGATCTTTACGACGAGCTGTAGTGTATGCAAAGTTCTGTGGAAGATCTATCTAAAGACAGAGATTCTCCCAGACGGGCTAGGGTGAATGAAACGTTCTGTGGGAGATCTGACTAGAGGCATTGTTTCTTTCAGACGGGCTGTGATGAATGCAACGTTCTCAACATTTTTCTAACATGTCCGTATCCTTATACTTGTTTACAATTTTTAATAAGTTAGTTACAAATATGTTCTGTTTATTTCGACTCACAGTTGTTTCTTTACGAAAAATAGTGAAACATACTTTACTTTCATGTTATTTTCGAATGCGGCATAAATATAAGCTTCCTTCAAATGATAAATTTGCATTGCTTCTATTTATGTTGTGTTTTTTTTTTCTTCAGTTTTTAGGTGCGTTTGTTGAAGTAAAGGTAAAGTACGAGACTTTAATCGGCGACTTATCACGCCAATACCAATTAAAAAAATTACCCATATGTGCTCGGCCGCCTATCCAGAAGTGTTCGGAGACTTTTGGATAGTGTCGCTTCAATCATCGAAACTCACGATGCGAAGCGGCATTCCGCACCTTCCCAGAGTACTACCATGGTAACCATTTCAGCCAGCGGCTGCGTCGACCTTGGGGGTATTTTTTTTCCCAACCACCCAGTCGGTTGGTTTTCGTTTTCCCAACTAGGCTACCAAGGCCCCGGATTTGTTGTTTATATTTATTATTGTGTAATAACAGCTTTATAGTTCGCCTTCGTGTTTGCTTTCTGATCTGCTCTTCAACAGTTTTGTTGTAAAGAAATGACATTGTTATAATTAATCTGATATTGATAACAACGAAATGGAGATTTTTGCAGATTTTTTTGCTATTTGTGTACTCTTTAAATTATAAGTGTGTGCATTCTTCATTAAAACCGCTTCCTTGAAGAGATAGCGGGAAGCAAAGAGAAAAGATACCAGACAGCTTAAGAGAATGGTTTGGCAGAAGGTCAACAACAGAAATAATAAATAACTGTCGAGATCAAAAGTTGTGGAGAGACATGATCACCTACGCCAGCAGGCCCGGTACTTAATGTTGATGAGGATTATGTAACAAAGAAAATTCCATAAAATGATTATTCATTACGTGAAGTCAACCCCGGGGAGGGATCTGCAATGGAAGGGAGGGGAGAGAACTATGAGTGAACAATTGGGGATTGGAAGTAGAAAACTCATGGAAGTGCGGTCACCACGCACGTAAAGCTGCGGTAAAGCTGGTAGCTATGAGCCAGTAGTGGGGTGTGGTATACAGTCCGAGGTATGATGACAGCTTTACAAAGAAGGAACACAAAACAATACTGACGTTTCGGTCTGCGACCTTCTTCAGAACACGGGGACAACGACAACAAACTGTGAGGCACAAATATCTATAGCTACTTGTCGGAAGATAAAGTTAGGGAGAGGTGGACGGAGAGATAAGGGGTAGGGTAGTGAAATGATCTAGTAGTTAACATCTGACATCGTTCCACTGACGACACACAGCATATTTCGTCTTAAGTTTCAGTTCTGATGAGCATATATGTCTTAATAATATAGTCAATGGGAGCCGCGATAGCTCAGTGGTTAGTGAATTGGACTACAAAGGACAAGAGGTAGGGTTCGATCCGAACCGACGGCTTCTGGGTTCACTCAGCCTTTAATGGGTACCGGTTTTTTTCCTGGGAAAGTAAAGCGGCACGGGCGTAATACCGACCCCATTAACCCAAAAATCATGTGCTGAAGGTCTGTAAAATTTATGGTCACTAACACCATATTCCCTATACGCCACTTGGCGTGACGGGGGTACTTTACTTTAACTTTACTAATATAGTCAATGGTTGCTATCTTTGCCTCTCTTGTAAGTGCTGTTTCAATGGTCTTCTTTTCTTTACCTGTTTCTTTTCCTGTATTTTTTTAATGAATGCTTGCTGGGGGACGGGATGGTCCTGAGTTATGACCTATGTAAAGGAGGGTCCAGCGGTAGGATCTATGGACAGGAGGGTTCAGCGGTAGGATCGATGGACAGGAGGGTTCAGCGGTAGGATCTATGGACAGGAGGGTTGAGCGGTAGGATCTATGGACAGGAGGGTTGAGCGGTAGGATCGATGGACAGGAGGGTTGAGCGGTAGGATCTATGGACAGGAGGGTTGAGCGGTAGGATCTATGGACAGGAGGGTTCAGCGGTAGGATCGATGGACAGGAGGGTTCAGCGGTAGGATCGATGGACAGGAGGGTTCAGCGGTAGGATCGATGGACAGGAGGGTTGAGCGGTAGGATCGATGGACAGGAGGGTTCAGCGGTAGGATCGATGGACAGGAGGGTTCAGCGGTAGGATCGATGGACAGGAGGGTTCAGCGGTAGGATCGATGGACAGGAGGGTTTAGCGGTAGGATCTATGGACAGGAGGGTTTAGCGGTATGATCGATGGACAGGTAGGTCCAGAGGTAAGATCTATGGACAGGGAGGTCCAGTGCTAGGATCTATGGATAGGATGGTCTAGAGGTAGGACCTATGAACAGGGAGGTCCAGAGGTAAGATCTATGGACAGGGAGGTCCAGTGCTAGGATCTATGGATAGGATGGTCCAGAGGTAGGACCTATGAACAGGGAGGTCCAGAGGTAAGATCTATGGACAGGGAGGTCCAGTGCAAGGATCTATGGATAGGATGGTCTAGAGGTAGGACCTATAAACAGGGAAGTCCAGAGGTAAGATCTATGGACAGGGTGGTCCAGTGCTAGGATCTATGGATAGGATGGTCCAGAGGTAGGACATATGGACAGGTAGGTCCAGAGGTAAGACCTATGGACAAGGGTGGTCCAGTGCTAGGATCTATGGATAGGGTGGTCCAGAGGTAGGACCTATGAACAGGGAGGTCCAGAGGTAAGACCTATGGACAGGTAGGTCCAGAGGTAAGATCTATGGACAGGGTGGTCCAGTGCTAGGATCTATGGATAGGGTGGTCCAGAGGTAGGACATATGGACAGGTAGGTCCAGAGGTAAGACCTATGGACAAGGGTGGTCCAGTGCTAGGATCTATGGATAGGGTGGTCCAGAAGTAGGACCAATGGACAGGAACGTTCCGGGTTCGTATATCCGTCATAGACGGTGACAATTTTAACTTCGAATCCATGGTGTCATCGTTGCTTTAATCCTCTGATCTCTGGTTTGAGAGACGTCTAGCCCTATCGGATAATGACGGAAAACACGTGGATCATAGTGCACTCACTCACGTTAAAAAAAGCTTGGTCGTTTAAAATAAAAAAAATGGTAGCTCACAAAGGGCCACTCTCGGGCAAAATGGTTAAGTTAAAATCTACCATTGCCGAGGACGGATGTGTTGAGCTGAAAGTCGCGGATGTCACGGTTTTGCCGTAGACTGACTATACAATGTATCCACGCCCACTAAACGGGTGAACGCAAAAAAGAAGTGTAAGAACTTGCTATGTGAGTTTCTCGTTATTTCATCTTTTCACTATGCCAGAATAGGCATATCCTTTCTTCGTTTATGCACTTTGATTGCACAGCTCTTTTATTTCTGCACTAGTCTTGAATGTACTCCATTGTAAGCAATAACTTCAGTTATAAATAGTAAATAACATTGAATTACTCATCATTTAAACGTATTTTTTAAAAATATTTATCCGATTGATCCTTAAGGATCTGTTTTAGCGCCCATTAAAAAACAAACAAGCAAACACGCGTTGTTATGTAAATAAAACTAAAACTATATCTTCAGCAGTTTTAAAACAAGAGTTGTAATCAAATGTATCATGTAAAATGAAAGTTGTATGTGGTTACCTCCCCATTAAATGCTGCGACATGAGATTTAGGAAAAAATTAAAAAAATATTTAAAAAATGATATGTTAGAAGCTTTACGTGATTGGTGGACGACACAGATTAAACGACGTTTCGGCCCAATAGGCCTTCAGCAGGAACAAACAAACAAAAACACACACACGGATATGTAATTAAAACTAATAACGAAACATCCAAAACAAAAATAAGACATGAGATTTACCTATTCGATATTAATTATAAACCATTCAACCATTAAATGTGATTAAGGTTCTAGCTGATCGTTCTGTTCTGGAAATAAATTAAAGAAAACATAATTCGCATGGTGTAATATTTATTAAAACAGTTGGAAAGTGAGAGATGTATTCACATTGTGTAGGTGGTTGAATGTTGACCAAAGTGGAGGCTGGAGGAGAGAGGCCGTTGAACATTCATTGAAATCAGTGGTGGTCAACTTAAGGTGGACCGATGTCAGGATTATAGCCAATGCCAGGGCCAGAGTTAGAGTTTCGTCACAGACTGCATTAAGCTATTTAGTAATTTAAAAAAATGCTTGCACGCAATCACATGACTCTGAAAGAGAAGCAACATTGCAGCAACAACTATGAAGAGAGCCTTTGATTATAGACGAAATCTATAGTTTTTTCCCCCTCATTTTATTATTTAACCGATTAGGACTTTGATTTTTTTTAATTATTTCTTCAGGTGTTGATGTGATTGGAAAGATTGGAGGGTTGAAACATTTCTTCCAGATGTTGATGTGATTGGAAAGTTGAAACATTTCTTCCAGATGTTGGTGTGATTGAAAGTGTTGGAGTGGTGACACATTTATCCCAGACGTTGGTGTGATCGGAAGTGTTTGAGTGATGAAACATATAGTCCACAAGTTGGCGTGATTGAGGAAGTGTTCGAATGATTAAACATTTATTCCACAAGTTGGCGTGATTGAGGAAGTGTTTGAATGATGAAACATTTATTCTACAAGTTGGCGTGATTGAGGAAGTGTTTGAGTGATGAAATATTTATTCCACAAGTTGGCGTGATTGAGGAAGTGTTTGTGTGATGAACATTTATTCCACAAGTTGGCGTGATTGAGGAAGTGTTTGAATGATGAACTATTTATTCCACAAGTTGGCGTGATTGAGGAAGTGTTTGAGTGATGAAATTTTTATTCCACAAGTTGGCGTGATTGAGGAAGTGTTTGAATGATGAAACATTTATTCCATAAGTTGGTGTGATCGGAAGTGTTCGAGTAATGAAACATTTATTCCACAAGTTGGCGTGATTGAGGAAGTGTTTGAATGATGAAACATTTATTCCACAAGTTGGTGTGATTGGGGAAGTGTTTGAATGATGAAACATTTATTCCACAAGTTGGCGTGATTGAGGAAGTGTTTGAATGATGAAACATTTATTCCACAGATTGGTGTGATTGGGGAAGTGTTTGAGTGATGAAACATTTATTCCACAAGTTGGTGTGATTGAGGAAGTGTTTGAATGATGAAACATTTATTCCACAAGTTGGCGTGATTGAGGAAGTGTTTGAATGATGAAACATTTATTCCACAAGTTGGCGTGATTGAGGAAGTGTTTGAATGATGAAACATTTATTCCACAAGTTGATGTGATCGGAAGTGTTTGAATGATGAAACATTTATTCCACAAGTTGGCGTGATTGAGGAAGTGTTTGAATGATGAAACATCTATTCCACAAATTGGCGTGATTGAGGAAGTGTTTGAATGATGAAACATTTATTCCACAATTTGGCGTGATTGAGGAAGTGTTTGAATGATGAAGCATTTATTCCACAAGTTGGCGTGATTGAGGAAGTGTTTGAATGATGAAACATTTATTCCACAAGTTGGCGTGATTGAGGAAGTGTTTGAATGATGAAATATTTATTCCACACGTTGGCGTGATTGAGGAAGTGTTTGAGTGATGAAATATTTATTCCACAAGTTGGCGTGATTGAGGAAGTGTTTGAGTGATGAAATATTTTTTCCACAAGTTGGCGTGATTGGGGAAGTGTTTGAATGATGAAACATATATTCCACAAGTTGGTGTGATTTTGGAAGTGTTTGAATGATGAAACATATATTCCACAAGTTGGTGTGATTGAGGAAGTGTTTGAGTGATGAAACATTTATTCCAGATGTTGGTGTGATTGGAGAAGTGTTTGAATGATGAAACATATATTCCACAAGTTGGTGTGATTGGGGAAGTGTTTGAATGATGAAACATTTATTCCACAAGTTGGCGTGATTGAGGAAGTGTTTGAGTGATGAAATATTTATTCCACAAGTTGGCGTGATTGGGGAAGTATTTGAGTGATGAAACATTTATTCCATACGTTGGCGTGATTGAGGAAGTGTTTGAGTGATGAACATTTATTCCACAAGTTGGCGTGATTAAGGAAGTGTTTGAATGATGAAACATTTATTCAAGATGTTGGTATGAATGAAAGTGTTGGAGTGGTGACACATTATCCCAGACGTTGGTGTGATCGGAAGTGTTTGAGTGATGAAATATTTATTCCACAAGTTGGCGTGATTGAGGAAGTGTTTGAATGATGAAACATTTATTCCACAAGTTGGCGTGATTGAGGAAGTGTTTGAATGATGAACTATTTATCCCACAAGTGTGCGTGATTGAGGAAGTGTTTGAGTGATGAAATTGTTATTCCACAAGTTGGCGTGATTGAGGAAGTGTTTGAATGATGAAACATTTATTCCATAAGTTGGTGTGATCGGAAGTGTTCGAGTGATGAAACATTTATTCCACAAGTTGGCGTGATTGAGGAAGTGTTTGAATGATGAAACATTTATTCCACAAGTTGGTGTGATTGGGGAAGTGTTTGAATGATGAAACATTTATTCCACAAGTTGGCGTGATTGAGAAAGTGTTTGAATGATGAATCATTTATTCCACAAATTGAGGTGATTGAGGAAGTGTTTGAATGATGAAACATTTATTCCACAATTTGGCGTGATTGAGGAAGTGTTTGAATGAGGAAGCATTTATTCCACAAGTTGGCGTGATTGAGGAAGTGTTTGAATGATGAAACATTTATTCCACAAGTTGGCGTGATTGAGGAAGTGTTTGAATGATGAAATATTTATTCCACAAGTTGGCGTGATTGAGGAAGTGTTTGAGTGATGAAATATTTATTCCACAAGTTGGCGTGATTGAGGAAGTGTTTGAGTGATTAAATATTTATTCCACAAGTTGGCGTGATTGAGGAAGTGTTTGAATGATGAAACATTTATTCCACAAGTTGTTGTGATTGGGGAAGTGTTTGAATGATGAAACATATATCCCACAAGTAGGTGTGATTGGGGAAGTGTTTGAATGATGAAACATATATTCCACAAGTTGGCATGATTGAGGAAGTGTTTGAATAATGAAACATTTATTCCACAAGTTGGCGTGATTGAGGAAGTGTTTGAATGATGAAATATTTATTCCACAAGTTGGCGTGATTGAGGAAGTGTTTGAGTGATGAAATATTTATTCCACAAGTTGGCGTGATTGAGGAAGTGTTTGAATTATGAAACAATTATTCCACAAGTTGGCGTGATTGAGGAAGTGTTTGAATTATGAAACATTTATTCCACAAGTTGGTGTGATCGGAAGTGTTTGAGTGATGAAACATTTATTCCACAAGTTGGCGTGATTGAGGAAGTGTTTGAATGATGAAACATTTATTCCACAAGTTGGTGTGATTGGGGAAGTGTTTGAATGATGAAACATTTATTCCACAAGTTGTTGTGATTGGGGAAGTGTTTGAAATATGAAACATTTATTCCACAAGTTGGTGTGATTGAGGAAGTGTTTGAGTGATGAAACATTTATTTCACAAGTTGGCGTGATTGAGGAAGTGTTTGAATGATGAAACATTTATTCCACAAGTTTGCGTGATTGAGGAAGTGTTTGAAGGATGAAACATTTATTCCACAAGTTGGCGTGATTGAGGAAGTGTTTGAATGATTATACATTTATTCCACAAGTTGGCGTGATTGAGGAAGTGTTTGAATGATGACACATTTATTCCACAAGTTGGTGTGATCGGAAGTGTTTGAATGATGAAACATTTATTCCACAAGTTCGCGTGATTGAGGAAGTGTTTGAATGATGAAACATTTATTCCACAAGTTGGCATGATTGAGGAAGTGTTTGAATGATGAAACATTTATTCCACAAGTTGGCGTGATTGGGAAGTGTTTGAATGATGAAAATTTATTCCACAAGTTGGCGTGATTGAGGAAGTGTTTGAATGATGAAATATTTATTCCACAAGTTGGCGTGATTGAGGAAGTGTTCGAGTGATGAAATATTTATTCCACAAGTTGGCGTGATTGAGGAAGTGTTTGAATGATGAAACATTTATTCCACAAGTTGTTGTGATTGGGGAAGTGTTTGAATGATGAAACATATATTCCACAAGTTGGTGTGATTGGGGAAGTGTTTGAATGATGAAACATATAGTCCACAAGTTGGTGTGATTAGGGAAGTGTTTGAGTGATGAAACATATATTCCAGATGTTGGTGTGATTGGAGAAGTGTTTGAGTGATGAAACATTTATTCCACAAGTTGCTGTGATTGGGGAAGTGTTTGAATGATGAAACATTTATTCCACAAGTTGGCGTGATTGAGGAAGTGTTTGAATGATGAAACATTTATTCCACAAGTTGGTGTGATTGGGGAAGTGTTTGAGAGATGAAACATTTATTCCACAAGTTGGCGTGATTGAGGAAGTGTTTGAATGATGAAACATTTATTCCACAAGTTGGCGTGATTGAGGAAGTGTTTGAATGATGAAACATTTATTCCACAAGTTGGCTTTGACTGAGGAAGTGTTTGAATGATGAAACATTTTTTCCACAAGTTGGCGTGATTGAGGAAGTGTTTGAATGATGACGCATTTATTCCACAAGTTGGCATGATTGAGGAAGTGTTTGAATGATGAAACATTTATTCCACAAGTTGGCGTGATTGAGGAAGTGTTTGAATGATGAAATATTTATTCCACAAGTTGGCGTGATTGAGGAAGTGTTTGAGTGATGAAATATTTTTTCCACAAGTTGGCGTGATTGAGGAAGTGTTTGAGTGATGAAATATTTATTCCACAAGTTGGCGTGATTGAGGAAGTGTTTGAATGATGAAACATTTATTCCACAAGTTGTTGTGATTGGGGAAGTGTTTGAATGATGAAACATATATTCCACAAGTTGGTGTGATTGGGGAAGTGTTTGAGTGATGAAACATTTATTCCAGATGTTGGTGTGATTGGAGAAGTGTTTGAATGATGAAACATATATTCCACAAGTTGGTGTGATTGGGGAAGTGTTTGAATGATGAAACATTTATTCCACAAGTTGGCGTGATTGAGGAAGTGTTTGAGTGATGAAATATTTATTCCACAAGTTGGCGTGATTGGGGAAGTATTTGAGTGATGAAACATTTATTCCATACGTTGGCGTGATTGAGGAAGTGTTTGAGTGATGAACATTTATTCCACAAGTTGGCGTGATTAAGGAAGTGTTTGAATGATGAAACATTTATTCAAGATGTTGGTATGAATGAAAGTGTTGGAGTGGTGACACATTTATCCCAGACGTTGGTGTGATCGGAAGTGTTTGAGTGATGAAATATTTATTCCACAAGTTGGCGTGATTGAGGAAGTGTTTGAATGATGAAACATTTATTCCACAAGTTGGCGTGATTGAGGAAGTGTTTGAATGATGAACTATTTATCCCACAAGTGTGCGTGATTGAGGAAGTGTTTGAGTGATGAAATTGTTATTCCACAAGTTGGCGTGATTGAGGAAGTGTTTGAATGATGAAACATTTATTCCATAAGTTGGTGTGATCGGAAGTGTTCGAGTGATGAAACATTTATTCCACAAGTTGGCGTGATTGAGGAAGTGTTTGAATGATGAAACATTTATTCCACAAGTTGGTGTGATTGGGGAAGTGTTTGAATGATGAAACATTTATTCCACAAGTTGGCGTGATTGAGAAAGTGTTTGAATGATGAATCATTTATTCCACAAATTGAGGTGATTGAGGAAGTGTTTGAATGATGAAACATTTATTCCACAATTTGGCGTGATTGAGGAAGTGTTTGAATGAGGAAGCATTTATTCCACAAGTTGGCGTGATTGAGGAAGTGTTTGAATGATGAAACATTTATTCCACAAGTTGGCGTGATTGAGGAAGTGTTTGAATGATGAAATATTTATTCCACAAGTTGGCGTGATTGAGGAAGTGTTTGAGTGATGAAATATTTATTCCACAAGTTGGCGTGATTGAGGAAGTGTTTGAGTGATTAAATATTTATTCCACAAGTTGGCGTGATTGAGGAAGTGTTTGAATGATGAAACATTTATTCCACAAGTTGTTGTGATTGGGGAAGTGTTTGAATGATGAAACATATATCCCACAAGTAGGTGTGATTGGGGAAGTGTTTGAATGATGAAACATATATTCCACAAGTTGGCATGATTGAGGAAGTGTTTGAATAATGAAACATTTATTCCACAAGTTGGCGTGATTGAGGAAGTGTTTGAATGATGAAATATTTATTCCACAAGTTGGCGTGATTGAGGAAGTGTTTGAGTGATGAAATATTTATTCCACAAGTTGGCGTGATTGAGGAAGTGTTTGAATTATGAAACAATTATTCCACAAGTTGGCGTGATTGAGGAAGTGTTTGAATTATGAAACATTTATTCCACAAGTTGGTGTGATCGGAAGTGTTTGAGTGATGAAACATTTATTCCACAAGTTGGCGTGATTGAGGAAGTGTTTGAATGATGAAACATTTATTCCACAAGTTGGTGTGATTGGGGAAGTGTTTGAATGATGAAACATTTATTCCACAAGTTGTTGTGATTGGGGAAGTGTTTGAAATATGAAACATTTATTCCACAAGTTGGTGTGATTGAGGAAGTGTTTGAGTGATGAAACATTTATTTCACAAGTTGGCGTGATTGAGGAAGTGTTTGAATGATGAAACATTTATTCCACAAGTTTGCGTGATTGAGGAAGTGTTTGAAGGATGAAACATTTATTCCACAAGTTGGCGTGATTGAGGAAGTGTTTGAATGATTATACATTTATTCCACAAGTTGGCGTGATTGAGGAAGTGTTTGAATGATGACACATTTATTCCACAAGTTGGTGTGATCGGAAGTGTTTGAATGATGAAACATTTATTCCACAAGTTCGCGTGATTGAGGAAGTGTTTGAATGATGAAACATTTATTCCACAAGTTGGCATGATTGAGGAAGTGTTTGAATGATGAAACATTTATTCCACAAGTTGGCGTGATTGGGGAAGTGTTTGAATGATGAAACATTTATTCCACAAGTTGGCGTGATTGAGGAAGTGTTTGAATGATGAAATATTTATTCCACAAGTTGGCGTGATTGAGGAAGTGTTCGAGTGATGAAATATTTATTCCACAAGTTGGCGTGATTGAGGAAGTGTTTGAATGATGAAACATTTATTCCACAAGTTGTTGTGATTGGGGAAGTGTTTGAATGATGAAACATATATTCCACAAGTTGGTGTGATTGGGGAAGTGTTTGAATGATGAAACATATAGTCCACAAGTTGGTGTGATTAGGGAAGTGTTTGAGTGATGAAACATATATTCCAGATGTTGGTGTGATTGGAGAAGTGTTTGAGTGATGAAACATTTATTCCACAAGTTGCTGTGATTGGGGAAGTGTTTGAATGATGAAACATTTATTCCACAAGTTGGCGTGATTGAGGAAGTGTTTGAATGATGAAACATTTATTCCACAAGTTGGTGTGATTGGGAAGTGTTTGAGAGATGAAACATTTATTCCACAAGTTGGCGTGATTGAGGAAGTGTTTGAATGATGAAACATTTATTCCACAAGTTGGCGTGATTGAGGAAGTGTTTGAATGATGAAACATTTATTCCACAAGTTGGCTTTGACTGAGGAAGTGTTTGAATGATGAAACATTTTTTCCACAAGTTGGCGTGATTGAGGAAGTGTTTGAATGATGACGCATTTATTCCACAAGTTGGCATGATTGAGGAAGTGTTTGAATGATGAAACATTTATTCCACAAGTTGGCGTGATTGAGGAAGTGTTTGAATGATGAAATATTTATTCCACAAGTTGGCGTGATTGAGGAAGTGTTTGAGTGATGAAATATTTTTTCCACAAGTTGGCGTGATTGAGGAAGTGTTTGAGTGATGAAATATTTATTCCACAAGTTGGCGTGATTGAGGAAGTGTTTGAATGATGAAACATTTATTCCACAAGTTGTTGTGATTGGGGAAGTGTTTGAATGATGAAACATATATTCCACAAGTTGGTGTGATTGGGGAAGTGTTTGAGTGATGAAACATTTATTCCAGATGTTGGTGTGATTGGAGAAGTGTTTGAGTGATGAAACATTTATTCCACAAGTTGCTGTTATTGGGGAAGTGTTTGAATGATGAAACATTTATTCCACAAGTTGGTTTGATTTAAAGTATTGTAGTTTCGAAACATTTATTCCAGTTCTTGGTGTGATTAAATTGAATCATGTTTTAGGTGAAGATAATTATTTATTAAATGTGTGGGTGAGGTTAAACGTTTATTTAAATTGTTGGCGTGGTTGAACATTAGTTCAAATTGTTGTCGTGGTTGAACATGTATTCCAATTCTTGGCGTGGTTGAACATTAGTTACAATTTTTAGAGGGCTTATATTTCTTTTTAAAAGGAGTGTGACATGTTTCTGTAGCTCGGCACTAGAGAAAACCTGTTGAAGATTCAAATAAAACGAAGATTTAGATGTTTCTTTACAGTTCTGCGTAATTTTGATAAACTGAGGTTTCATCTTTGTGTACTGGACAAGAAAAAACAGTAGCATCCTTGTTGGTGCTGACGAGGAGGCGAATTATCTTTGTTCCCATTGATATCTTATAAACAAACATTCGATACGATGACAATACAAACCTCTCAAACGTTACATAATTGTTTTATTTCACTCATTTCCACTTGCTGAATTATTTTATTATATAGGGTGTTTTTAAAGTCGCAGTGCAGTGAATTTATACTCTCTAAAGAAAAAAACGTCACCAGAAATGCGGTTAACTAATGCGTCACACAAATTGTAAAATAAATGGTATTATTCAAATATACTTGACTGCTATCGGCGAGCTTATAATGGGTAATGTTGGTATTAACACAATAAAGTTGTGCCTAAAGCATATGTTGAAAATGTCCACCATGGGCCTCAAGACATGTCGCGATTCGTCTTTCCATATTTGCGAAAACCTTCAGAATAATGTCTGGTGATATTTGTTTAATCTTGTCTACTATTTCAGTCTTTAGGTCATTAATTGTCTGCGGATTATTTTCATAAACTTTCCCCTTCAATGTCCCCCACAGACAATAATCTGGGGGTGTTAGATCTGGTGAACGAGCAGGCCAGATTCCACGTGAAATAATGCGATTTGCAAATATGCTTTCTAAATAATTGAGTGTTGTTGTGGCTGTGTGTGCTGTTGCCCCATCCTGCTGAAACCAGGATTCCATAATTTCCCGTTCTGTAAGGTGTGCTATGAACGGTTCCAGAATTAAAGTACGGTAACGTTCTGCATTTATTGTTTCATTAAAAAAATATAGGTCCTATTATCCGCATACGACTTATAGCGCACCACACTCCGACTTTTTGATCGTAAAGCGGCACTTGATGAAATTCATGGGGATTTTCACTGCTCCACAGCCGATTGTTCTGACTGTTCACATAACCGGATAAATGAAACCAGGCCTCATCAGTGAAAAAAGTGATGTCAAGGATGGCAGCGCCATGTTCATAAATAAAATTCTGAAACCACATGCAGTAGTTTAAACGGGATTCATAATCTCTTTCTTGGAGTTGAGACACTTCAGTTAATTTGTATGGACGATAGTGTAGTTCACTTCTTAAAACCTTGTGAACAGAACTCTTAGATATTTGCACCTGTTGAGACAAGTGGTTTAAAGATGCATTTGGACTCATTGTAATTCTGTCTTGGAGTTCCATAATTTGGTCTTGTGAAATTGAAGGTCTTCCAAATCGGTATGCATCTACCACACTACCGGTTTCACGAAACTTTTTGATCAATTTTGTAACAGAATTTCGGTGAGGGACTTGTGAGTCTGGAAATTTCCTCACGAATTGTCTAATGACCTCATCCGTATATTTACCGCCATTACGAAAGACATGCTCAATCAGAAATACCCTGTTTTCAATCATCAACACCATTTCCTTCAAGCAATGAGACAGTGAAATTAGCGTAGTGCCCGTCCTTTACGTAAATAAAACCTTAAAGGAAGCAGCGGTTTGTTCATAAATGTGGTTTACAGAATTGTGGTACGTAGATGATGATTACGTCATTTACTGAATATTAGAAATATTCACTGCACTGCGACTTTACGAACACCCTGTATTATATTATGAAACGATACACAAACGAGTTCCCCTTTGCTAATCTTACCACATGTATTACATATGCCGCTGTATCAGTTGTATAGTAAAGTGGGAGATTTGAATCGACGTTTTAGCATGCGAGCTTCATTCAATTTTTGCTCCGCCGCCTTTCCAGAAGTGTTCGGAGACTTCTGGACAGTGTCGCTTCAATCATCGAAACTCACAATGCGAGCCGGCATTCCTCACTTTCCCAAAGTACTACCCTAGTACCCATTTCTACCAGCGGCTGGGTCTACCGCGGGGTATTGTTTTTTTCTAACTACGAATACAATTCACACAGCTTTGAGCGGGAATCGAACACGAGTTGTCCAAACGTCAATAGCTTAGTCGGTTGGTTTTCCCAAATAGCGTACACTAGACTAGTGTATGCTCTGGAGTTTATCCGGATGCTCTGCAGCACATGTTGCAAAGTCACACAATTCTAACTTGTATTGGTGTGCCCTGAGGCCACAATAACCTTCTCCTAGTCTAAAGATGTTGGTCTGCCCATGTCTTATAAGTTTGTTTAAGCTGTCATATCCGGGCTAAAATTGTGCACGCATGTTTCTGTAATTTGTTTTCCTAGCTTGTCTCAGGATTATTTGTATTTCTTTGAGGCCCTGGAGTTGGATGGACCTTTTACGACTGTTACCTGCTTCTGCGAGCTCATCTACTTTCACGTTTTCAGTGATGCAACAGTGTGCTGACATCTGCTGCAGGACTAGTTCTGTCTCATCTGACACCGAACAGGTGTTGTTCTTTATTTCTTGAATGAGTCTGTCCTTTTTTCAGGCAGGACATTACTTGTTTTAATGACTTTGCATCAGTGAGGATGACAATGTTACTGTGACGATAACAGACCGGGAGTAGGGTTTGAAAGGCGGACAACTCTATTATGTTAAAGTTGTTGTCCTTGTAGGACAACAGCATCGTTTCTCGATTTTGCATCGTCTGTTGCCATCATTTACTGGACAAACATAGTCTATCCTCTTACTATTCCCACTTTTGTTCTCGACTTGGCTGTCAATATAAGGACATGTTTGCATACACCAGTTTTATATCTCTGGCGAAGTCTTGAAAGACTACTTTTTTGTGTAAACATCACGTATTTCCTATTTTTCACACCTGCAGCCGTATGATCAAGTGTTCCTCGCCATAGAGGCAGATATTCTCCTACTTCAGAGGTACTCTCAATTTTTATTTAGCGCCGAGAATTTTGAAGCTTTGAGTAGCCAGGGCAGCGGCGGCCATTTTTGACTTACTCTTACTCTCTTATTTTCAACTGTCAAGGGTTCCTTAAAGTGAGAAGAATGGACACGGGACCTCTGTCTTTCTCACTGCCACCCACGACGGCTAGACGTCAGACCTCATTATTCAGAGACCATGGGAGGATAAAGCGAAGAAGAAGCCACAGATTCATTCGAAGAAACCACAGATTTGCCACCGCCTATTGTGGGACTCCTGGAACATTCCTATCCAGATACCGACAAACCTAATTACTAAGGATGGCAATCGTATTTTGATGGGGAAAGTAGACAGCTTCGTCTACCTTAGGAAGTTGAGTTGTATAAATTAAGAGGAAGAAATTAAAAATAAAATCAGATCCAGAAATGCAAAGACGTTTAGCTTTCACAAGCGTTGAGAAAATATATTAATCTTATATTTTAAGCAATACAATGAATGTTGGATATTAAACCCAAGTGTATTACCCATCATTACTGATGCATGACAGGCAGCGATAGCTCTCTCTCAATGGTTAGTGAACTAAACCATTAAGTACAAGAGGTCGGGTTCGAGGTTCACCAGCTGAAATAGGTACTGTATTTTTTTTTAAGGAAAAGTAAATCGGAGCTGGCACTGACCACATTACCCCAAAAATAATGTGCCCGAGGTAAAAGAAAAATATAAACACTAACACAATATTCTCTCTACGCCACTTGGCGTGACGGGTCTCTTGACTTCACTTACTGATGCAAGTGAAAACTGAAAGTGAATGTAAGGAAGAAATAGGTGAACTAGATACATTCGAAACAAATAGCTACGGAAAATACTCGTGAACAGTTGAATGAACTCGAATGAATTAGAAATGAGGACGATCTCGCAAGACAATGAAAATAGCATGGGCAAGAGCGGCAAGTAGGGTAGGGATTGATTCCTATAGTGAATCTAAAAAATGTTACCCAGAAAATGGACTCATTGCGACATACAGTGTGATCCCCGTGTTATGTCTTACGGTACTGGAATTCTGTGTGTTTTTTTCTATAAGTGACAGACCTGCATTTAACATATTATTGTTACCGTAATTATACGCTGTATATAATTTCTTGAAACTCAACACTTTTATTTCAGTGAGCATTCATATCAAATGCAAATAAATACAACTATCTGCATTTAAACTGTGCATTTTCAAGAGTCTTGAAGTGCATTTTCATTAACAATATAATTTTCGAACAACCCCGCAGTAGACATCGGCTCAATAGACACATTACAGAACATTAATATATGTGGCTAGAGCACAATAAAGGGTGTGACTTAGTGTTGCAAATGGCAAAGGTGCTACACTCTGCGGGGCATTTTGATGCTGTACTTTCGCATATTAAGTCTGTTATTATTTGACAAACAGAAAAAAATATACCACAAAGCGAAATCCAAAAATACTTAGTATTCGGTTCAACGGAGGATTAGATTACTTTGTTATAGCAGATAAGATATGATATATTCATGCAAGGAATGGTTAAGCATTTTTTTAAATTATTATTTTGTCCTTCCTTATTTGCTTTTCAGCTCAGAGGGGAGATATAATTTGAGGTCTTTTGCTCTTCTGTTGGCCTCTGCAGCTGTTATGTTTCCTAGTATTTCTAATATTTCATCAATTCATCTCTTTCTTAGTTGACCCTTGAGTCTCGTGTTCTCGTAACGTTTATTAAAGGCTTGTTGTGTTGTGTTTTAGTACTTCGGTCTTATAACGTGGCCAACGCATTTGATCTGTTGTTTCTTTATGCATTCTATGGCGGGAATTATTCATAGCTTTTTTAAGTTTGTCATTTCTATCTTAGTTCTCAAGCTATTTCCTCATTAGTCTAACAGTCTAATAATGCTCATCTCAGTATTGGTTATCTTTTTTGTTGCTCTTAAGTCTAGCATCCAGATTTGGCATTGGTAGTACAACTTTAGGATTAAGATTGTACTGTAGAGCGCCCGTATTGCCTCTAGAGTTATTTCCACTTTGTGCAGCTGTGGTAATAGTTGTCCGATGTTTTGACAAGCTATGTTGCATCTTGAGTCTATTTCTGCTGCTTGTGAATTGTAGTTTGTCTCTATATATTCCTAGGTATATATAGATTATACAATCCTTCACTTGTTTTGTCTTCCGTCTATCGTTATGTCGATGTTCTGTTTTTTCATTTTCGATGTTCATAACTTTTGTCCTGTTGGTGTTGATTTTCATCTTGTATTGGATGCCTGAAATGTTAAGTCTATTTAAGTGTTCTTGTAGATCTTCAATTGGTCCATATTAGTGCCTGATCTTCTGCGAAAGCAGTCATTTTCCTTTCGGGCTGAAGACAGCACATAGAACGAAAGTCATAGTTCTCCACGATTGATAATGCGCTGCTAGTTCTTGTAGAGAACGAAACTCATAGTTCTCCACGATTGATAATGCGCTGCTAGTTCTTGTAGAGAACGAAAGTCATAGTTCTCCTCGATTGATAATGCGCTGCTAGTTCTTGTAGAGAACGAAAGTCATAGTTCTCCTCGATTGATAATGCGCTGCTAGTTCTTGTAGAGAACGAAAGTCATAGTTCTCCTCGATTGATAATGCGCTGCTAGTTCTTGTAGAGAACGAAAGTCATAGTTCTCCTCGATTGATAATGCGCTGCTAGTTCTTGTAGAGAACGAAAGTCATAGTTCTCCTCGATTGATAATGCGCTGCTAGTTCTTGTAGAGAACGAAAGTCATAGTTCTCCTCGATTGATAATGCGCTGCTAGTTCTTGTAGTTCTAGGTTGTTTCTTACTCCCATGGTTGAACCTTTCCTAGCAATTGTCGTGCATACAGATTCTCTTTTTCTCTCTTGTTTTCTTTTACCAGATGATATCCATATACATGCTTGATGGGTAAGTCATTCTTCATACATTCTAAGCACATGACCGAATTATGTCCGACGCCTTTTTATTATAAATTCGAGAAGTATTCCTGTTTAGATTCGTCTGCAAATAGAAGCTCGTTAGTCTTCTCTGTCTCCGATGGGTTGACTAATTTACAGATGTAGTCCATATATGTAATAAATAAAAGGGAGTATAGTAATTCATCCCTGTCTTACTCTTGTTCTAACTTCGAAGTGGTTTGCACAGCCTGCTGCTATTCTTACAGTGCGACTGATGTTGATGTAGACACTTTTACATAGGTTGATTAGATATCGATTTACTCTGTGTGTTGTTAGTATTGCCCATGATTCTTCTCTATTTAATAGGTCAATTGCTTTTTTCTTGGTCTATGAAATCTGTGCACACATTTTGATTGCGTTCTATAGTCTTTTCTGCTATCTGGTTTAGAGTGAATAGTGTGTCAGTACATCATCTATTGTTCTGGAACCGCAGTTGAGAAACGCTAATCTGCAGTTCTAAAATTGGTTGTTTTCTTTCTCCCACATGTCTAAGAAGTGAAACTCCTCTATATTGATCTTTTTCAAACTTAGACATGAGCAGACCAATTTAACTTTGCTCAGACTTAGGACGGGTCACTGTGGGCTCACCTAAACAAGATAGATCTCAGTGATTGGAGAGCATCCAGACAAACTCCAGAGCACATCATCTTACATTACTGCAACACTCTCAACAACCGAAGAAGACAACTATGGCCCACAGAAACACCCCTGCACAGGTTATGGGGAAACTGGTGATGACCTCAAACTGTCTTGTCAGTGACCCACCCTGGTCTAAATGTCTAAACGCATAGCAGTACCTGATAGGTAAAGATGAATGGTTTAATAAAAAAAATAAATATGTTTATGTGTTATACAAATCAGATTGTTAAACAGATCCCAGCTGCACTAGTTGGATGTTTTTTTATTAATGATTTCTCTCTGCGGCAACCACCCCTGGTCTCAGCAGCGAGGCCCGGCTTGAAACGTCAATTACTCATGGACAGAAAAAATATGAATATCTCATAAGACAGAGTTATCTGCCTGTGCGGCGAGGGACTCCTGTGCACACGACTGCCACGAAACGGATTAACACAAAAAATGCTGTTCCTAGTCGCTAGGGACTACGTCAGAGGTGAAAGCTTACGAGCGCAAAAAAAAAATGAAAAAATAAATAAAATCGGATATCGGAATAGGAAGAATTGTGTGAACAGAGAAGATGGGTGAGTAATTAAGTCTTGAAACTGCTGCAAATTAGAGAATGAATATTTTACTGATTAATTCGAAAAATACAAATAAATTATGTTCAACGTATACATTGACATAATAATGCACTGCAAGTTATGAATAAGCATATTTAAATGAAGTTAATGTCTACAATAGCTCGCTGGCTAACCACGTTCATTATTCTCCTCTCAGCACTCAGCAGTAGTATTTTATCTATGTCGGGCACGATTACCATCTCTCTGATACATGTAGCTGTGTACAACACCTTTTTCTGTGTCACATAAACAATCAATTATAAGTACAAATTAATGTAGATACACGTCTTTATAATTATCTTATTATTGTCACAATAAAAAAACAACGAAAGAGAATCGTCATTATAATTATCTTGGCACTGTCATTCGGAAAAGTCGTTAGGAAATGTGATTGTAACTGTCAAGTTACTTTCAAATAAATAATCGTTGAGAAACCTCATTATAATTATTTTGTCATTTTCCATAAATAATCTTAGAGAAATGTTGTTGCGACTATATCCTCTTGTACCTTTGACAATCAAAGAGCAGCTTCAAAGTAATATTAAACGTTCACTGTCTTTTATGAATGAAATAAGCGTCTTGGAAAGAGTCAAACTTTTCGGTGTCAGACGATGTGATATTTTAAAAATTGCTGATTTAAAAAAGATCCTCACAAAGACATAAACATTACAATTTTGAAAGAAAAAAAAATAGAGACTTTACTAATTGTTTTCAAATTAATGAATGCATATAAAACACACACCTGCTACAACAGCATTTAACATCACTAGATAATAGCTGCACAAACTACAGTATGAAAATTAACACAGCAAAAACAGAGGCTATATGAATAAGCAAATTAAGACACCACCCATTAAACATTAAGATCAAAGATAAATGAATAAAACAAGTAGAGGAATTCAAGTATTTAGGCACAATGCTCACAGAAGATGGAAAACTAGACAGAGAAATTGACATACGAATACAAAAAGCAAATGCTGTCACACACCAGCTTTCACCATTGCTAAGACATGCAAACATTTCTATGCCAGCTAAACAACAAATGATAAATACCATTTTCATACCAACGATGCTTGAGAAAAGTAACAAACAACACAAGAAGAGATAGAATACCAAATGAAACCATAAGAAAAATAGTAGGAACAAAACCCTGCCAAGAATATATAGAACAACAACAACTTAAATAGTTTGGCCACCTGGTCAGAATGAATCCTTATCAATCACCATCAAGGGCGTTCATCTCGAGAATGCATGGAAAAAGACCAAGAGGAAGACCCAGAAGAAGATGGATAGATGCAGTGACAGAGACATGTAACAACAAAGGAAAATCACTAATTCAGACAGTTCGAGCAGCTCAAGAACGACAAATGATATAAACCACGACACCTTTAGGTATCAGTGAAAAGAGAAAAGAAGAAGTTACATAAAAAACGAATTATCTCTGGGAAGGCAGGCTTCTATTAGGCAGAGGAAAAGTTAACCTATAAATAGTATTTCTAGGGACTTTTTTGGGTATTTGGTTGAACTAGACATCATCAGTGTTTCGTATGAGATGTCTTCAATTTGGAAAAAAGACAAAGTATAAAAACAAAATATAAAAACAAATTAAATTGTTTGTATATTTTGTAGGAGAGTACGTTACACCTCACTATTAGCACCTAATTTATTTTGTTCAGAATGTAATTTGGTTTGTCTTTCGTATACTTTCCGCATGATGAATACATCCTAAATTAATATCTCAATCATGGAAGTAATTAAAGTAATTATTGCTTGATAATTAGATCCAATCTTAATATATGGATGCGAATCATGGACAATAGGACAACAGACAAGAAAATCACTGGAGTCTGTAGAAAGGTGGTTTTACAGAAGAATGTTGAGAGTACCATGGACAGCTAAGAAGAGTAATGAAGATGTTCTGAGAGAGGTCAAAGCAAAAAGAGAGCTAATTTCCAATATTAGGAAGAAACAATCATCGTTTTTTGGCCATGTAATGAGAAGAGAACAACTGGAAAAATTGAGGGCAGAAGAGATAGAGGGAAGCAGAGAGATAAAATAGCAGCCAGCTTACGAGAATGGCTTGGCAGAAGGTCAACAACAGAAATGATAAATAACTGCCGAGATCGAAAGTTGTGGAGAGACATGATCACCTACGCCAGCAGGCCAGGTACTTGATGATGATGAATTAGATTAGTTCGTGAAACATACAATTGTGTTCTTACGAGCGAATGCTTGGGACCAGGCTACATAAATGAGTTCTTGTGGCGTAGTGTTAAAACAGTAACTAAATTAACAACGATTAAGAGTAGTGGTCAGGTCAACACGAAATGTCAGATTGTATTACTGTGAGGTCAGAACATTTAAAGGCCTAGCACATTATAAATTTGAATACATCACGTTACATTTAGAATGGCGCTTAAGGGGCATGATTCAATGCCGGACGTCAGACAGTACTTGCAGTAATAATAGTCTTGATATCCACCACTTGAAGGCAGGAGAATCATAATTTTGTATCTTAACGTGATAGAGGGTGACACATGCACTAAGTGCGCAAATTCAACTCATGGGCTCGGTCTACTCACGTTAAGTAGAGAACTGTGACTCACAAAAACATTAAGACAAGGCGAAAATGAAAAACTTCCCAATAAAAAAAGAATCACTTAAAAAAATATTACACAATCGTGCTCTTGAGTTGAAATATATTGTTTCGAAAAGTGTAGAGATATCACTGCTACTTGTCAGCTAAAGCAAAATATGAACAATGCCCATTTAACAAAACATCTTTAAATGTAGAAGGGTAGCTGGTGTAATATTCAGGAGAATAAAGGAGCGAAATATAGAGAACTTTCTGAAAGCTGAAAATAATGCATCGATTGTCGATGAAATAAACGGTCTATGGTTTCCAGATGAAAGAAATGGTGCATCACTTCCCAATGAAATAAATAATGTATGGTTTCCAGATGAAAGAAATGGTGCATAACTTCCCAATGAAAAAATACTGTATGGTTTCCAGATGAAAGAAATGGTGCATCACTTCCCAATGAAATAAATAATGTATGGTTTCCAGATGAAAGAAATGGTGCATCACTTCCCAATGAAATAAATAATGTATGGTTTCCAGATGAAAGAAATGGTGCATCACTTCCCAATGAAATAAATAATGTATGGTTTCCAGATGAAAGAAATGGTGCAGCACTTCCCAATGAAATAAATAATGTATGGTTTCCAGATGAAAGAAATGGTGCATCACTTCCCAATGAAATAAATAATGTATGGTTTCCAGATGAAAGAAATGGTGCATCACTTCCCAATGAAATAAATAATGTATGGTTTCCAGATGAAAGAAATGGTGCATCACTTCCCAATTAAATAAATAATGTATGGTTTCCAGGCGAATGAAACAACGTATCACTTTCCAGTGAATAAAAATAGTTTACCTTTTTGCAAAAAAATTAATTATCTTGTTGTTTTACAATAATATTAACAATTTATCAATTCCTAATGTAAGAATAAATTTTTCTAAACTTTATAGTGAAAGCAATAGTTTTTTTTTTTTTTACATTGAAGTGATGAATGTATTACTTTATAATAGTTTATTCCATTCCAATAAATAGGTTTATACATCCAGTTGAAAAAAAACGTCTTACAATTCTCAATGCAATATACAGTGTTTACTTAAGAAAGAATATAGCTTCTTTTTTTTATACTTTACAATGAAGCAACTATTTAGTGCTTCCAACTAGTCGAACACAACCTTGGAAATCTAGACATCCGTTTCGTTTTACGACATTACAAACATCACGATCTAAGAGCTCACTGTTCATGTTAACCGTCTGACACTAGACTAACAACGTTTCCCAAAAAATAAATGTTTATAACTTCCAATGTTCACTACTTCACAAAGAAAGTTATAAGTCATTACTTCACAATTAAAGAAATAGTTAATTACCTTGAAATTAAAGTAATAGTTTCAATACTTCCCAATGAAATAAATAGTTCATTACTTCAAAATTAAAGAAGTAGTTCATTACTTCCAATAAAATAAATTGTTCATTATGTTATATTATGTTAGTCGCCGAACTATCTTCATGCGCATTAAAAAATTGTCCGTCAGTACTTAGATCTCCTCTTCAGTAAATCACCCAGATTAAAACGACTCACACTAATTCGCAATTAAAGAAATAATTTATTACTTTTCAATAAAAGAAACAGTTCGTAACTTCTATTAAATGAAATAGTTTACTACTTCTTAAAACAAGAAATAATTTATAGATTCTCATTCAAAGTAATAGTTTATTACTTATATATATATTATATATATATTATATATATATATATATATATATATATATATATATATATATATATATATGTATATATATATATATAAGGAATGCAATCGCTGATCAACAACCTGGACAAAGTATACGACGTTTTTTCACTGCCAATTAATGTTCAGAAGACAGTAATACTAAGTCAAGGCGACATCAAACCCCTATTAATTACTCTAAAAGATTGCCCACTAGAATCAGTTAAGAAATTTACATATCTTGGATCCACAATAACGCAAACCATCTCTCTTGATGAAGAGATAAATAGTCGAATTGGTAAGGCAGCTACGACCTTCGGCAAACTCACAAAAAGGGCATGGAACTACACGAAACTAACACTGAAGACTAAACTCTTAATATATCAAACGTGTGTGCTTAGCACACTATTATATGGATCTGAAACCTGGACAACATACTCAAACCAGGAAAAAAGACTAAATGTTTTCCACATGCGATGTCTCCGCAGAATAATACACATCAAATGGCAGGACAAAATAACCAACTTAACTGTCCTGCAACGTGCTAAGACGCTAACAATCATGTCGATGCTCAGATGTCGAAGACTAAGATGGCTGGGGCATGTCCAACGAATGGTAGAAAAGCGCACTCCCAGACAACTACTTTATGGTGAACTAATACAAGGAAAAAGACAAATCGGCAGACCTAAACTACGATATAGAGATATATGTAAATCATCTCTGAAAGACTTCTCCATATGTGAAAATGACTGGGAACATCTGGCAAGTAATCACACATCATGGAGTGCATGTATATGGAACGGTATAACATCATTTGAGACTGTGCTAAGGCAAAACTTAGAAGAGAAAAGACTCATGAAAGAGGATGGAAAACCCTGTGGATCAGTGAGCCTGACTTGTTCATTATGCGACCGCGTGTGTTTGTCAAACATTGGTAGAATTAGCCACGAGAGAAGCTGTTCGACAAAATCTTAACCTCAAAAAAATACACAATAGCCTCCACTAGACCGTCTGACAAGATCAAAAAAGGGCCATAATAATAAAATGAATAGTTTATTATTTTCCACGAAAAAAATAGTTGCAAATTAACGAAAAGAGACACTTTAGCCTGATTATGATTAAGAAGTATTCAACTGATTACAACTAAATAAACGATCTTTTTCTCAAAAAGATAGTGATTTAATAACAAACTCATCAGGTAAACAATAAATTGACATGTCCGTGAGTGGTAGAAGAGACAGATAGGCGCTCATGTGGTAGAACAGGCGGACAGGCGCTCATGTGGTAGAACAGCAGACAGGCGCTCATGTTATAAACAGGCATAAATGCACTCATGTGGTAGATAAAGTAGACATGCGTTTATACAGTAGAACAGGCAGAAATGCACTCATGTGGTAGAATAGGCAGAAAGAGACTCATGTGGTAGAACAGGCAGAAAGGCACTCATGTGGTAAAACAGACAGAAAGGCACTCATGTGGTAGTACGGGCACTTATGTTGTAGAATAAGCAGACAAGCGCTTATATGGTACAACAGGCAGACAGGCGCTCATGTGGTAGAGCAGGCAGACAGGCGCTCATGTGGTAGAACAGGCAGACAGGCGCTCATGTGGTAGAACAGGCAGACAGGCGCTCATGTGGTAGAACAGGCAGACAGGCGCTCATGTGGAAGAACAGGCAGACAGGCGCTCATGTGGTAGAACAGGCAGACAGGCGCTCATGTGGAAGAACAGGCAGACAGGCGCTCATGTGGTAGAACAGGCAGACAGGCGCTCATGTGGAAGAACAGGCAGACAGGCGCTCATGTGGAAGAACAGGCAGACAGGCGCTCATGTGGTAGAACAGGCAGACAGGCGCTCATGTGGAAGAACAGGCAGACAGGCGCTCATGTGGTAGAACAGGCAGACAGGCGCTCATGTGGTAGAACAGGCAGACAGGCGCTCATGTGGAAGAACAGGCAGACAGGCGCTCATGTGGAAGAACAGGCAGACAGGCGCTCATGTGGAAGAACAGGCAGACAGGCGCTCATGTGGTAGAACAGGCAGACAGGCGCTCATGTGGTAGAACAGGCAGACAGGCGCTCATGTGGTAGAACAGGCAGACAGGCGCTCATGTGGAAGAACAGGCAGACAGGCGCTCATGTGGTAGAACAGGCAGACAGGCGCTCATGTGGTAGAACAGGCATGCAGGCGCTCATGTGGTAGAACAGGCAGACAGGCGCTCATGTGGTAGAGCAGGCATGCAGGCGCTCATGTGGTAGAGCAGGCAGACAGGCGCTCATGTGGAAGAACAGGCAGACAGGCGCTCATGTGGTAGAACAGGCAGACAGGCGCTCATGTGGAAGAACAGGCAGACAGGCGCTCATGTGGAAGAACAGGCAGACAGGCGCTCATGTGGTAGAACAGGCAGACAGGCGCTCATGTGGAAGAACAGGCAGACAGGCGCTCATGTGGAAGAACAGGCAGACAGGCGCTCATGTGGTAGAACAGGCAGACAGGCGCTCATGTGGAAGAACAGGCAGACAGGCGCTCATGTGGTAGAGCAGGCAGACAGGCGCTCATGTGGAAGAACAGGCAGACAGGCGCTCATGTGGAAGAACAGGCAGACAGGCGCTCATGTGGAAGAACAGGCAGACAGGCGCTCATGTGGTAGAACAGGCAGACAGGCGCTCATGTGGAAGAACAGGCAGACAGGCGCTCATGTGGAAGAACAGGCAGACAGGCGCTCATGTGGTAGAGCAGGCAGACAGGCGCTCATGTGGAAGAACAGGCAGACAGGCGCTCATGTGGTAGAGCAGGCAGACAGGCGCTCATGTGGAAGAACAGGCAGACAGGCGCTCATGTGGAAGAACAGGCAGACAGGCGCTCATGTGGAAGAACAGGCAGACAGGCGCTCATGTGGTAGAGCAGGCAGACAGGCGCTCATGTGGAAGAACAGGCAGACAGGCGCTCATGTGGTAGAGCAGGCAGACAGGCGCTCATGTGGAAGAACAGGCAGACAGGCGCTCATGTGGAAGAACAGGCAGACAGGCGCTCATGTGGTAGAGCAGGCAGACAGGCGCTCATGTGGAAGAACAGGCAGACAGGCGCTCATGTGGAAGAACAGGCAGACAGGCGCTCATGTGGAAGAACAGGCAGACAGGCGCTCATGTGGTAGAGCAGGCAGACAGGCGCTCATGTGGAAGAACAGGCAGACAGGCGCTCATGTGGTAGAGCAGGCAGACAGGCGCTCATGTGGAAGAACAGGCAGACAGGCGCTCATGTGGTAGAGCAGGCAGACAGGCGCTCATGTGGAAGAACAGGCAGACAGGCGCTCATGTGGTAGAGCAGGCAGACAGGCGCTCATGTGGAAGAACAGGCAGACAGGCGCTCATGTGGTAGAGCAGGCAGACAGGCGCTCATGTGGAAGAACAGGCAGACAGGCGCTCATGTGGAAGAACAGGCAGACAGGCGCTCATGTGGTAGAGCAGGCAGACAGGCGCTCATGTGGAAGAACAGGCAGACAGGCGCTCATGTGATAGAATAAGCAGACAAGCGCTTATATGGTACAACATACAGACAGGCGCTCATGTGATAGAATAAGCAGACAAGCGCTTATATGGTACAACATACAGACAGGCGCTCATGTGATAGAATAAGCAGACAAGCGCTCATGTGGTACAACATGCAGACAGGCGCTCATGTGATAGAATAAGCAGACAAGCGCTTATATGGTACAACATGCAGACAGGCGCTCATGTGGTAGAACAGGCATAAGGGTACTCATGTCGTATAACAGGCATAAAGGTACTCATGTGGTAGAAGAGGCAGAAAGGTACTCATGTAGTGGAAGAAACAGAAAGGTTCTCATGTGGTAGAACAGGCAGAAAGGTTCTCATGTGGTAGAAGAGGCAGAAAGGTTCTCATGTGGTAGAAGAGGCAGAAAGGTATTCATGTGGTAGAACTGGAATAAAGGTTCTCATGTGGTAGAAGAGGCAGAAAGGTTCTCATGTGGTAGAAGAGGCAGAAAGGTATTCATGTGGTAGAACTGGAATAAAGGTTCTCATGTGGTAGAACTGGAATAAAGGTTCTCATGTGGTAGAACTGGAATAAAGGTTCTCATGTGGTAGAAGAGGCAGAAAGGTTCTCATGTGGTAGAAGAGGCAGAAAGGTATTCATGTGGTAGAACTGGAATAAAGGTTCTCATGTGGTAGAACTGGAATAAAGGTTCTCATGTGGTAGAACTGGAATAAAGGTTCTCATGTGGTAGAACTGGAATAAAGGTTCTCATGTGGTAGAAGAGGCAGAATGGTTCTCATGTGGTAGAACAGGCAGAAAGGTTCTCATGTGGTAGAACTGGAATAAAGGTTCTCATGTGGTAGAACTGGAATAAAGGTTCTCATGTGGTAGAACTGGAATAAAGGTTCTCATGTGGTAGAAGAGGCAGAATGGTTCTCATGTGGTAGAACAGGCAGAAAGGTTCTCATGTGGTAGAAGAGGCAGAAAGGTTCTCATGTGGTAGAAGAGGCAGAAAGGTTCTCATGTGGTAGAAGAGGCAGAAAGGTTCTCATGTGGTAGAAGAGGCAGAAAGGTTCTCATGTGGTAGAAGAGGCAGAAAGGTTCTCATGTGGTAGAACTGGAATAAAGGTTCTCATGTGGTAGAAGAGGCAGAATGGTTCTCATGTGGTAGAACAGGCAGAAAGGTTCTCATGTGGTAGAACTGGAATAAAGGTTCTCATGTGGTAGAACTGGAATAAAGGTTCTCATGTGGTAGAACTGGAATAACGGTTCTCATGTGGTAGAACTGGAATAAAGGTTCTCATGTGGTAGAACTGGAATAACGGTTCTCATGTGGTAGAACTGGAATAACGGTTCTCATGTGGTAGAACTGGAATAAAGGTTCTCATGTGGTAGAACTGGAATAACGGTTCTCATGTGGTAGAACTGGAATAAAGGTTCTCATGTGGTAGAACTGGAATAAAGGTTCTCATGTGGTAGAACTGGAATAAAGGTTCTCATGTGGTAGAACTGGAATAAAGGTTCTCATGTGGTAGAAGAGGCAGAATGGTTCTCATGTGGTAGAACTGGAATAAAGGTTCTCATGTGGTAGAACTGGAATAAAGGTTCTCATGTGGTAGAACTGGAATAAAGGTTCTCATGTGGTAGAAGAGGCAGAATGGTTCTCATGTGGTAGAACTGGAATAAAGGTTCTCATGTGGTAGAAGAGGCAGAATGGTTCTCATGTGGTAGAACTGGAATAAAGGTTCTCATGTGGTAGAAGAGGCAGAATGGTTCTCATGTGGTAGAACTGGAATAAAGGTTCTCATGTGGTAGAAGAGGCAGAATGGTTCTCATGTGGTAGAACTGGAATAAAGGTTCTCATGTGGTAGAAGAGGCAGAAAGGTACTCATGTGGTAGAACTGGAATAAAGGTTCTCATGTGGTAGAACTGGAATAAAGGTACTCATGTAGTGGAAGAAACAGAAAGGTTCTCATGTGGTAGAACAGGCAGAAAGGTTCTCATGTGGTAGAACAGGCAGAAAGGTTCTCATGTGGTAGAACTGGAATAACGGTTCTCATGTGGTAGAACTGGAATGAAGGTTCTCATGTGGTAGAAGAGGCAGAAAGGTACTCATGTGGTAGAAGAGGCAGAAAGGTACTCATGTGGTAGAAGAGGCAGAAAGGTATTCATGTGGTAGAACAGGCATAAAGGTACTCATGTGGTAGAACAGGCATAAAGGTTCTCATGTGGTAGAACAGGCCTAAAGGTGCTCTTGTGATAGAAGAGGCAGAAAGGTACTCGTGTTAGAAGAGGCATAAAGGTTCTCATGTGGTAGAAGAGGCAGAAAGGTACTCATGTGGTAGAACTGGAATAAAGGTTCTCATGTGGTAGAACTGGAATAAAGGTTCTCATGTGGTAGAAGAGGCAGAAAGGTACTCATGTGGTAGAAGAGGCAGAAAGGTACTCTTGTGGTAGAAGAGGCAGAAAGGTACTAATGTGGTAGAAGAGGCAGAAAGGTACTCTTGTGGTAGAAGAGGCAGAAAGGTACTAATGTGGTAGAAGAGGCAGAAAGGTACTCTTGTGGTAGAAGAGGCATAAAGGTACTAATGTGGTAGAACAGGCATAAAGGTTCTCATGTGGTAGAAGAGGCATAAAGGTACTCATGTGGTAGAACAGGCATAATGGTTCTCATGTGGTAGAAGAGGCAGAAAGGTATTCATGTGGTAGAACAGGCATAAAGGTACTCTTGTGGTAGAAGAGGCAGAAAGGTACTCATGTGGTAGAAGAGGCAGAAAGGTACTCTTGTGGTAGAAGAGGCAGAAAGGTACTCATGTGGTAGAAGAGGCAGAAAGGTACTCTTGTGTTAGAACAGGCATAAAGGTTCTCATGTGGTAGAAGAGGCAGAAAGGTATTCATGTGGTAGAACTGGCATAAAGGTACTCTTGTGGTAGAAGAGGCAGAAAGGTACTCATGTGGTAGAACAGGCATAAAGGTACTCTTGTGGTAGAAGAGGCAGAAAGGTACTCATGTGGTAGAAGAGGCAGAAAGGTACTCATGTGGTAGAAGAGGCAGAAAGGTTCTCATGTGGTAGAAGAGGCAGAAAGGTACTCATGTGGTAGAAGAGGCAGAAAGGTACTCATGTGGTAGAACAGGCATAAAGGTACTCTTGTGGTAGAAGAGGCAGAAAGGTACTCATGTGGTAGAAGAGGCAGAAAGGTACTCATGTGGTAGAACAGGCACAAAGCTTCTCATGTGGTAGAACAGGCACAAAGGTACTCATGTGGTAGAACAGGCACAAAGGTACTCATGTGGTAGAACAGGCACAAAGGTACTCATGTGGTAGAACAGGCACAAAGGTTCTCATGTGGTAGAACAGGCACAAAGGTTCTCATGTGGTAGAACAGGCACAAAGGTTCTCATGTGGTAGAACAGGCACAAAGGTTCTCATGTGGTAGAACAGGCACAAAGGTACTCATGTGGTAGAAGAGGCAGAAAGGTACTCATGTGGTAGAACAGGCACAAAGCTTCTCATGTGGTAGAACAGGCACAAAGGTACTCATGTGGTAGAACAGGCACAAAGGTACTCATGTGGTAGAACAGGCACAAAGGTACTCATGTGGTAGAACAGGCACAAAGGTTCTCATGTGGTAGAACAGGCACAAAGGTTCTCATGTAGTAGAACAGGCACAATGGTTCTCATGTGGTAGAACAGGCACAAAGCTTCTCATGTGGTAGAACAGGCACAAAGCTTCTCATGTGGTAGAACAGGCACAAAGCTTCTCATGTGGTAGAACAGGCACAATGCTTCTCTCGTGGTAGAACAGGCACAAAGGTTATCATGTGGTAGAACAGGCACAAAGGTACTCATGTGGTAGAACAGGCACAAAGGTACTCATGTGGTAGAACAGGCACAAAGGTACTCATGTGGTAGAACAGGCACAAAGGTACTCATGTGTTAGAACATGCATACGCGTGCCCATGTGGTAAACCAACCAGACACGTTCCCATCATGATATCAGAGACAGACGGTTGGCCATGTGGGACTACGATCAGACCCTGTCCATAACCTAGCAACACAAACATGGGCCCATGGTGTGGCAATAAACAGAAATGTTCACATGCAAGGAGAACAATTAGATATGTTACTCCTGATATGTAGGAACAGTTAATTGTTACATAGAGAATACTACGCCTAATGATAAAGAATAAAGATGGGGTTCCTTTTCTCATTGTCTGCTCACTTTACACGTGGATAAAGATCTTTAAAGACTTCTCTGAAATATCTGGTCTGAGCGTAGATGGAAACAGTCTTTACCTTTGTATATATACATATTTAGATCACTCTTTGTATCAATGGTAAAAATTATACACTTCCTCCCCCCCCCCCTTCAGATTATTTTTCTCAACTAGTATTCTTCCTTCCTTCCTTCTTCTATCCCTTTTTCATCGCTTCCTTCCTTCTTTCCTTTATGTATGTACGAAGCCGTGGTAGGATAGTTACATGTTGACGGGTTTACTAGAAGTCCCCGTATCTTTTTTTATTCTTCGACCAACATCGACCTTCTAAGTTAACCTAGTCTAAAATGGTTATCCGAGTTTTTTCAATGAAAGAAAAGTGGTCTGGCGTAGTACTGATCAGGTGAACAAAATGTGTGCCCATCTTAAAAGTTAAACAAATTAGGTTTTAGTTTCATGCTTCATATAAGCCAAGTGTAATGTGTGACGATTTTTTTTTTTCTTCTTATTAAATTTTGAAAGTACGCCTAAAATATTTTTTTGATGGCGCCTTCAAAACTCTAATAAAAGTACCAAGCGGACCACATGGGGTCCGCTACCCGCTAAAAATACTTTCGATAGCAGCACTTCACTTGTCTTGTTCACACACTAGAGAAACGTATCTCACGACTAAAATGGTAGACCCTGAGTTATTTAGAATAAAGAATTATAATATAAAATTCAGTTTATCCCTCGTCTATCACTGAGCTTCAAAAGATGTAAGAAAATTATCTTGGCGATTATCTGTCAAGCATTTAAATCTCTTCTTTGAGCTATAATATAGAATAAATTGGTGCTAATTATTTATTTAATAACGAGCCAGTAGCTATCTTTTGACCCGAAGAAAAAAAAAAACGAATTATTACTTGTTCTGGTTTGCAGATTTCGTTTAATAAAAAGATGTGTAAAAAGATGAAATAGATAGGACTTTACAAATAGCAGTGAGAAATCTGTCGAAAATGTGAACAGCTTTGATAAGGTTTTAATATTGCTTTGAACGTGTTTGCTATGAACGTGTTTGCTTTGAACGTGTTTGCTTTGAACGTGTTTGCTATGAATGTGTTTACTTTGAACGTGTTTGCTTTGAACGTGTTTGCTATGAACGTGTTTACTTTGAACGTGTTTGCTATGAGTGTGTTTGCTTTGAACGTGTTTGCTATGAACGTGTTTGCTTTGAACGTGTTTGCTATGAACGTGTTTGCTTTGAAAGTGTTTGCTATGAATGTGTTTGCTTTGAACGTGTTTGCTATGAACGTGTTTGCTATGAACGTGTTTGCTTTGAACGTGTTTGCTATGAATGTGTTTGCTTTGAACGTATTTGCTATGAATGTGTTTGCTTTGAACGTGTTTGCTATGAATGTGTTTGCTTTGAACGTGTTTGCTATGAACGTACTAGCTGGAATAAAAGGAGAAGAACTTTGACGAAATAGTGTATATGTGTGCGTGTCTTTGTGTGTATGTTAGTGCTTGCGTGTATACATCATCATTCATTGAGTGCCGTCTCCGTATCGAAGGTTGGCTACTATGTTTGGAGCACTTTCCCGCCCTATCTCTTGCTTTGATGGTATAGGTTGGCATAGGGTGACTTATCCATCATTTTATTTTGCTCGTCCATGTTAGTCTTGGTCTGCCTCTGTCTCTTTTACCCTGTATTTTCCCTTCCAAGATTACATTTAGTAGGATGATGTGTCGTCTAACATGCCCCAAACATCTCATTTGTCTTTTTTGATCTGTGTTTATTAGTTCTCTTTCATTTCTATTTGTTTTAAGACTTCCTCGTTTGTTTTCTTTTCTTTGCATCCATTTCTTCCTATTCTTCTATAAATTCACATTTCAAAGGCTTCAATTTTATGTTCTTCTTTCTTGTCGAATATCCATGTTTCTACACCATACAGAAATGTTGAGAAGATATCACATTTTGCTATTCTCAGATTTTTACCTCTTGTCTTGTGTAGTCCAATTCACTAACCACTAAGCTGTCGCGACTCCCACGTGTATTCTATAGTTGAAGTATACGTGTATATTACGTATATATATATATATATATATATATATCATCATATGCCTTACCAGTTGGCGTAGGAGATCATGTCCTTCCACTATATTCTATGCATCGTGCATCGTATCAGTTCTGTTGGTGACTGTTTTATATGCCATGACACCAAGCTATCCAGTATTTTCTCTTTTTGTGGTCAGCGATCTCAATTTCCCTGTATTTTGCCAGATGTAACCAAGTATTATATAGTGTGAATTGTACTCGTGGTTGCAACAACAAAAAATACTCCCACGGTCGACCCAGCCGTTGGCAGAAATGGGTACCAGGGTATTACCCTGGGAAGGTGAGGAATGTTGCTTCGCATCTGAGTTTCGATGCTTGAGGCGACACTATACAGAAATCTCCGAACATTTCTGGATAGGCGGCCGAGCACATATGGGTGTAAACTCGCGTGCTAAGACGCCGGTTCAAGTCTCGTACTTTACTTTACTTTACCTTTAACCAAGTATTCAAACCGTCCTCTTCTCATGATTTGCCAGAAAAATGTTGATTAATTCGTTCTGATGTTCCTTAGAAGCTCCCCTTTTGTGGTTAGACCTCTTAAGAATGTCCTCGTTGTTCTATTTTAGATGTCCGGGAAACTTTCAACATTCTGAGAAATCCAACCTATGTGGCCTCAATCGTCTTTTCATGTGTTTGTTTACTGTCATTGATTTGCTTCCATAGGTAAGAGTTGGCTCTATATAGGATCGATGAACCCTCTTTTCCACTTCTATTTACATAGATTTGTTAAATACGATATTTTTTCATTTTATGAAATGCTATTTTGGCCTGAGCTATTCTGCTTTTTATTTCTGTGGTGCATCTTCCATCTGATATTATTATTGTGCCAAGTATTTGAAGCGTTGCACTTATTTCAGATTTTTCCTGTTTATTTTTATGATGCATGATGTTGATGATTTTTTCTTCGATATGGCCATTACTTCTGTTTTCTTACTATTCAGGCAGAATAGGTGTTGCTTTCATTAACTATTATGTCTAACATTTCCTGTATATATGAAAGAGAGTTTATTGTCAATGGGTACAAATATAGTAAATCACTGGTTAATGTCGATGCTTGCTTGAATTATTATCTCTTTTCTGTCTATCCTTTGGGTTCGTGATCGTTTAGTGGTTTCGATGAATTGCTTCGCTCTTTATATTGGCCTTGGTGAATTGCTTCACGTTGTGTTTCTGTGTACTGTTGATATTACTGTTGTTAGGCACTCTTGTCATTGTGAACACTTCTTTATGTAACATCAGGTCTGCAACACATATATGCAGTTAACAAGTAGTAAGGTGTAATAACACAGTGACTTATGTTTATTGAAAATGCCAACTGGAATTCACAAGTCACAAGTACTTGCCGGTCTGAACAGCAGCATCATCACTAACAACAAATGTATCTATGTACACAAACTCAAAATAGTTCACAGCTCACTCTAATAGTGAGTCGGTGACTACGCTAATTATAAATGTATCTATGTACATAACTTAAATAGTTCACATCTCGGAATCTAAAATGTAGTCCTGTTATCGGTGAGACTGTTCACGTAAATATTCTTACATTAGCTCCAGGGTTATGTCTTTCTCTCCGTGTGGTTGACAGTGCGTTCTCTCTCTCCAAGCGTTTCTTTGTTTCTGGTCGACATAGCTATTGCCATTTTGGTTTGTTATGCGACTCCTCTTATGTCCATTGCTTATCTAAGCTCTAGTCTCTGGTTGACTTGGCTTCTTTGCCATTTCGGTAGATTTCTCTCTCAACTTACTAAGTGAGAGTTTCGATCTTGAAGCGCTTCTTTGCGAGAGAGCGTTTCTTGTCTCTAGTTGACTATGCCTTTGCCATCTCTGGCAAATGTATCCTTCAGATGTGTGATCCGTTTGCTCTATCTGAATTTCATTTGGGCACTCGGCCTTTCTGGGTTCGGGCGAAAGCCCTCTCGGCGTAACCGACTGGCTCTCTCTAGTTCGTGTTCCTCTCAGTCACTAATTTAAATATATCATTTTCCCGCGCTTTCTGTTGGTGACGTAGTGTCAGTCTTGTGACGTAGTGTCTGGCCTATATCTATAATAATTCATACACTCACTCGTGACCTTGACACATGATCAATATTTAACCATTCTTCTCTGGTCTCTCAGCAACCATCGAAAAATACATTCTTCTGACCTTGACCTCAATAATGTCCCAGGTCCGGTCAACACACACACACACACACACGTGTGTGTGTGTGTGTGGGTGTGTGTGTGTGTGTGTAAACAGAAGAAAAAAAAACTAAGTTTTAAAACAACTAAAAATAAAACAGAACTACTAAACACAATTAGAACAAGACAAAAGACATTTTTGGAGCATGTTAAAAGACACAAAAAACTACTAAAAGTAATCTTGGAAGAGTAAATACAGGGTAACATCAAAAGATGGACAAGTCAGCCTATAACAACCTGTACCATCAAAGCAAGAGGCAGAGAGAATGGCGCTCCATGGTAGCCAACCTTCGATGTGAAGACGACACTTAATGATGATGATGATGATATATATATATATATATATATATATATATATATATATATATATATATATATATATATATATATATATATTGATATTAGAATGAAACGGGTGTATTTTTTTCTCCCCTGTTATTTGCGTGTGGCCGTGCGGATAAAACCTCTGTTTAGCTGACTGAAAAGCCGACGTATGGTGTTCGAAACCCGAGGTAGACAGAAGGGATTTTTTTCTATCGCGGGTGAAATAACAATCCTGAGTCTCACCCGTCGAATGGCAACTGTTTTGATCAAGCGGCCTTTATCCCTCTGGTTCTATCGTGAGCCCCTCCGACAAAAACCAGCAATGGTACTATGTGGGGTAAAGATATATATATATATATATATATATATATATATATATATATATATATATATTGTTTATTTGGAGTTGCCATCGACTTCATCATGAAGAAGCGCTATACGGGTGACAAAAGCATCGGACGAACACTTGGATCTCAATTGAAGGACCTTGATTTTGCGGACGAGATAGTTCTTAACAACAGCAATGTGAACATAATGCCAGAACAAAATAAATGCCATGTCGAGAATAGACAGGAAAATTGGACTTAGATCAACCAAGAAAGACAAAAGTAATGAAACATCAAATTCACCAAGAAGAAAATATATACATTGAAAGAAAAGCAGTGGAAGCTATGTCATTTTATATAGCTTTAGAGGATGCTTTGATCAAGGAGACTCACAGAAGTCAATTAGAATCTGAATAACGGAGGCAGCAATGACTTTTAGAAACCTTGATAGAATATTGAAATCAATATTACTAAACAGAAAAACAAAGCTCAGGAATTTCAAATGAAATATATTTTCCACTCTTACTTATGCATTCGAGAGCTGAAAAATAAAAAAAAATGAGAAAGAAAGTAAACTGAATGTGTTTGAAAACAAATGCCTAATGAAAATACTTCGTACACAATAGAAAGAGTTCAAAACAAGTGCAGAAATGAGAGAAATAACAGAGCATACAAAATTATCAACTATATTCAATAGTAGAGTGTGGTCATATATCGGTCATGTGATGAGAGGGGACAAACAGAAGAAGAATCTCAAAGCAGGCCCTCAAATGGGAACGAGAGGGTAAAAGAAAAAGAGACCGATCTAAACGCTAAAAATAACATTAAAACGAGAGGCAACAACAACAGCCAACTGCTTTCTCGCCGATATTGAGGTACATCCCCAGGACATAGCATTGTGGCGAGACACAATAGTACATGCATATATAACATCAAGGATATAATACTGCGTTTTCTCCTATGTTTTTGCTTGACCAAAGTGATGTCTATGAATATGGTGGTAATGTGAGATGAGCTGTGTTCCTCTTATATTCGGTAAGGATGTTCTCAAAGTGAAAAAAAAGCTAGAACAGGTCATAATTTTAATGAGAGTATGACTTCGCTTGAGGCGGGTTCAAAGGACGCTCAAGTGTGACGTCTCTCAATGGATGAAACATGTGCCTGAGTACACAAATAGAACAGACTTCCAAGATTGAATGATTTCTTGTTAATTCTTTTCTATGGTTCTGGTGTAACAAACCTTTACTAGAAATGGGGTTAGTCTATTATATGTTTATGCAATACTTAAAAATGTATAAATGTTAGAATAAAATAAATAAAATTGTCAAATTGTCAAATGCTATTTCAATTCCACACTTGTATACGAGTTAAGAACAGGGAGCATAATAGGAAGCCGAATTGAGAATTGGATGAACAGAGAAGAAAATAACTAAATAAACAAGCAACTAATAGATGGAATCTGGGAAAGATTACTATATTTCAAAATAGAATAGCTTAAGTAGATCATTTTAGAAGAAAACAATACAGGCCAAACTGGAACAAGGCAGTCACAAATTTATGTTTAACATCAAGTGGTGGGATAGGGAATTATTGTTGGAGTGTAGCATTAAGTCATGTGGAGCTCTCTGTTAGCCAATCCTCATTGTGGTGAAGACATATATAATGATGAATGCGAAAGTAGTAAGAAAAGATACCTATAGATAACTAGTCGTCATAGTCCAGAAGACTTATCTCAATACGGTTTGTTATTTGAACGCTCTTCGTTCATCCAGGATGTACATTGCGTACTGCATGTTAGAATAAAAAACACTGGTGGAAGTCCGGTTTGCACTCAGTATCAGAACGCAACAGGAAGAAGACACTCAGAATACAGCTTCCTTCCTGTTACGTTCATTAATTTCCATTTTGAAGAATGTAATGTTGCCTTGTAGCGTCGATGGATAATGGAGTGTTCTGATCAAAGCTCTATAGTTTGCTTCTACACGACTTTCAAATGTGAAGAGTGAATGGCTGAAAGATTTACTTAATGAACCAAAGTTGGCAGGCCTGGTGAAGCCTTTCTCATCACCAACTATCATTGATGCTCCCTCTAAATATTTTTGTTTCCCTGTGGTAGTTTGCAAAACTATTATTTTTAATGTATCAAATACAATTGTTTCGTACATTCACTGCCAATGTGATAGGAAATTTATATTTGGCGAATGATTTCGATATATATCATATCGATACATATTGATTTATTTTAATAGTAGAGTATAATGAGTTCATTTATAATTAATTCTATTTTCGAAATTAAACTCATAGTATCTTATATAGATTAAACTCATAGTATACTCTTTTATCAATCTATATAAATACTTGCTTGTTCCTTATTTTTTTAATTTTCTCCAGGATTTCTGTTGTTATCCGTGTCTTATTAAGGTGTTCACTTTTCCAAAAGCTGCTATATGTGACTCCTATATATCTTTTCAGTGGTCTTCCACATTCATTGTATTTTCTAGCTGGTGGAGAACCTGGTATTTGTTGGATACTATGATAAATTATGTTTATATTTCTCGCTTTTTAAGGAATCCACATTCAAATATCGTCTACAGCTATTTGTTGGTGTATTATATTGTACATCTTTTGAGTTTCAATTTTTGCTAACAGGTTGATGCTACATCTGCTCCTCTGAGTACTCTTGCGTCATGTAGGATGACTATATGCCAAATAATAATACATATGTGATCTATTTGATTTTGTTTTTACAACCAAACACCTTTATACATTCTTGTAAGTATGAATATTGGTCCTACTATAACCATAATATACCAATCTTCAGAAGCTCAGTAGTTATCTATTGATGTTATCGTTGTCAACAACCACAACACGTTGTTATCTAGCCATAGTACTAGTTTTCAACTACTTACCAAATATGCATCAGCCATAACAAACATCGAGTTTGCTCTTCACTGACCTACTGAGACACATCGGTTTATCTCCCAAGACAGAACGTCTTTTATTATTTATGCATCTTGAATCTGTCAAAATCATACATTTTCGGAACGCGTTACAGACATTTCGGCTTTAAATGGTCATGTATATATAGCTAATTACATAACACTACATAGAGTATAATATAGTTCGCTTACATGAATCTTTCATTTGTTTAAATATGTAAAACTGAAACAACGTATAGCTGAGACACATCCTAGTAAAATATGATTTGATAAATAACTTAGCAAAATGCACACATGAACATTACTATAAAACCTGAGTATATGTTGGTCATGTGATGAGGAGGAATAACAAGAGAATCAAAAGGCAAACATTCAAGTGGGAAACAATAGGTAATAGAAAAAGAAGCCAATCTCGAAACGCATTTCGAAGAGTACTGACAAGAGAGGCGAATATGACAGGCATTTATTCTCTTATTAGAGAAGGTTTCTCAAAATATGGACTTATAGCGAGGTCCACTGCGACCCTTTTGTGACGTATAACGACACTGTAATGATAGAAGATGTAAGAGATACTACACACACCTGTGGGCGAAAGTAACTCAAAGCTTTACTGTCTTTGATGAGTGAAGTTCATGTCTTCACGTATCAGGGACACGCCTTTTATGCGTGTGAGTGGGGGTGGAGACGTGTTTGGTCCATTTTTTTTCTTTCTTGGAATCCTCTGACTTTCCTGATCAAATACTAGGTATTGCTTCCAGTCCCCCACGATTAACCGCTAATCCGTCCTATCTCTATACATTATAGTAGACAATCAGTCTAGAGATGAATTCTCAAGCAGCAGTTTATCAAACAATTTCCTCACATCAGATACCGTATCACATCAGGAACTGCATAATTAAATATCAGAAAATCTCCTACATAACTCTTATACAACTGTCGCAATGAATTAGGGTAAAGCATAGAATAGTATTGAGAAATATAGGAGTTCGTTTCAGCTTTTGCGTACTTTGATTCACTTCTACTTGGTATTTTCACTTTTGCTGAAAGGGAATTCTTATCCAATATGAACTGTGAATCTTCATTAAATGTCTCTAATTTTCCAATAAAATCGTATGATATGAGACACGGATGACAGATGTCGTGAAACTTCTCCCAGTGCTCGTTCAAAGGAATTATCCGATTTGAATCGATGAGGTAGTTGACGAATTCTTGAAACTGGACATCGCTGCCGTTATTTGTCACTGGCGGACGCACTCTGTAACGTTTGATGATTTTACGACCAAATCTCTGCCGGAAATAAGATGACGCGTTTGTGTGCACCACAAACTTATTTCTGAAAGCTGAGAGTAGTCTCCCGAACGGTTCTCTTACGAACAGAAATTTGAAATATGTTTTAATCTTGTGAATAGCCTCTTCTGTGGGTAAATCGCTTATGTAAGTCAAATGTTTGTCGTATTTGTGGTGAACATCGTTTGCAGAGATAGCCATAGGGTTTGTAACGTTAACTTTTTCTGACAACATTAAGAAGATTCTTCTCCATGTAGTTGAAGCTACTTTTGCAATTTGGCAATAGAGAATCTGAAACGATACATGGATTTTATTAACATTGATCATTTTAACATTGTTCATTTAAAGTTTAGAATAAGATGCTTTCTTTCTTTCTTTCTTTCTTTCTTTTTTTTGTCTTTCTTTCTTTTCATTATCTTACTAATTTCATTATTCCCTTTTTCTCAAATTAATTAATTCATTCATTATAAAATAATAATAATAACCTAATTTGTCCCAGTTAGATCGTGACACCCTTAACGGTCACTCTGAAGTTGCCTATCTTCTACTCACTGTCAGCAGCTATCACAACCAGCACATGTCCGACATCTTCCACCAGACTTCATCTTGGTATTCCTCTCCTTCGTTTATCTGGTACTCCCCATAAATGTCTTCTCTTGGTCATCATGCCTTTCATGTGTCAAATATATGTTGTTTTCTTTGTTCTTCGACAATCAGTTCTTTGAAATACTAAGTTGTAAAATTTACACGTTTGTTCTTTTTACTCGTCATGTTATTCGAGTATACTTCTGTAACATTTGCATTCAAAGACATTAATTGGTGTTTCCCAGAGATCTGTCGATAGTAGGCATTTTGCAGCCATTTATTGAAATAGAAAATAGACAAGAACTTAAAAATGTTAGTTTTGTTGTTATATCAATTCCTTTCCATATGCTGAGCAGTAGTAATGTTTTATTTAATGCTATATTCAGTATTTTTGTAAAAAGCCTCCTTTGCAGCACCTCCTCTCCCCGCTTTGAAATGTTTTCTTTTAACTAACTGCTCAATTGTTACATTCATTTGTTTATTAATTTGGTTTATTGGCTTCTTCTTTTCATGAATCCTCCCTTCGTCCTTTATTTATTTATTTCTTATCATTAACTAATTCATAATGTTTTTTTTTCCTCTGCCAATGATCTTACATCCTGAAAATTAATATTTAAAGTGTTTTTCTCTCTTTAATTAAGTATTTATTGCTTAAATCCTGACCCTTATTCGCTATGTCTTTTCAACAGTTATATCTAAATATATTCGTGAGAATTTAATACGAAGAATTAATGTAACTGGTTTTTTGTATCCTGTACATTTAAAAAAATATAACTGCTATAGATCCGAGTTTTATGTTTTCAATAACTTGACTGCTTAGCAATGTATGCTGACGCAAATCTTTAATCTCACTTTAATCTCACTTTAATATCACCGGATTGTATAAACTGAGAAATTGACAGCTCCTCTGATTACCTTCTTCATCCCATAACCTTGAGGGTCGGTGGGGCACCACTGACAAACTTATTCACATTCTCCACATGTCTCTGTCCTCATTCAATTTCTGAGACTCTGAAAAGCCGAGGCCTGTCCGTTCTCTAATGTTATCTTGCAATCTCTTTCTTTGCCTACATTTCTTTCCCGCTCCTTGAACTGTTCCGTGTAGAGTGGAACTTTGCTAGGCCAGGTGATCGAGATAAGTGGCCAAACTAATTCATTTTCGTTTCTTCAGACTAGTCAAAAGATCATCATGTATTCCAATAGCTTTTTGTTTTCTTTAAACGTGTTCATCTGTGAATCGTTTTAGGTAAGAAATGCCCACAATCTTACACAAAAATAATATTTCTTCCCATGGTTCTCTGTGGTTTTGCTGTAAGGATCCATGTTTCACAAGCGTCTGAAAAAGACAAACTGATATAACAAGGGAACGGTTCAGCCTGATTTTAGGGCCAAGAGTGATGTTCATATCTTTTCTGTTAGGATTTGACTTGTAAGGGCTAATGTGGTTTGTGCTATTCTAGCCAATATTTCAATCTGTGAGCCTTCATTGATAACTATTGATCCTAAGTATTTATATTTATCAACTGTTTCTATGCCTTGACTATTAATTTTGTTTATACACCTTCCAATGTATCATTCTACTTCTCTTTTTCTCCTTCCTCGTGTGTCTTTCAGCGTCGAAAGGAATCTGTCTTTTAGATCGATTAATCATGTTAAAACCAATCAGGCGCCAGATTTGTGAAATGTTAAAACTGTATGGTTTATCATCATGTCCCTCTAAGAATGTTAGTTAATCTTCGAGAGACTTCAACACACTTTTCTCATCAACCTTTACAGACTGAAGACGAAAATTTGAAAACAACAATATTCCGTCCTCAGAATTAGTACTTAAACATGCGTCTATTAAAATAAATAATAATAATGTTCATTCTACACTTTTCCTAACTTTCAACTTTTATACTTTCAAATATCCACAACATGATTTTCTTTTAACTGTCCACCTTATATTTTTATTTTGTCAACTTTATCTTATTTTGCTACGCTGCATACATTGTGTGGGTCTTTTTCAATTTTCAATTTTAAAATTATTAAATACTATTTAATTTGTGTTGCCACTGTCTTATGCTAATACAAAAGGCTTATGTACAATTTCTTTTGTCCCTGTCGTTCTTATGTTTAGTCATTGCTTCGCTCTCTTACTCTCTCTCTCTCTCTCTCTCTCTCTATATATATATATATATATATATATATATATATATAGAGAGAGAGAGAGAGATAGAGACAGAGAGAGAGAATTTGTTTTCTGTCATTGCCAACCTTATGTTTAGTCATTGTTTCGCTCTCTTACTTTCTCACTCTTTATCTCTCTCCCTATCTCTCTCTCCCACTCTCTCTCTCTCCCACTCTCTCTCTCTCTTTTTCTCTCTCTATATATATACATATATATATATATATATATATATATATATATACAATTAGTTTTCTGTCATTGCCAACCTTAGGTTTAGTCATTGCTTCGCTCTCTTACTCTCTCACTCGTTATCTCTCTCCCTCTCTCTCTCTCTCTCTTTCTCTCTCTCTCTCTAGATACATATATATCAACAATTAGTTTTCTGTATTGCCAACCTTATGTTTATCGTCAATAATAATCCTAGAGTTGTTCAACATTTCTCTGCTGAGGTTGTCCAGGCTGGTATTGAAACCAAGCTCTTCACAACTCTTCTTAACGTGCTCTTTCCAAGGAAATTGAGTGTTCTGTTTGTTTCTGGCGGGGTCTTCTGCCATATATTGAACCTTTATGGAAAATAATTTATATTTATCTGAAATGTTAACATAAACATAAATATATGTACGTCTTTCTTTCTTTCTTTTCCCCTGCCTTTGCTCTTTTCCTTTCCTCACTTACCTTCGATCCTTCATTAACCCCTTCATTCTTCCGTCCTCCCTTTCTTTTTTCTTTCCCCTCTTACTTCATTCCTTCCTTCCTTTTTTCTTTCCTTTCTTATCATAAACTAACTCAAATTTTTCCTTTTTATAGAGATCTTACATCACCAACATTGTATCTCTTCCCCCCAACCCCTCTATTTAAGCTATACATTTCTTGCATTCTAATTCCTCTTTACTATAACTAACGTATTTCATATGAAGAAACTTTAAGGCTAGAATGCATTTTTTATTCTGCAGCGTTCATACTCAATGGCAACCCCTCTTCATCGTCCGTTTGAAAAAGAGTGTGCATCGATTGTGTTGTGGCATACGATCATCATCATCGAGTGTCTTCTCCGCAACGAAGGTTGGCTACCATGGAGCGTCATTCTGCTCTGTCTCTTGCTTTGATGGTGCAGGTTGTCATAGGTTGATTTGTACATCTGTTGATGTTACTCGTCCATGTTAGTCTTGGTCTGCCTCTGCCTATTTTACCTTGTATTTTCCCCTCCATGATTACTTTTAGTAGGCTGTTGTGTCTTTTAACATGCCCAAAAATCGCATTTGTCTTGTTTTGATTGTGCTTAGTTCTCTTTTCATTTTTAGTTGTTTTAAGACTTCATCGTTTGTTTTCTTTTCCTTCAATCCAACTCTACCTATTCTTCTATATATCCACATTTCAAAGGCTTCAATTCTCTGTTCCGTTTTCTGGTCTAATTTCCATGTTTCTGCACCATCTAGGAATATTGAGAAGATGTAACATTTTGCTATTCTTACATACATAAATACATAACGATCAATTGTGATATATGCTCATTTATGTGTTTTGGTTTGCCTTCACACTTCTATCCCCACTCACTTGGCTGGACTGATTATTAAGTTGCCAAGCCAAGCTTTTAGTATCGGTTTGAATCATATGCTGTGGGTGGATAGCATTTATATTTTAGAGTTGGATTAAGGTTAGTAGCCAGTTTGTCACGATTTATTTACACAACTGCACTTTCAAGCAGCGAAAAATAAATACAGAATTTCATACTTTCCAGAAAAGACGGATATCGGATTATTTCCTGTTTCATGTTTTTCCCCGATAATTTCCTGCGTTTAATCAGTAATGAAAGCACAACCATCTTTAAGCTTTCCAATTAATATTACTAATTTACAGTTACATTCTTATTATTTTTGTCAGATCTTTCACAACCCCACCCCCACCGTATCTCTCTCTCTCTCTCTCGCTCTCTCCCTCAATATTATGATTTATACATTACGGTCGCTTGCGCATTCAAATTAAATCAATTATATGACTTCAAAAGATGACAGTATGTGACCCTCAGCGTTTTGATATATTTTCAGATCGGGCTGGGGTTGCCCACCACTGATATATTTTTTTTGCTCTCTTTACTGTGTCTACAGTTATTTGTGTAATCATTGCCTTTTTTTTATTATACTTGGTTGATCTTTAGTCTATTATTTATTTTGCAGATCTTGACAACGGTATGATTGTGTTTGTCTTGTCTCTAACAAGATCTATATTTCTTCTATCAGCTATATAAAGTGTATAAAACAACGAAAGTTATTATCACAATGCGATCAAGAAACAATAAAGAAATAAGGAAATAGAAATAAAGTAATAGAAATACTCACCGATGTCACATCTGCTGTGAAATTACTGTACACTGCTGGGGAAATATATGATTAACATTTCTCTGAAACCTATTTTGTATGTGTTTTCATTATGTTCAAACACGTTAAACTTTTCTAAGAGATGTTCATTATATTTCATGCAGAAATAAAAATTGTGCTTATTTGATAGGTATGTTCCTATGTTTGCGTATGTTTTTTGAGAGTGTTTTCTTTGTTCATCTAATTTTACCCTAGCACTCTTAATCTTTATTTGCTATTTTTGTCCAGGAAACTCGCCATCCTTATCTTACCAATTTATTTTAATTACAATCTTTCTACCTCTTATGCATGAAAATATATATTTATCTTTTGTTTATTTAGTCAATTGTTTTCCGTGTAGAACTTTGTTCTCTTAGTCGGATACTGTAAATGGAAAGCATACAAGTGAAGTCACCAACATTTGCTTGATTACGCCACGATTAACTATTTACTAGATTGAGGTGTGCAGTTATATTGGTTTTGACTAACACTAACTTTCAAGTATTTTATTATTTTTTCCTAAATATCTGGCAAGTCAGCCGACTTGTATACTTCTTCTGCATCTCCATGTGTCTTCTAACGATTGCTCATCTATACCATCCGTCGTTAAAAGACCATTACGCGGGCGCAGGTGCCATGTCATATATTTTACAGAAAGCTGCGATATTTACGCCTTTAGGCCCAATACATTCTTCTTCAGAATAATATTTGTGACTAACTAAGAGCCAGACTCTGGCCGTATTTGATCCACTTAAATGGTACAGGCATGAGATGAGCCCACGGGAAATTAGTAGGACGTTGACCTCGATGATGCTGTCTGTTCGTTCACCTGATACCAGAAAACCTTAGACAACAGCCGAGACTCAAATGTTCCCAATTTATATCAGTGGGTTAGGACACAATCAACTTTAGATTTACTAGTAATAATATTTATAAAACAACTAAATACAGTTGGTTGTGGTTAGGGTAACAGAGCACAGCAGCAATGACCTAAGGACTAGACTTAATTTTCTTAGCAAGAGCGACATTTGGACCAATAACAATCATGAGTTACGGACGTTGAACTGACAGACAATATATATATATATATATATATATATATATATACAGCGAAAATATTATGAGATCTATAGTAGACAAAAACGTAAATGAAGTCAACGGTCACAACATAAGCAATTTGCGATGTGCGGATGACACAGTCTTAATAGTCGAGACGGAGAATGAACTACAAGAAATGATAGACATAACAGTAAAATAAAGCAACAAGAAAGGTCTCAGTCTGAATAGTAAGAAAACAGAAGTAATGGTCATATCGTAGAAAAAATCATTGCCATCATGCAGCATAAAAATAAACAGGACAAATCTGAAACAACACGTCAAATAATACCTGGGCACAATAATAACATCAGATGGAAGATGAAAAAAAAAATTAAAATAAATAAAAATGCAGAATAGCTCTGGCCAAAATAGTATTTCAGAAAAATAAAAACGTCTTATGCAACACGTCTATGTTAATAGAAGTGAGAGAGATACAATTCATTGGTGCTATATAGAGCCAATTATGACCCATGGACGCGAATCATGGACAGTACAAATTAAAAAAAACGATTAGAGGCCACAGAGATGGGATTTCTCAGAAGGATGTTGAAAGTTCCCTGGACAGTTAATAACACCAATGGGGAAGTTCTTTCTCAAAGAGGCCAACAGAGAAAGAGAGCTTCTAAGAAACGTCAGAAAGAAACAACCAATATTCGGGGGCTGGGGGGGGGGGGAGGACATCATGAGAAGAGGAAAGTTGTTACAAAAAAACAGGGAAAGAGAGATTGCGGACAACAAAAAGAGAAGATACTGGATAGTTTAGTCTCATGGCATGGAAAACAGTCAACAACAGAATTGATACGTTGCACTGTGGATAGAAGGGAGCCGCGATAGCTCAGTGATTAGTGAACTGGACAACAAAGGACAAGAGGTAGGGTTCGATCCCAACCGACGGCTTTCGGGTTCACCCGGCCTTAAATGGATACCGGATTTTTTCTGGAAAAGTAAAGCTGCACGGGCGTAATACCGACCACATTACCCCAAAAATCATGAGCTGAAGGTCTGTAAAATATATGGTCACTAACACCCAGAGGGGGGTGACGGGGCTCTTTACTTTTTTTTTTTACTTTACTGTGGATAGAAGATTGTGGAAGGACATGATTGCCTACGCCAACCGGTATGGCACATTTTGATGATATATGTATTTACGTGTTTGTGTGTGTGTGTATGTGTGTGTGTGTGTATAAAGAGCCTTTTATTCTTCTCATTTGAACTTGTAAATATAATATGCGTTTCGTGCCGTGATAGTTCGTTCTTTATATAGCGCGTTTGTCTTTATTTAACACATTCAATAACACCTATTTTTGACAGTCAAACAAACTCTTTAGCTGTCCCATCACATGACAACATATTTATTTATTTATTTATTTACTATTATTTAATTTCTACAGTTACAAGTGATATTATCACATAGTAAAATAATCTTCATCCCAACGTCAGACCAGGACACTAGCTGCAAGAACTTTAAGAAAAATAACCTTTACTGAGATTAAATGTGTTAGACAAATGACAGGAAACAGTCTGAGAGATAAGATCAGAAATGAAGAACTGAGAAAAATGCTAGGAACAGCCCCCGCCATAGAATATATTAAGAAACAACAGATACAATTGTTTAGCCACGTGACAAGGCAGAAAAATCAAAACACAACACAACGAGCCTTCAGCAAACGTTGTGAGAATACCAGACGCAATGGTCGACCAGGAAAAAGATGGATGGATGGAATATTAGAAGCACTAGGAAACATAACAGCAGCAGAGGCGAACAGAAAAGCAAAAGACCGCAAATTATATCTCCCTCGACGCTGAAAGGCAAATGCGGAAGGTTAAAAAAAAGAAGTTAGTAAAATACAGTCAGTAATATTATAATCAAACTATCGGTCGGTCTGGATAATCACCAGACACACATAATCCTGGATCAGTAAATCACAGAACACAATAAACACATTTTTCTAGATGTCTAAAACACTGGTCCTGCTGTGGACCGACTACATCTGTTATTTATTAACTCCTCATTAATAATCGTAGCCTTACTAATTGCTCTTTGCTGATTATTGCTCGTTATCTCTTATCTGTGCTTATCTCTGCCTTTCTCTGCTAAACTTTGAAGTTTATGTTTCTGCTCCTTGTTGCCCTCTGCTCTTTTCTTCTCTTTTTTCTTTTCTCTCTCTGCTCTTTGTCTAATGCCTTCTCTCTCTCTCTCTAATTAAGTCTGAGAGTATATGTCCCTATATATGTTGGACACTCTCCTATTATCCGCCTACATATCTATCCGCCAACGTGTCAGTTAATAAATATTTATTTCACTATTTGTTGACTCTGTGTCTGTCCGCCCACACTGTCTGGTAATATATGTTTTAAATAGTATGCCTATTCAGTCTGACGACCTTATTATAACTTCCATTTTTAATTACACCCACCATGGACACACCTCTATGTCCGTTTAGTAAGTGTAATATCGCTTTCCAAGTTTCCACACACACACACACACATATACAGAATTATAATATATATTTATATATACATAATTATATATATATAATAATAATGTATATGTGTGTCTGTTTAAACTTGGAAAGCGAATATATATATATATATATATATATATATATATATATATATATATATATATAGGGTAGAGAGGGAGTGCGACAGAGAAGAGTCAGAGTTAGGGCAAGGGAGTAGATTCAGTCATGCCATGGAACTATGACTGGCTAGTCAGCTACAATATTTTATTATTATATATAGACTTAAGAACATCAACAGCAATGATCTTGCGCCTAGTTGGCGATAGAGTGAACGTGGGTTTAATGACAGCTTCACTACCTCCAGTTGACCATCTAAGAACGGAATTGGTATTTGGCTTACTGAGTTGGGGAAGGTAATAACTGAAAGTAAGAGTGATTACTTGCTCCAGATATCGTAGCCTAGTATTATGCGATATAAGAATTCACTCCTCTACGATATCAGAAGACATGTTTCATTTTAGTCAGATTGTGATAAGTGGACCTTAAGAACGTCGTACTAAATGCTCATTTGCCTCACTTCTGCACACACGATTTTATTCTATCTATTGTCTCTTCAAACCTCAAACGACACATAGGACAGGAATCTTTGCCCAACGATGTTTGTTATCACATGTCAGACTTTTGCACAGGATCATTATATCTTGCCCCACATCCTTGTTTTGGACGATCCTCTCATTCTCGGCAAGGGAGTTGACGCCTGCTGTTTTTACTCTTCATCTCAGTGCTCATTCAGTGTTTTTCTAGGTCGGCCTTGCTTTTGTTGCCCTCTGGTTTCTATGTGAGGGCTTGCTTTGGAGTACAATGTCTATTTCGGAACAGAAACTGTCTATTCTACCTGGCGGTAAAAATACTGGAGACCCTACTCATAGTGCGATGGTAGTTTAACGTAACGAGGAATACCATTGATTATTTTATACTCTAATGTTCTAGCATAGTATTGTGATCTTCAAATATTCAACATGTCTAGGTAAATTGTACGGCACATAACTAGCTGATTTCTCATGTTAGTGTCAACCGCTTAAGAAAAGCCTTTAATTTCCCTTAGACTTCTAGCAAGGCAGCTCTTATTTTTATTTTTATTTTATTTGTCTTTCTTGGTCACAGATCGATATGGCAGTCAGTGGCTGGTACGACTTGTGACGTCATGTCAGGCAAAAACAAAGCATCTCCACTTTGTGTAGTCCATGATAATTCATCGCAGGTTTGTTCCCTTATGACGTACTTTAAATCTATTTTCACTGTTTTTATGTGTATGGTCTTTGTATGTCTCTTTTTTCGCCTTTCTCTTATTGTAAATTCTTCTAATAGTGAATTAACCAGATTAGGAATTGAATGTACATACAATTTGACTGATAAACAACCATTTAATCCACTCGGCTACTCCCTCCCGCGCATTATATCTTTTACTTTACACTCACAAAACGTGTATACCTACCTCTGTAAGTTAGACTGTATGAATATTGTTCCTTAATCCACAAGTCCACAACTAAAGCACCCATATGAAATGTAAATCCAACGACCACAATCGGAAGCAGTAGCTTGTATAAAGCAGTTGATGAGCGCATGTCTGAAACAGTATTATTTAAAACAATAGAAATGGTTCTATTACAGATTAATATTAATGTTCTTTATTCATCACTTCCTATCACAACACATGTACGATTCTCCTACCCGGGTATTTAATGCATTTTCTCTCCAAGGAAAGAGAACGTAAATTCACAAATGGAGTAATTCAGTGCTCACGATTCTGTTTAGATATGGCAAACGGCTTATGTTCAATTATTGCTTTTGTTATGTATTTTTGTAATTAAATTCCAATAAAATTACCGCTATGAAGCGAACTACTGTTAGGCAACACATTGTTGAGCATGAAAAAGGAGGTCCATGCCTTGTAGTTCTGAGACTTGAACCCCGGAAGTGCGCAGGACAGTGTGTTGGCCTCGACTCTCGGCGCAGCATCCGAACTTAAACAATAAATAAATTAATAAAAAAGCAGAACATGGGTGTAAATATGAAAAAGATGGTCACGCAACATTTTAATCTCGCATCATGGCGACACACGCAGCTCCTTAAGAAGAATATTATAAAAAAAAACTTCTGCGAGCTAAGAAAGGGCTAACATAAATCACCCAAACCAACAGCAGTAGGGCAGTCATAGAAGGATCATACATATAGCCCAGGCTCCACCGTTATCATTTGAAGCACAGAGAGTGTGCGATAAACAAAAGTAGCTACACATATTTCTGAGAAAAAAAAACAATGTTGACATAACCTGCTCCAGGAAACACCACAAGAGACACACGACATTCTCTCTACACGACTATACGTGCTTTCGCCATGACAAACTCACAAGAACAAAATCAGACATCATCATTCTTGTCAAGACGTGCCTCCTGTACGTGAAAATGAACTGTTCCACCGACAGCGAACTGGAATATTTCAATGATAATGTACTTTAGGGTGACTTCCTTCTAATAACCAAATGTTATTGTCCACCGATAGCTATCATAGCCCTCAGTAACTAAATCACCTCATCGTTGCTAACTTCAACAACTCTCACACCTGGGACTACACTGCGCTAGAAGAAAATTTGAGGACTGATTGGTTGAAAACGAGCTCACAATTATAAATCAGCCAAAGATATACCATCCTATTACTCAAGAATGTTGAGTAAAATAAACATACCAAACATTACTATGGCCACATACAACGACCACAGCTATCTACATTACTAATAGTAAAATATAGATGGATGTACCTACACACAGCCATAATAGTAAACATATAATAGCTGGGTTGCATTGATCTGTCACACTGAAAATTCACAGTGCAACAGGATCGGTCCATCCACGGCTCTGTACCCAGCTGGAACCACAAAAAAGCAAACTGGTTATAACATATCGTAAAAAATGAAAGACGATATCATCCAGCTATCGGAGACAAATAATAATAAATAAATATTATTATATAGGGAAACTTCCGAGGCGATAATAGGGAATCATAGAAGGAAGAGGTATGTGTTAGCACTCAGAAAAAATGACAAATAAACAACAACAGAAAAAAACAAAGAACAATATATGGTCCGAAGCAGGATCGAACCCGTACTCCATGGAAATGGCAGTGCCATCTTCTATGATTCCTCATTCAGCTATCTCCTCACGCAGAACATAATGTTGTAAAGTTGATATTGTTGATCTGATTATTTGGGGTAAACTTCATTCTGAAACATTATGATGGAATATGTCGTCGATGTTTATAAATATATAAAATACAGCCCTTTCAATTATACATTAAACGTTCAATTATCCGTCGATGTTAGTTATATCGGTATTATTATTTTAAATTACAAAGTAACACGCGTAATAACAATATCAATAATACCTTTTCGCTGTGACATAATACCTCGCTAAATAAAGTATTGTTGGCTATTTGCAGTAACATATTTCAAGATAAGTGTAATAAACGTTTAATTGTACTCAAGACATTAAGCTTAAGCCACATTAGAGATAATTTTTTAAAATTGATTTTCACTTTTAAATTTGGATGGAAATTGCGGTCTAATATAACCTGAAAGACTTGTTCTGAGGTTGAACGGATCGTGTCTCGCCAAGAAGGTGGCAAAATCTTCAAGTAAAACAACAATAAAAGACAGAAAAATTAATTAACAACACAGTAGTATCTTCAATGCGAGTGGAGGAAAATAAAAACTGTTGGGCGAATCAACGATCTATCAAGTTGTTAACTTTAATAATGTAAACAATAAAATCTGAAAAAAAAACATTAATTTATGGAGTATACATTTATGATCCTGAATCCTCTTTTGTTTCGCACTGTTTATTTGCATTTCTCTTCTAAAAGCGCAACAATGTGTTTTAGTAACAATATTTAACACGTTATATCTTGACCTTAGAAAGCGGATACTTTCAATGATGAACGTCATAACTGTAAACTTTGTAAAGAAGATAAATTTAATATTTACGATGCTAATTGATAGTTTATCTATCATTTGAAATGTCAGGCTAATGTCTTGTAGCATATTAAGACATTTATTAAAAATTATAAATAGCTACAACAGTGTAAACTTGTATTTAAAAAGAAAAACAATAATGCATGAAGAAAACCATAAGCAATGATGTATCATCTATCATTGAATGGAACATCTAATTTGTAGAAAGCTCACAGTGTTTCCGCGTGCTGCTGAGCAAGTTACTGGAGTTGGCCAGTTTATAACGTGGAACGGGTTCTGGGCCGTGCGACTGAGCAAGTGCACGTGAATCTGGACCATCCAAAGCATCGACATTCAGCGACGCTCATCAAAGACGACGGTGAGTCGTCAGTCGCTGGACACTGAGGGAATTGCTGAGGAGGGGATCTGAGCACCTATGGACATGTTCGGAGTGCAATGATGATGACCCGCAAATAACTCAATAACTCAATAACTCAATCCTGAGATATAAAATTAGAAGTAAATAATTAAGATAAAAGAAATGAGTAAGATTTTCTCTTGAATACATAAAACACGACAGATAAAATAGTTTGGTCACGTAGTTTAGTTAATTTAATGTGCAAGTTATGAACATTTCTTACCAGATTTGAACAATTCCAGAGTTGTACTGATGTACTAGGACAAATATTTCATTCAAATGAAGATCTGAACTATAATTCTCACATTAAATAAAACACGTGAAGAGTGGAGGCAGGATTACAAACTCGTGGTGAACATGGAATACAAGATATAACCTCAACGATTTGCTAGACTATCACTACTATGAAACGCATTCCGGAGTAACCAAATAACCAAACATATAAATATTAAACGCGCATTAAATACAAGCTGTCCTATTGTCAAATGAATATTACACACCCAATAAGCATATAGAAATGTGGGTGCTAGAATTCTGCTTTTATTTTGTCATCACAGACGAGTTCATCTATTAGCGCTAACTATGAGTCCTCTGGCTGATTCAAATAAAAACGTTGTTATCCGCTAGAGTATGTTCTTCTTTAAATTGTAAGCGTTAAAAATACACGCGAGAAAAATGCACGCCCTACTGGCTTATATATGTAAGCTGTTGAATTGGTTCCATTGTGTTGCTGTACTTAATCATGCTTGTGGCTTGAGCTAGTCCTCGGGAACGGTTTTTATATTTTTTCGTCACCAGAAGATGTGGAGTGCTTTTATTTTTTTATATACAAAAAAAAAAAAAAAAAACTGAGGCTATGAAACAACGTCACAATTGATTTAGAGATTTATTCTGCGCTTATGCTCAAGGATACGTGTAATTTCAGACGCACAGAACGTGACCCAGATAAGGTCGCTTGCGTCTTTAGATAGTAGGCGGATTTGGTACAGATGAGCTCATTTTGAGTTGAATTAGTTAGTATTAGGAGTAGACATGTTTTAGCATACAGACACAGTACACACTGACGTCAGTTCGTGCATATGCTGATCATTGTTGTTAGTAATGGCACGAGAAGCCGGATCTTCGTCGTCGCATGACAATTTAGATAGTGCTTGCTTTCAGTGATAAACCGCAATAAATGTCATAATGGTAACCTTTGTAAGCAAGATAATGTAGTCTTCTAATTTCCATGTTAATTGATAGTTTAACTAGTTAATAACGTGACGTTAATGTCTTGTAACATATTTTAGATACGTCATAAAATTTGTATAACTACATTTGTACAAACTTGTATTCAAAACAAAACAAAACTCGGCTACACCAAAATAATCATAAACAGTGACGTATTCGTTAAGGAATTAAGTTATTCATACGTTGGACATGTGATGAGAAGAGATAATAATCGAATAGCAAAGCAAGCCCTCATATGGGAAACAACAGGTAAAAGAAAAAGAGGAAGACCCAGGGAGACACTGAGAAGAACATTGATGAGAGAGGCAAGAGCAGCAGGAGTCGGCTCCCTCAATGAGATAGAACTGCTTGCACAGAACAGAGACAGATGGCGAGATTTGATAAAATATCTTTAAAAGAAAACTGCTAGAACAAAAAATTCATATAGGAGAAGGTGTATCTTGGTCTAAGCCCTATGGGCCGGTTACGGCTCGAAAGGTCAATAGATAGATAGATTCGTTAACAGAAAACATCACGAGATATAACATGAGAAGTGAATAATTATTTTTAAAAAAATACAGTGAGTGAGGTTTTGTGTTCAATACATGAGGACAGAATAGACAACATGGTTTGACGACGTGATGAAAACAAAAAGATAAAAATGTGACCAAACAAGTCATCAACAAAAACTGCGGAAAAACTGGATCAAAGAACTAACCATGCAAAAAAAATAATGAATTCATGGAACTCTAGGCAAAACATAATAGCAAGGGTAAAAAGAAGTAAAGTAAAGTACCCCCGTCACGCCAAGTGACGTGTAGGGAATATGGTGTTAGTGACCATACATTTTATAGACCTTCGGCGCATGATTATTGGGGTAATGTGGTCGGTATTACGCCCGTGCTGCTTTACTTTCTCAGAAAAAAATCCGGTACCCATTAAAGGATGGGTGAACCGGTAGCCGTCGGTTGGGATCGAACCCTACCTCTTGTCCTTTGTAGTCCAGTTCACTAACCACTGAGCTATCGCGGCTCCCTAACAGCAAGGGTAGTGAAGATAAAAGCAAATAGACGAAAAATATATACCCCCCCCCCCTTTTTCCCAATGTTGTGAAAGGAAAGAAGGAGAATGAATGACTTCTTAAAGTAAAATATCGTATGCATGTGTGTGTGCGTGCTTGCGTGTGTGTGTGTGTGTGTGTGTGTTGTGTGTGTGTGTGTGTGTGCGTGCGTGCGTGTGTGTGTGTGTGCGTGCGTGTGTGTGTGTGTGTAATATACAAGGTTTCAGGAACCTGCTGGGGATTTTGGAACAGCGCCCCCCTTCCCCCCCCCCCCCAACTTCTCCCGCCAGCCCCAGCGGTTATGAGTAGAGACCAACGTATAAAAAGCTAATGGTGAAAGACGACCCATGATACAAAGTAAAATATTCACCCTCATCTTATTTGATCACATTAATTGGAAGTGAGGGGGCTAGTGTACTTTATCGATAACATTATTTTCACCAATTTAGTGATGAAGATTGCGATTTTCATTCAGCTAAGTTTAGTCAATATAGGAATATTGGAATCGAACCCATTTTTGACCCTATGACTACGTAAGCACACTATCAACTATGCAAATGACACTTCTACTATTTAATTTTAAAATAAGAATCACAAGCTTCCCTCGTATGTTAGCCCTTACCCATCATTCTTACAGCTTCGTTGCAGTCAGGATAACCTACGGCCATTAGTCGATTCTTTACCTTAATAAAGCCACTCGTTCTCATTCCCTAAACCCTTTTCCAGTCTCTTCAAGCGCGAGAATAAAAGTAACTCTATTTACCTGTTAAAAGTCGTATTTGGACACCAGTCACGGATATCCTGGAACTGTTCCCTGCGGATGTCCAGTCGCATAACCACTCTATATGTGCTTCAAATTTAGTTTCACTTTCAAGGGAACTTTTGATGTTAGGGAGCATTTCTCTATCTAGTTTTATAATAGCATGATCTGTGAAGGCCCATGAGCTCTGTCTATGACGAACAACATATATAGCATGATCTGTGAAGGCCCATGAGCTCTGTCTATGACGAACAACATATATAGCATGATCTGTGAAGGCCCATGAGCTCTGTCTATGACGAACAACATATCCAACTTTGTATATGACCACTTTACCCTCGGAAGAATTAGAAACAAATATTAAGAGCCTGAATTTCTGATTCCACAGTCACTGCTTTTTGTTTTTATATTCTCTGTTGAGATTGCTGCACAAAGAGAGTGATGTAGATTATTCTGCTGACACTTGTACCATTCTTCATCTGGCTCTACATCCGCACGTTACCTATGCAATAACAATGTCATCAATGCTCTCCGAGAAGTGGGAAGGGAAAGGACTTCGACAACCATGAGTCCACGTCACTCCTTCGGATGAAAGAGATGGGAGTTACGATGGGCACAGCCAGAAACAAGAAACTTAGTGGGCGTTTAAGAAGACTTATCAACCAACACAGAACTGGAGTCGTCAGTCGCTGGACTGCTGAGGAGGGAATCTAAACACCTATGGACATGTTTGGAGTCCAATGATGATGACCCGCAAATTACTCAATAACTCAGTCCTCACGTTAACAAATCTGTTGAACAAGTCTCAACCTGATCCATCTAAGGCATCCCTCACTTTAACCTTTCTGGCCCCCGATCTCCTTGTACAGTTAATGTTGTATAACAGCGTTTTACTAGAAAGTATAAAGCCTTTTACCCTTTATCCACTGTTAACTTGTAAAGCCAGTCACTCCCATACCAAATTCCGCTAACCAATGACTTTTCCATAAAGTGGAACCGTGTTGACCTTAAAAGCTACCAAATTGGTTAAGTGGGAAAAACCCCAACCACAAATAACTCTACTTTCATTACTTTCATTACTTCCAGCCAGTCATTGTTTCCAGCTACTTTGAGTTGACCTAGGATAAATTTATGAAGGGACGACCCAATATTATCTACATGAAATTAACAATATTGTTACACTCGTGAAAGTAATAGACTGAGAACAGGTAAAAAAGAATAAAGTGGAATATTTCTAGTGCAGACATAATAGCTGCGACAATAAAAAGGAAGAGCTAAAAATCTTGAGCTTCAGATGAATAATGAAACACAAAAGTAAATGACAAAATATAAGCATCTATGAATTCTAAAAGCAGAAGGAAAATGATAGTAAAATGGGAAAACAAATCAAGAATAGTATATCCCAGTTCAGGCTGGTTCTAAAAGAAATGAAAAATATGCAGACATAACATGTGGTTTATTTCTTATGCAATAAATATTTTCTTTTAGTGTCATTATATAGAAATAGCAAAGGTTGCATGATGACGATATTACACAACAAATGTTTGTGTAAATAAGAAAAAGAGTGTTATGTGGACTTGACATATGGAAGAGAATCCTGGTTCAATTGGACAACAGACACGAAAATCAGTGGATGTCATATACATATAGTTTTACAGAAGAATGTTGAGAATGTCATGAACAGCTAAAACGAATAATGAATAATGTATGGGGGCAGGTATGTTTACAACACTCGGAAAAATCCGCCAAGAAACAACAGAAAACGCAGAGAACAGCGCCTTACCACCAGACACCTGCTTTACAGAACACTTCCAGCTAAGCAAACTAAAAAACTTGCTATCACTAGCATGTCTTTGACACAAGGGAAGGGAACAGGCAAATAACTGCTGTGCTACGGTAAAGCATGGAGCAAGTGGTGGGATGTAACGTACACTCCTACAAGGCATGGTAACAGCTTTACAAAGAAGAAACACATCACAATACGAACGCTTCGGCCTACATGCGGCCTGTTTAGTGTACGTTACACCCCACCACTTGCTCCTCGCTACCAGCATTACCGCTGCATTGCAGTCATTTGCCTCTTCCATCCATATATTATACCGCTGCTAATTTATCTTTGTCTCTAACGTTATCCATGTCTATGTGTTTTATTTAGATACTTTACCTTAGCTTTTCGTTGTCTCGCCTGTGTTTGGCGTTGTCCGCCTGTGTAAGTCTCGTTTGCTGAAGAAGGCAGCAAATAGGCCGGAACGTCAGTATTTTATTGTTTTTCACGCACTTGTACTCGTAACTATAGCGTGAGGTTATACCACAACTCTGGAATAAATTGTATGCATATATTTCCTAGCATCTCCACAGATAGAGTACGGCTGAAATAATAGCGTTGTAGACACACAGCAATAGGACGAAACAGCAAGAATTTTAATTTCCAATGCATTAGACTGAAGAGACAAATAATAATAAATGAGTATTCTTCCTCTTGTCTTTCTTCATGTCAACTCCCTGTGGAGCATAAGTCTTCAACAGACACTTTCAGCTCCCTGTGGAGCATAAGTCTTCAACAAACACTTTCCAAACTGTTCTGTTTCTTGTCATTTTTAAAGATCGTCCCGTGTCTTCCCCATCATTTTTATCTGTTCCCACCTTCTTCTTCTGGTATATTTTGGTCTTCCTCTTTGTCTTTGTCCAAGGGATTTCATGAAAAAAGGGCTTGTCGTGCAATACTCTCAGTTTCCGCAGTGTGTGTCCTATCATTGTCTTTCTCGTATCTCTTTCTTCACTGGTATTTGACTGATAATTTTCCATAGTTATAAATTAGTGACTTTGGCCTGCAATATCTATTCTTTTATTCTGCTCAAGCATCACTTAATGAATGCCTGTATATCCGTGATTGCCATTTTTTATTTTTATTTTTGGTTCTCCATGTTTCACAGACACATTATAGGACTAATTTAACATTGGAGTTATAAATCCTTAATTGTCTATTTAACTTTGAATTTCTTGGATTTTGATATTTGTATTTTAAGCCTATTTTGGTTTCTTTAGTGCAGTGGAGACTCCTCTTATTTAATTAATATTATTACGAAAAAATAATAATATTCTTTTATTAATTTGTAAAAAAGAATAAAGAAAGAGTTCTAAATTAGGCCAAAGGAAAAATTATAGCTTATTTCCAACGTTAGGCGGAACTATCGTCATTTTGTGACCGCAACGTTGTGAGAAGTGAACAGATGGAACATTTTGTGACAACTGGAGAAATTGAGGGTAGAATAATTAAAGGAAAACAGAGAAAATAAGATAAAAGAGGGTTTTAAAGAATGGTTTGACAGGAAATCAACTTCAGAACTGATATACAGCTGAAGAGACATTGTTGAGTGACATGATCTCCTATGTCAACAGACACGGTATTTGATGATTATGATAACGACGATGGTAACAATGATTTTAGTTAAACAGTCAGGGCTATTTTTCAAATGAAGTTGACTCGAATTCTAAGACCCCAGCCCAACAAAAAAGAAAATTGTAAAAAAAGCAAAACATTTGTTTGTATTATCACTGTCAACAACTCTTACACGAGAATGTAAACTTACAATTCCAGCTATCAATCAAGTGTAAAGAAGCTTGGACATGTAAATGTCGGGATTGGTAAAGATGTAAAAGTTTACTGGAATGCATTTAAGCTCGTTCTAGTTGGGAAAAAAAACGGAAACATTTATTTTTATGGAAGTCAATCATGGACAAACAGTCCACAGGACCTCCGTCTGTAAAGGAAATGTGGGCTGTGAAAATAAATGTTCCATTTACCATTGACAAGTAAAAATGTACGAATAAAACAAGGCAACACGGTCTTATTCTTTTTCTTAGCTTTCTCTTATTCCATTTAGGATGTTCAAGGAGATACAAAGCTTTAGTATTGACATGTCATACCGAGATACTTGATGCTGTCATCTCTATCTTGTTCAGGGTCTGCCTCGATTTCGGCACGCATTTTTCCTGTCTGTCTGTACATGATATGCTTTATAGACAACATATGCAAATGAGTAATAATAATAATAATAGAGAAAACATAGAAGAAAGCAATATTTTTTCGAATGTGTAATTTGAATCAAATATATGGGAAAACTAGTTCTAGTAAGTAGATAATATGGCAAATAAGGCAGAGGAAAGCAAACATTAAAATATTTGATGTAATGGAAGACGGTTTGAAAGCTTTAATAGTGCTGGGTATATGATAGGCGGTCAAAAGACAGACATCGCAAACTGAATTTATCGACACGTGTCCCAACATGTGGTAATCGGTCGCTCCCCCATATCTGTCTTTCTGTCTCGTTGGCTCCACGACTACTCTTTTCTGTGGACAGACATTACAAACTTCACATAGGTCGTTAAAAGGTGTTGTGATTTATATCAATCTACGATTTTGCGCCTTTAGGACAATACATTCGACTTAGATATGGAATGTTTTAGGTACCGAATTACATACCCATTTCTATTTATATTCGCGTAGCCATACTGATTAATTTTTTCCTGGTCACCATACAAGGTTGCGTAGAATCGTGACCGTGCCAAGTTCTCAGACCTTGACACAAGTAGTCAGTTTTGAGTCAGGTGATGTTGCACGTAGAAATTAGCGATGAACAGTGTGGTTTTGTTAGAGATAAAGGAACAAGCAATGCCATTTATATCATAAGATCTTTAGTAGAAAGAACCATAGAGGTGAAAACAGATCTATACCTATGTTTCATAGATTACACCAAGGCATTTGACAAAGTAAAGCACCAAGAAACAATCACAATTTTAGAAAGCATAAACGTAGACAGCAAAGATCTAACAATAATAAAGAACATGTACTGGCAACAAACAGCGGCCATAAGAACTGGAAACCAATTGGGAATGTTTCAACAAATAAAACAGGGTGTTAGACAAGGTTGTGTGCTGTAACCAGATTTGTTTAATATTTATAGTGAGATTATTTTAAGATCCATTACGGACATGCCTGGAATAACAATTGGAGGTCATAATTTAAATAATCTAAGTTATCCTGATGATACTATCTTAATCGCTAAGAGTGAAAATGAGTTACAAGAAATATTGGACATTATAGTGAAAGAAAGCAAAAATAAGGGACTCAGCCTTAATAGCAAAAAGACAGAGGTAATGGTAACAACAAAGAAAAAGACATCACCTCAGTGCAAAATAAAGACAGGTGGAACAATATTAAAACAGGTAAATGAATTTAAATATTTGGGAACTTTGTTAACCTCAGACGGAAGATGTACAAAAGAGTTGAGATGTAGAATGGCTCAGGCAAAAGCAGCTTTCCAAAAAATGAGGAAAATACTATGCAATCCATTTTTGACAAAAGAAATTAGAAAAAGAGTTCTTAAATATTATGTAGAGCCAGTCTTAACATATCGAATCTAAATATGCGAATCATGGACAATAGGACAACAGACAAGAATATCACTGGAGTCTGTAGAAATGTGGTTTTACAGAAGAATATTGAGAGTACCATGGACAGCTAAGAAGAGTAATGAAGTTGTTCTGAGAGAGGTCAAAGCAAAAAGAGAGCTAATTTCCAATATTAAGAAGAAACAATCATCATTTTTTGGCCATGTAATGAGAAGAGAACAACTGGAATATATTGTAACAACTGGAGAAATTGAGGGCCGAAGAGATAGAGGGAAGCAAAGAAAAAAAATAACAGACAGCTTAATTAAGAGAATGGCTTGGCAGAAGGTGAACAACAGAAATGATAAATAGCTGCCGAAATCGAAAGTTGTGGAGAGACATGATCACCTACGCCAGTAGGCCCGGTACTTGATGATGATGATGTTGAGCGTGTTCGATCGAAAATACTTCATAAACGTAATAACTAAACACTCTTTCCCTGAAATTGTGCACCTATCATTCTTGTATTTAACTGTTAACACTGTCCTTCAGACGTCCGATAACAACATTGTGGATAACCTGTTATCTCCACTAGTGATAAGTAAGAGAGCTATTGCCAGTAATGTAAATATCTCATACACTTATAAGGAAACTTGAATCGACCAGGTGATGTAACCAGATCTCCGCAATGAAAATTATCTTAATTATGATGTAACAAACTTTCAATTTCCTGTATATCAACCAGGCCCTAGTGTCTATCTCTTCTCCTTGTTTGTAACTATTAACTAACAAAACAATGATTTTATAGCAGACAATTTAGCTGCAAGTTAAGTATATTTTGTATCGGTCCGTATCAGTCCCATTGAGGGTAATCTAAGTATCATCTTTACGTTTACGTTCTCCCATTTAGCGGGCGGAGACGCGTCGTGTCAGTAGTTTACGGCAAAGCCACCGCATCAACTCCAAACATCGTCTTTGCATTGAGTAAATGTCTATTTTAATTTGGCCCGATAAAATTTCAATTTAAAGATTCATTTGAATTTGGAGAGCTGCCATTTTTGACCTATTTTTTTTTCAGAATTTACTGCCAGGGATTCTTTAACGTGGCAGAGTGAAAGCGAGACCACCTATTTTGTTTCCGTTATCCAAGAGGGTTAGATATCGGATCTCGCTACACAGAGACCATGAGAAGGTAACCCACGACCTTCCTCACCAAGGGACGGTGTCTTACACCTAAACCACCCAACCCCCTATCATATTCTTCTTGTCACCAACCTTACAATTTCTGCACATCCCAGCCCCCATTATTCTTGACGTTCATCTTACAATTTCTGCACATCCCAGCCCCCATTATTTTGACGTCAAACTTTTAATTTCTGCACATCCCAGCCCCCATTATTCTTGACGTCAACCTTTTAATTTCTGCACATCCCAGCCCCCATTATTCTTGACGTCCATCTTACAATTTCTGCACATCCCAGCCCCCATTATTCTTGACGTCCATCTTACAATTTCTGCACATCCCAGCCCCCATTATTCTTGACGTCCATCTTACAATTTCTGCACATCCCAGCCCCCATTATTCTTGACGTCCATCTTACAATTTCTGCACATCCCAGCCCCCATTATTCTTGACGTCCATCTTACAATTTCTAGACCACTCAGCCTCCATTCTTCTTGTCACCAACCTTACAATTTCTAGACCACTCAGCCTCCATTCTTCTTGTCACCAACCTTACAATTTCTAGACCACTCAGCCTCCATTCTTCTTGTCACCAACCTTACAATTTCTAGACCACTCAGCCTCCATTCTTCTTGTCGTCAAACTTTCAATTCCTACACTAACCAGCCCCCATTATTCTTGTCGCCAAACTTTCAATTTCTAGACCACTCAGCCTCCATTCTTCTTGTCACCAACCTTACAATTTCTAGACCACTCAGCCTCCATTCTTCTTGTCACCAACCTTACAATTTCTAGACCACTCAGCCCCCATTATTCTTGTCACCAACCTTACAATTTCTAGACCACTCAGCCTCCATTCTTCTTGTCACCAACCTTACAATTTCTAGACCACTCAGCCTCCATTCTTCTTGTCACCAACCTTACAATTTCTAGACCACTCAGCCTCCATTCTTCTTGTCGTCAAACTTTCAATGTCTACACACCCAGTTCTCTACCCTAAACATCATCCATACTCTTTACCTATACTTTCGTTGTACTCCGGAGTGGCAGTAACTCAGTGGTTAGTCAACTGCATTATAAACGACAAGAGGTCTGGTTCGATCCTGCTCAACGGCTTCCAGGTTCACTCAACCATACATGAGTATCTGACTTTTTCTGTGAAAAAATACATCCCTGACGTAATACCGACTACATTACCCAAACAATCATGTTCCGAAAATGTATGTAAATGATACATGCACTAGCACTACATTTACTATACATAATCAGGCGGAGTAAAGGGGCTCCGTTTTTCTTCTCACTGTAGTCCGCCAGAATTTCCTATTTCCCTTGCATCTTCACGCCATTGCACTCTTATTGTATTATTGTATTGTATTACATTGCTTATTTATATTTGAATACTCTTGTTGAGCAGCTGTAGCTGTTAAATTTGTTAAGTCACAACTGTTAGTTAACTTTACTTCAGAACAGTCTTCTGGGATTAAATTAATTCTGTTTGATGCATAAACAATACACCAAACGAAGAAAGTGTTAAGTGAGGAAGAAAAAAATTCAGTAAAGATAAAGTCATGAAGTACCCCGAAAAAAGACTTCTATTATGAAGTATTATTTCTTGAATAAAGGTAAATGTATCAAATAACATTACTGCCGCTAGGGAGGTTTCCTACTTGTCTTGAGTTCATCCTTTCTGTGGAACGCGTCAGTGGGCTCTCTTCCCACACATCTTTCTTTTCCTGACTAAACGTACCAAACTTTTGTTTAATTTAATAATTTAATGAATGTTATTCTAACTCTGTTGTTTCGTATCTATGTGCTGACTTTACAAACAATAATTGAGGATTAAGGGAGCCCAATTTGACATCAACATAAATGAAAACCATTTAATAAAGACAATGAAAGCAGGGCTTTGTGGATAGAAGAAACTAAAATATAGAAATTGTAACACTTTTAGATGAATTTGAATTAGGTACAGACCAGTAAAGTAGACAATAAAAATTCAGGCTCACGCACACACACAGACACACTCATACACATTCACAAACACATATAAACAAACAAGGATGTTAGGATTCCAAGAAAGCCACGGTTACAAGTTATTATTATAGTGTTTGCAGATTAGCTATACTGTGTGTCAGTATGTTAAAATAACATACAGGTATTTAGCAAGTAAGGAAAGCACACATGTGTTATATCATCATCATCATCATCAAGTACCGGGCCTAGTGGCGTAGGTGATCATGTCTCTCCACAACTTCCGATCTCGGCAGCTATTTATCATTTCTGTTGTTGACCTTCTGCCAAGCCATTCTCTTAAGCTGTCTGTTATTTTTTCTCTTTGCTTCCCTCTATCTCTTCGTCCCTCAATTTTTCCAGTTGTTACAATATATTCAAGCTGTTCTCTTCTCATTACATGGCCAAAAATGATGATTGTCTCTTCCGAACATTGGAAATTAGCTCTCTTTTCCTTTGACCTCTTTCAGAACTTCTTCATTACTCTTCTTAGCTGTCCATGGTATTCTCAACATTCTTCTGTAAAACCACATTTCTACAGACTCCAGTGATTTTTTTGTCTGATGTTCTATTGTCCATGACTCGCATCCGTATGTTAAGACTGGCTCTACGTAACATTTAAGAACTCTTTTCTTGTTTCTTTTATCAAAAATGGATTGCATAGTATTTTCCTCATTTTTTGGAAAGCTGCTTTTGCCTGAGCCTGTGTTATATATGCACTGCAATACATATTAGTGAGTCATCAGAGAACAAAAATTAAAAATTAAGTGTCTCCAAGAAATCAAGTTAGACAGCAAAAACGTTTTACTTGACACTAGACATTTTACTGTTTGTACTTGAAGTAAAAACGTCAATTTATGCAGCTGAATTTCCTCATCCAAAAACGTGGTAAATAAGGAGTGTAATAGAAACTCTACCTATCTAAGGATGGTACAAAATCGATTTTCGTTTCCTAATTTCTCGGATGTACCTAACACACATAGTTCTGTCGATGGTGATTTGAGAACGTTGATGTGGGTGTGATTAGAGCAATGTCACATAGTTCTGTCGATGGTGATTTGAACGTTGATGTGAGTGTGATTTGAGCAATGTCACATAGTTCTGTCAATGGTGATTTGAACGTTGATGTGAGTGTGATTTGAGCAATGTCACATAGTTCTGTCAATGGTGATTTGAACGTTGATGTGAATGTGATTAGAGCAACGTCACATAGTTCTGTCAATGGTGATTTGAACGTTTATATGAGTGTTACTAGAAATAATTTAGCAATCCAACCAGGAGGTACAGAGAGTTTCCTTGACTTAACACCCAACTCCTGATTATTTTTCTCTGTATACGCTACAATGCCGTGCCGTAGACATCTGAGGCTGTGGTTATCTAACCATATCTAGTACCTAATGCAAGTTGGATAGAACTGATAAAGAAAACTGGAGATAAACAAATTTTCAAGCATGAAAACTTTAATTAATCTCATTCTATGACAGTATTAGGGATTCCATTTGTCTATCCTAAGTGCATTGAAACTCACATTAACATGTGAAAGTTGGAAATATACCAAAGACTTTAGGTGGCAAATTAAATCTTTTGAAAACAAATGGCTCCGTGGGAGGATCTTAAACATAAGCTATTAGAATACATATAGAAATGAACAGATCAGAGACGAAACAAAACAAAAATACGTGTTTTATAAGAAGACATTAACAATACATCGGTCAAGTGCTTAGAGTGAATGAAGAAAGACTTCACCGTCAGAAATGTATGTGGAAATCATCTGGTAAAAGAAAACAAGGCAGACCAAGAGAATCACTATACAGAGCAATTGCTAGGGAAGGCTCAAAGATGGGACCAAGAAACAACGAAGAGCTAGAAGAACTAGCAGCAAATAGTCAATCATGGAGAACTATGACTTCCGTCCTACGTGCCATCTTTGCCCTGAGAGTAAAGTGAACAAAAGTGAAGTGCATTAAACTCAGATGTTTAAATAAGTAATCATTAATAAAGATGTAACTTTATTTCTTCAGTTGTGCTTGTTTACATCTTCTTAAAACCTTAAACACCATTACGTAACGTGTCTTGTGACGTCAACGATAATTTTCTTACAAAACTCAGCCATTTCACCTTTCAACTCCGCACGTGCATGCCCAACCAATGTCGTCTCAAATCTCTCCTGTTTTTCTTTCTAACTCTTCTGGCTGACTATCTTTCCTTTAACTGGTTACCCTCATGAACTTCACGTATTCGCGAACTCGTGTGATAAACTAATTGCTCAACAATTATAAATGTTTATTTATTAGTATCTTCTGCGTAGACGTTTATAATTAATTGTTATTATTGGCAGCTGGGTAGTCTAGAGATAAGACGTTGGCATCTGGACAGGAAGGACCTTGGTTCAAATCCCACCAGAAGCGGTGGTGATGTAAAAAAAAAATAATTAAAAATTAATCCGTGGTGTATTTATGACGTTGCCCTCCCCTTATCTCTTGGGTAGTGAGATCCAATGTCTAGCCCTCTCAGGTAACGGCAATAAACAGGATGCCCCGTGTGCACTTGCGTACGTCAAAAAATCCATGGCAGTTAAAATCGAAAAGAGTAGCCATGCATGCTTGCTTGCGTTCGCTCGATGACTAAAGGTATACACCTCTTCATCATCAGCCATTAAAAAGGACGTTAAGTGGGTGTGTCTACGTTGTGTTGTTGTTTGCAGTACAACTGTGATATTTGCGCCTTTCGGCACAACACATCCGACCTCAACACGAAGAGTAGCCATAAAGAGTAGTCCATAGCAGTAGCCATAAAGAGTAGTCCATAAGCATTAAAGTAGCCATGAAGAGTAGTCCATAAAAGTAGCCATAAAGAGTAGTCCATTAGGGTAGTCCATAAGAGTAGACATAAAGAGTAGTCCATAAATGTAGCCATAAAGAGTAGAAACATAAGAGTTGTCATAAAGAGTAGTCCATAAGAGTAGCCGTAAAGAGTAGTCCATAAGAGTAGTCATAAAGAGTATGCCATAAGAGTAGTCCATAAGAGTAGTCATAAAGAGTAGTCCATAAGAGTAGCCATAAAGAGTAGTCCATAAGAGTAATCCATAAGAGTAGTCCATAAGAGTAGCCATAAAGAGAAGTCCAGAAGAGTAGTCCATAAGAGTAGCCATAAAGAAGAGTTATTGTTATTGGTTATGGAAGGCCTCGGTATCACAGCAAACGAATTAAAATCCATAATTGCTCAACGCCCGTGCCAGTGGAATCATCCGAATTACCAACTCATCTCCCAAACAAAGAAAGGCTACTGTAGTCCCCATCGTAGCAGTCTCAGCACACGCCAAAAGACATAAGGCGAAACCGCGCAGAAAGTGAACACAGCCAACTGTTCCCTGTCCCACGATATCATCATTCATCGTAAACAAGCGGGATATCGAAACAGGATCAAAACGGATGAGACACACAGCTCACGGTGTGCACAGAGCACTTAACTCAATAGCTCCTGCAACAAGCCGAACTCGGAATATGAGGAAACTGCAAGGAGGAACACTTTTCAGACATAGCCTTCAATGGTTCCTGCCGCCTATCCACCATATACCATGGGAGTTCACGTCCTCCCGAAAATGATGATCGTCATAGCACTTGATGATGTTAGGCCGTCATTGATGACTCCAATTCCAAACATATAGACACACAGTGGTGGTAAGTTATCATTTCCAATCCAACAGAAGCCACATGACCTGTAGTTAGTAAAACCACAGAGAGAATATGATTCTGTGACCTTCACTGATTCACTCTTAGATGTGAATGTGTAGTTTACACAAGAGGAGAAGTTTTCAACTACAGTGATCCCATTTAAGGCAATTCTGGGATAGCAAGGCAAGTCTCCTTTATAGCAGCAGAACTTGATGTTCTCCGCTCCCTTCTTGTAGCTGCTGCCACACGATTCTGATGTCTCATTAACTTGGACATCATTCAAGAACAATGTCAGATTAACATTTCATAGATCTGGCTCTGCTGATGAAGTGCTTGGTGCAACAGTTGTATCAATTATACAGGAGGCTCCTGGTCTGTGATCATTAATATCACAGCCGGCACATGATGTTGTTATATTCAGTATTTCTTTCTGGGGTGTAAATATGTGGCACACACATGGAGAGTGGTTTGTGGTCACAGTAATCCCATTAAAGGCAATTCTAGGGTAGCATGGCATAGCTGTTTCAGAACAGCACAATCCTATGATGTTTTCTGTGTTCGCTATAAAGCTGCTGCTGCTACACAATCCTGACCAATATAGGTGTGGACATTATTCACTTGGAATGACAAAACTGCTTTGTTTACATCATAAACCTCTGGAAGCGAATCATTTAGGGACTAATAGTACAATTTATTCTTCCATCGGGGATATCTTCATTGAGTCCCCAAAAAAGGTCTTTGTTTAAAAAGCACATATGCTTTTGAGTTAAACACAAAATGAGGCCTCTTCATAGATTCAAAATGATCCTTGCCAATGCCATCCGTTTGCACAAGTTAGGTCCTTGGCTACCAACGTCAAAAATGTCTGAAACGAAGCCATCGAATTAACGACTTTATCTACAGCGAATGTTAACGAACTGTGAACAAACATTTATGTTCAAACCCTTGAAAACATTTTCAAAAATCTGCCAACTCGCAGCAATAACATATATCGCGTTGTTCAATGTAAACATTGCTTAGTCCATAGCTCGAATATAAATAAGCTGCCATTTTGGTGCGTCCCATGACGTCATCTCCCAAAGAAGAGTCCATAAGAGTAGCCATAAAGAGCAGTCCATAAGAGTAGCCATAAAGAGCAGTCCATAAGAGTAGCCATAAAGAGCAGTCCATAAGAGTAGCCATAAAGAGCAGTCCATAAGAGTAGCCATAAAGAGCAGTCCATAAGAGTAGCCATAAAGAGCAGTCCATAAGAGTAGCCATAAAGAGTAGTCCATAAGAGTAGCCATAAAGAGCAGTCCATAAGAGTAGCCATAAAGAGCAGTCCATTTGTGTAGTCCATAAAAGTAGTCCATAAGAGTAGCCATAAAGAGTAGTCCATAAGAGTAGCCATAAAAAGCAGTCCATAAGAGTAGCCATAAGAGCAGTCCATAAGAGTAGCAATAAAGAATAGTCCATAAGATTAGTCCACTGCCCGGACATAACTGTCAGCAGAAACCTACCCACCCTTGAATCCTACACCGTGCTACAAAGCTCGTGCACAAAGGCCAGGATCCTCCTTGGATTATCTCGAGATTCTCGAGGGGGATATCAGAGCACCCATGGGTTCGTCCAGTGTGCAGTGATGATCATCCTAATAAACAATTATTATTTGTTTCGTCTATAATGTTTCGTCTTCTTTTCAATCTTCTAAATCGTTAACATCATTTCGTGGCCACAGACAACAAATCAGTCAGAAACTAGTACACAGTAGGCCGTTTTGTAGGGCAATAACAAAGGTCCTCCATTGTGTGTGGTCCATCGTTCGCAGGATGCTACGTATCTGGCCCACACTGTACAACACTATTTTTACTGTCCTCGTTAATCTCTCTCTCTCTCCCTCTTATTTCTCTCTCTCTCTCTCTCCCTCTCATCTCTCTCTCATCTCTCTTTCTCATCTCTCTCTGTCATCTCTCTCTCATCTCTCTTTCTCATCTCTCTCTGTCATCTCTCTCTCATCTCTCTTTCTCATCTCTCTCTGTCATCTCTCTCTCATCTCTCTTTCTCATCTCTCTCATCTCTCTTTCTCATCTCTCTCTGTCATCTCTCTCTCATCTCTCTTTCTCATCTCTCTCATCTCTCTTTCTCATCTCTCTCTGACATCTCTCTCTGATCTCTCTCATCTCTCTCTCTCTCATCTCTCTCATCTCTCTCTCATCTCTCTCTCTCTCTCTCATCTCTCTCTCATCTCTCTCATCTCTCTCTCATCTCTCTCATCTCTCTCTCATCTCTCTCTCACCTCTCTCGCATCGCTCTCTCTCATATCTCTCTCTCTCATATCTCTCTCTCTCTTATCTCTCTCTCTCATCTCTCTCTCATCTCTCTCATCTCTTTCTCTCTCTCATCTCTCTCTCTCTTATCTCTCTCTCATCTCTCTCTCATCTCTCTCATCTCTTCTCTCTCTCATCTCTCTCCTCTCTCATCTCTCTCATCTCTCTCATCTCTCTCTCAATTATATCTCTCATCTCTTTCTCTCATCTCTCTCTCATCTCTCTCATCATCTCTCTATCTCTTTCTCTATCTCTCTCATCTCTTTCATCTCTCTCTCTCTATCTCTTTCTCTCTCTCTCTCTCTCTCTCTCTCTCTCTGCCTACATCTCTGTTTCGTCTTGCAATGTAATATAGTTCATGAGATGGTTTCCGGATCACACTTCATCACTTAGAATGTATGGACACTATAAACTTGTCCATCTCCTCTTATGAGGAAATCTTGGTTGGTGATTTTGTTTGGCTAACATGTTCATTAAAGTTTCATCCGGCAGTGTGTGAAGTAATAGCCTTCTTGATAGTTCTCTAGCATTCAGTTCCATACAGAAGGGGGTTAAGGCAAAGAAATGTAAATGAATGCATAAAAATGCGAAGCTGCAGTAAAGCTGAATGTGAAGGAAAATTTGAAAAAATTGAAAAAAATGTATGGTAAAAACTTTACGTGATATGTAGACGACACATATTTGAACGACGTTTCGGCCCAATAGGCTTCAGCAGGAACAAACAAACAACACGCACACACAGATATGTAAGTAAATAAAACTAATCCTACATAGCTAGCTAGTAACGAAACATCGAAAACAAAATAATCGAAATTGGTTAAAGAAAAGAAAAATGTCTTCCCTATGTCATGGACCGTGGTAAAAACGGGAAAAGGGCGAGTAACACGGGTCTAGCTGTAATTATACCCTCTGGTCAGGTGAAGGGTTCTAAATATACACTTCCATACAGAAGTACTGAAATAACACATTTTCAAACTCGAATATTTTTAGTTTAGTTTTTGCTTTATACACGAAATGGCTTTATAAAATTATTTAGACTTGTAGAAGCTATTCTGATTTTGTTTATCCTTATATTGATGTCTTTGCTTGCTCTCACATCTGGTGTTATAATGCATCCCAAGTTTGTTGAAGTGTTCGCTTTGCAACCTCTCTGTTTTCTTTTCCTTCTTTTGTTTTCAATTTATGCCCGTAAACTTTCTTCTTTTCATGTTTCAGAATTACACTTCATTGTTCCTATATTGTTTGTGTGTATATTGTCTAATGTCCATGAAAAAGGTAAGCTTCTATACTGAAACACTGTATCGTTTAAGCTGTCTTATAATTCCGTAACACTGTTGCCATTGTCTTTACCTATCTATTGTTTCCGTGTTGCTGGATCATCATCATCACCATGTGTCATACCGGTTGGCGTAGGCGATCATGTCCTTCCACAATCTTCTATCTACAGTGCATCGTATCAGTTCTGTTGTTGACTGTTTTCCATGTCATGACACCAAGCTATCTAGTATTTTCTCTCTTTGTCGTCTGCGATCTTCTTTTCCTTCTACTTTGCCAGTGTAACCAAGTATTCCAACTTTCCTCTTCTCATGATGTGCCCGAAAAATGTTGATTGTTTCTTTCTGATGTTTTTTAGGAGTTCCCTTTTTGTGTTGGCCTCTTTGAGAATTTCCTCATTTGTCTTTTTAGCTGTCCAGGGAACTGCCAACATTCTTCTGAGAAATCTCAACTCTGTGGCCTTTAACCGTCTTTTCATTTGTTTGTCTACTGTCCATGATTTGCTTCCATAGGTCAGAATTGGTTCTATATAGCACCGATAAACTCTCTTTCTCACTTCTATTGACAATGATTTGTTGCATAAGGTATCAGGGTTACGTGAAGCCATTGGAGCAGGTGGTGGATGGTGTTGTGGAATCAGCCGACTAGTAGTGCCAAATATGGTCCTCACTCCGTGATGGCAGGCAGAGGATCTCATGTATAGAGACAATGGCTATGATCTCCCACTAGTACAGTCACTGCCAAGAAGGAACGTAATTGCAAACTACCCTCTTATATTACCTAGTATAATTATGCCAGAACACAATACTGGATACTATTTTTCTAAAAAGATAATACTAGTCACCCTGTTTTTAAATCATTGTTCTTGTAGTTATATTTTTTCATGCAAAATTTGTCAAAAAATGTCATCTATTTTTCCGTTCTACGATTGATTCACGGTCTATCCTGCACTTATGTTTGTTATTTACGATGTGTTGTGTGTTTATAGCCTTCAGAATTATTTGCTATTTCCTCCCACTTATCATCTATTGACATTATTTGTGTGCCAGCTCTATATCCATTCTTCGACTACTTCTGTTGGACATATACATCTACTACTGAGGGTCCACAGGGACGACATGAGATTTGCCCAAGAGGTGGGCATTTTTAACCAATCTTTTCGATTAAAAAATACCAAGGGTTCTTTAACATGTGCAGAATTCACACGGGTAAAGTCACTAAGAAACTATGGATTCGATTTTTTTTTTATTCTCTGCGGCCGCCTGTGGTGGTAATGGAACCTTGGGCCATCTTGTCCAGATGTCGATATCCTACATCTAGAATACTCAACCATTTAGTTATAAGAATACGGTGTTCCAGACAGTGCATGAATTGAAAGAACTGAACGCTCGTAAATGACTCCTGGTGTCTGTGATTATTAAACATTGATCAAAGCAAATATCGATTATTATAACTGGGTTGGCTTGTTCATGTCCGTCCGAAGTCGAGATATCTTTTGATTATCAATTCAGTGCACTTTTATCAGGCTATGTCCATGACATACAACAGAATAGAATTGTCAAATTTATAAAGAAAGTATGCAAGTGTGGCTGTGTGCGTATATATATATATATATATATATATGTGTGTGTGTGTGTGTGTGTGTTTGTGTGTGTGTGTATGTGTAAAGTATGTATGTATGTGTGAATATGTGTGTGTACGTGAATGTGCGTATGTGTGCGCGCGTACGTGTACATGTATGTATGTGCGTGCGTATATGTATATGCATGCACCATCACATCCAAACAAGTAAGCACGTACATGCATACACACACGTGCACACACACGCATATATATATATATGAAACGTAATAAACAATAGTGAATGTGCCACTTCGCATTACAATCTACCCAATACACAACGGGAAGGTTTTCCAAACGCCTGATCTGCCCCAGGTAACAAATAATCATGATCCGCCCCTGAAACAACGCGTTTATACTTCCCACATTTAAACATTCGTGACCTTTTGTAGCCACGTTTGCCCTTGGCACTAGCTCACTGATGATATCCATTCCTTACAACAACACGCTATGCAAGTAACATAACAAGTACCTGTCGAGCCTATGTAGTTTCTATGGAATATTACATTAGTGATTTTAGTAGTTTTCACATGTATCGGTGAGGTGGTCAGTATAACTCGAGATCGCCTTTCTTTTCCACACAAAATGTATGGTAATCACTTTCTAAGATTGGGTGAAAGGTGAAACCTCATCGGGAAAATAAATCGCTGCTGTTGGGAATTGAATCAGAGCCAACTTGTCAACACGCGTGCACTTACCTACTTTGTCATTAAAAAAAATTGCGCAAATGAAAGTATATGCCTCTTGTAGTTTGAATGGGAGCAGCTGTAGAGCAAGTATTGGAGAACTCGTTTATTGAGGACAAGAGGTCCGGTTCGATCGGTGGATTGGATGATCTAGAGGTGAGACGATGTGGGATTGGATGATCTAGAGGTGAGACGATGTGGGATTGGATGATCTAGAGGTGAGACGATGTGGGATTGGATGATCTAGAGGTGAGACGATGTGGGATTGGATGATCTAGAGGTGAGACGATGTGGGATTGGATGATCTAGAGGTGAGACGATGTGGATTGGATTATCTAGAGGTGAGACGATGTGGGATTGGATGATCTAGAGGTGAGACGATGTGGGATTGGATGATCTAGAGGTGAGACGATGTGGGATTGGATGATCTAGAGGTGAGACGATGTGGGATGGATGATCTAGAGGTGAGACGATGTGGGATTGGATGATCTAGAGGTGAGACGATGTGGGATTGGATTATCTAGAGGTGAGACGATGTGGGATTGGATGATCTAGAGGTGAGACGATGTGGGATTGGATGATCTAGAGGTGAGACGATGTGGGATTGGATGATCTAGAGGTGAGACGATGTGGGATTGGATGATCTAGAGGTGAGACGATGTGGGATTGGATGATCTAGAGGTGAGACGATGTGGGATTGGATGATCTAGAGGTGAGACGATGTGGGATTGGATGATCTAGAGGTGAGACGATGTGGGATTGGATGATCTAGAGGTGAGACGATGTGGGATTGGAAGATCTAGAGGTGAGACGATGTGGGATTGGATGATCTAGAGGTGAGACGATGTGGGATTGGATGATCTAGAGGTGAGACGATGTGGGATTGGATGATCTAGAGGTGAGACGATGTGGGATTGGATGATCTAGAGGTGAGACGATGTGGGATTGGATGATCTAGAGGTGAGACGATGTGGGATTGGATGATCTAGAGGTGAGACGATGTGGGATTGGATGATCTAGAGGTGAGACGATGTGGGATTGGATGATCTAGAGGTGAGACGATGTGGGATTGGATGATCTAGAGGTGAGACGATGTGGGATTGGATGATCTAGAGGTGAGACGATGTGGGATTGGATGATCTAGAGGTGAGACGATGTGGGACTGGATGATCTAGAGGTGAGACGATGTGGGATTGGATGATCTAGAGGTGAGACGATGTGGGATTGGATGATCTAGAGGTGAGACGATGTGGGATTGCATGATCTAGAGGTGAGACGATGTGGGACTGGATGATCTAGAGGTGAGACGATGTGGGATTGGATGATCTAGAGGTGAGACGATGTGGGATTGGATGATCTAGAGGTGAGACGATGTGGGATTGGATGATCTAGAGGTGAGACGATGTGGGATTGGATGATCTAGAGGTGAGACGATGTGGGATTGCATGATCTAGAGGTGAGACGATGTGGGATTGGATGATCTAGAGGTGAGACGATGTGGGATTGCATGATCTAGAGGTGAGACGATGTGGGATTGCATGATCTAGAGGTGAGACGATGTGGGATTGCATGATCTAGAGGTGAGACGATGTGGGATTGCATGATCTAGAGGTGAGACGATGTGGGATTGGATGATCTAGAGGTGAGACGATGTGGGATTGGATGATCTAGAGGTGAGACGATGTGGGATTGGATGATCTAGAGGTGAGACGATGTGGGATTGGATGATCTAGAGGTGAGACGATGTGGGACTGGATGATCTAGAGGTGAGACGATGTGGGATTGGATGATCTAGAGGTGAGACGATGTGGGATTGGATGATCTAGAGGTGAGACGATGTGGGATTGCATGATCTAGAGGTGAGACGATGTGGGATTGGATGATCTAGAGGTGAGACGATGTGGGATTGCATGATCTAGAGGTGAGACGATGTGGGATTGCATGATCTAGAGGTGAGACGATGTGGGATTGGATGATCTAGAGGTGAGACGATGTGGGATTGCATGATCTAGAGGTGAGACGATGTGGGATTGGATGATCTAGAGGTGAGACGATGTGGGATTGCATGATCTAGAGGAGAGACAATGTGGGATTGGATGATCTAGAGGTGAGACGATGTGGGATTGCATGATCTAGAGGTGAGACGATGTGGGATTGGATGATCTAGAGGTGAGACGATGTGGGATTGGATGATCTAGAGGTGAGACGATGTGGGATTGGATGATCTAGAGGTGAGACGATGTGGGATTGGATGATCTAGAGGTGAGACGATGTGGGATTGGATGATCTAGAGGTGAGACGATGTGGGATTGGATGATCTAGAGGTGAGACGATGTGGGATTGGATGATCTAGAGGTGAGACGATGTGGGATTGGATGATCTAGAGGTGAGACGATGTGGGATTGGATGATCTAGAGGTGAGACGATGTGGGATGGATGATCTAGAGGTGAGACGATGTGGGATTGGATGATCTAGAGGTGAGACGATGTGGGATTGGATGATCTAGAGGTGAGACGATGTGGGATGGATGATCTAGAGGTGAGACGATGTGGGATTGGATGATCTAGAGGTGAGACGATGTGGGATTGGATGATCTAGAGGTGAGACGATGTGGGATTGGATGATCTAGAGGTGAGACGATGTGGGATTGGATGATCTAGAGGTGAGACGATGTGGGATTGGATGATCTAGAGGTGAGACGATGTGGGATTGGATGATCTAGAGGTGAGACGATGTGGGATTGGATGATCTAGAGGTGAGACGATGTGGGATTGGATGATCTAGAGGTGAGACGATGTGGGATTGGATGATCTAGAGGTGAGACGATGTGGGATTGGATGATCTAGAGGTGAGACGATGTGGGATTGGATGATCTAGAGGTGAGACGATGTGGGATTGGATGATCTAGAGGTGAGACGATGTGGGATTGGATGATCTAGAGGTGAGACGATGTGGGATTGGATGATCTAGAGGTGAGACGATGTGGGATTGGATGATCTAGAGGTGAGACGATGTGGGATTGGATGATCTAGAGGTGAGACGATGTGGGATTGGATTATCTAGAGGTGAGACGATGTGGGATTGGATGATCTAGAGGTGAGACGATGTGGGATTGGATGATCTAGAGGTGAGACGATGTGGGATTGGATTATCTAGAGGTGAGACGATGTGGGATTGGATGATCTAGAGGTGAGACGATGTGGGATTGGATGATCTAGAGGTGAGACGATGTGGGATTGGATTATCTAGAGGTGAGACGATGTGGGATTGGATGATCTAGAGGTGAGACGATGTGGGATTGGATGATCTAGAGGTGAGACGATGTGGGATTGGATGATCTAGAGGTGAGACGATGTGGGATTGGATGATCTAGAGGTGAGACGATGTGGGATTGGATGATCTAGAGGTGAGACGATGTGGGATTGGATGATCTAGAGGTGAGACGATGTGGGATTGGATGATCTAGAGGTGAGACGATGTGGGATTGGATGATCTAGAGGTGAGACGATGTGGGATTGGATGATCTAGAGGTGAGACGATGTGGGATTGGATGATCTAGAGGTGAGACGATGTGGGATTGGATGATCTAGAGGTGAGACGATGTGGGATTGGATGATCTAGAGGTGAGACGATGTGGGATTGGATGATCTAGAGGTGAGACGATGTGGGATTGGATGATCTAGAGGTGAGACGATGTGGGATTGGATGATCTAGAGGTGAGACGATGTGGGATTGGATGATCTAGAGGTGAGACGATGTGGGATTGGATGATCTAGAGGTGAGACGATGTGGGATTGGATGATCTAGAGGTGAGACGATGTGGGATTGGATGATCTAGAGGTGAGACGATGTGGGATTGGATGATCTAGAGGTGAGACGATGTGGGATTGGATGATCTAGAGGTGAGACGATGTGGGATTGGATGATCTAGAGGTGAGACGATGTGGGATTGGATGATCTAGAGGTGAGACGATGTGGATTGGATGATCTAGAGGTGAGACGATGTGGGATTGGATGATCTAGAGGTGAGACGATGTGGGATTGGATGATCTAGAGGTGAGACGATGTGGGATTGGATGATCTAGAGGTGAGACGATGTGGGATTGGATGATCTAGAGATAGGACGATTGGAAAGGGGGGGGGGAATTGGATGATCTAGAGATGGGACAATATTGAGGGGAGGGGATTGAATGGTGGGACGATTGAGGGAGGTGGGGGGGGGGGAATTGGATGATCCAGAGATGGGACGATGTGGGATTGGATTATCTAGAGGTGAGACGATGTGGGATTGGATGATCTAGAGATGGGGCCTGTGCATCTGGAAAGAATGTTCCGGATGGGCCATAGACAGTGAGAATTGTTCTCTTCGAAACTGTGGTATTTTTGTGATCTACCCTTACCTGGTCTCTGGGTAGTGACATCTGATATCTAGACGTCCCAGAGAACATACACTCTAGAATACAATCGTCATCCCTACGTTGTGCTACAAATGCCAGTCGTAGACCCAGATGCAAGAACAATAAGCAAAATAATCTCTGCTGAAATGAAATGTATTAGACGAATGCCAGGAAACAGTTTGAGAGACAAGATCAAAAATGAAGAACCGAGAAAAGAGCTGGAAATAACCCCAAACAGAATATATAAATGTTTCTGTTAACAGATACAATGGTTTGACAAGGCAGAATGGTCAAAACATAATACAGCAAGCCTTCAATAAACGTTCAGAGAACACCTGATAGGATTGCCACAAAGAAAGATGGATTGACTAAATATTAGAAACATTATGAAATAAACAGCAACAAAGACGAACAGAAGAGCAAAAGACCATAAATTATATCTCGGAAGAAAAGGGAAAGAAGAAGAAGAAGACGACGAAAAAAGACGAAGATGAAATAGAAGAAGAAGCAGAAGAAGAGGTTAACAGATTTTTTTGTCAGAGAATTCTTTGCGTTTTTTTCTTAATTCTGGTTTCGATGCAAAACGATGTCACATGATTCCCTAATCACCTTGCACTGAAAGAGGCAGTTTTCCTGAGTACTTTATGAACCTTTTGATTTTGGTTTACCTGTTGATTGCTAGTCAAACCAAAGATATCCATCTAGTAACTGTCAGTGGATGCGATTATTGTCCGTCCTTATAACGCTGTTGAAGGGGGGAACAGGCAAATAATTGCTATTGTATTCTGAAGAAAGCCACAGGCCGAAACGTCAGTATTGTGTTGTGTTCCTTACTTGTAAAGCTGTCACCATACCTTGGAATGTTTATCACACCCCACTACTGGCTCCAACGCTGTTGAAGGGGGAACAAGCAAATAATTGCTATTGTATTCTGAAGAAAGCCACAGGCTGAAACGTCAGTATTGTGTTGTGTTCTTTCCTTGTAAAGCTGTCACCATACTTTGGAATGTTTATCACACCCCACTACTTGCTCCAACGCTGTTGAAGACGTGGTGGTAGAATGTTTAGTACTTTCATTTGCTGCCAGTAGGGTTCGGGTTTAGCAAAGTTAGCGCGTTCACACACTGATCTCGAGTATTCAGGTTTGCAGAGTTGGTAGCTATTCATTTACTAATCTCGTGGGTCCAGGTTTCTCAAATTCCAAAAGTGGAGATTGTCTTTCTCCACCTGGCAACTGGGTCCACTCAACCTCTGAAAATTGATCTAAGATTGCTTGTCAGAAAGTTTAACCGTCTGATATCTTCCCGAGTGTAACCGTCTGATATCTTCCCGAGTGTAACCGTCTGATATCTTCCCGAGTGTAACCTCTGATATCTTCCCGAGTGTAACCGTCTAATATCTTCCCGAGTGTAACCTCTGATATCTTCCCGAGTGTAACCTCTGATATCTTCCAGAGTGTAACCTCTGATATCTTCCCGAGTGTAACCTCTGATATCTTACCGAGTGTAACCTCTGATATCTTCCCGAGTGTAACCTCTGATATCTTCCCGAGTGTAACCTCTGATATCTTCCCGAGTGTAACCTCTGATATCTTCCCGAGTGTAACCTCTGATATCTTACCGAGTGTAACCTCTGATATCTTCCCGAGTGTAACCTCTGATATCTTACCGAGTGTAACCTCTGATATCTTCCCGAGTGTAACCTCTGATATCTTACCGAGTGTAACCTCTGATATCTTCCGAGTGTAACCTCTGATATCTTCCCGAGTGTAACCTCTGATATCTTCCCGAGTGTAATCTCTGATATCTTCCCGAGTGTAACCTCTGATATCTTACCGAGTGTAACCTCTGATATCTTCCCGAGTGTAACCTCTGATATCTTACCGAGTGTAACCTCTGATATCTTCCCGAGTGTAACCTCTGATATCTTACCGAGTGTAACCTCTGATATCTTCCCGAGTGTAACCTCTGATATCTTCCCGAGTGTAACCTCTGATATCTTACCGAGTGTAACCTCTGATATCTTCCCGAGTGTAACCTCTGATATCTTCCCGAGTGTAACCTCTGATATCTTACCGAGTGTAACCTCTGATATCTTCCCGAGTGTAACCTCTGATATCTTACCGAGTGTAACCTCTGATATCTTCCCGAGTGTAACGTCTGATATCTTACCGAGTGTAACCTCTGATATCTTCCCGAGTGTAACCTCTGATATCTTACCGATCATATTACTCATGAATATGCCGATGGTCTTTGGTAAATAAAACCATTATCTATTTTCTTTTTCACACAAAATCTCAGTGCACTCTTTTCTGGTCCATGTACGTCTATTAAATTGTTACAATACTTGATCCTTAATGCCCTCACATACTTGAGATAAGAAGTTGCTCCTTGTTTATCATTTCCTCCTGGGGCTGCAAATGGCACATTGAGCAGATGTCATAGTTCTCGACGATTGGCGATTTGTTGCTAACTATTGTAGGTCTTAGTTGTTTCGTAGACCCATCATTGCGACTTTCGTAGTCATTTTTTTATTTAGCGAGTCTCTTTTGGTCTGCCTTATTTTCCTCCACCAGATGGTTTCCACATTAATGCATGATGGGATAATCTTTCTTAATTCCTTCTCAACACATGATCCATGTATCCCAAACACATTCTTCTTATAAAACGTCTAATAATTTATCATTCTATTTGACTGTTTATTGTCTACTGTATCTTCTGTAGCACTGTTAACGACGGACTCATAAATGGGAAGCTTTCGTTTTAAATACTCGGTTAGAATTATTTCATTTCAATCCTAACACACGCTGGTACTTCAATTATTCTAGATATAAATGAGTACCTGTTCGTAGATTTAGAATACCTAGGACAGTGTAACATTACTGAAAAGGAAACATTTACATTTCTTGAAGTGGTATGCATTTAAGCAACAGACAGAGACGATAATCTTAAAATAGATAGAGAAGATCAATAATAGAAATATGAGAGATAAAGACGTCAGTGCATAAAGCAAACATTATAAGCTATCAATTTGCTCCACTTTTGAATCATCCAATCATCTCATTAATACCTGAGAAACAAATGATGAGTAGTATGTTCAAACCAACTTTATGTTGGTATATATGAGTAAAAAAAAAAGTAAAGAGCCCCGTCACGCCAAGTGGCGTATAGAGAATATGGTGTTAGCGAACATACATTTTACAGACCTTCAGCACATGATTTTTGGGGTAATGAGGTCTCGGTACAACCCGTGCCACTTTACTTTCTCAGAAAAAAAAATCCGGTACCCATTTAAGGCTGGGTGAACCCGGTAGCCGTCGGTTGGGATCGAACCCTACCTCTTGTCATTTGTAGTCCAGTTCACTAACCACTGAGCTATCGCAGCTCCGGTTACCACATATGGTAGTTTATTAACGTCCAGACAAAGAAGAACTGCGAAATGTTCCTGCTTAAGTAAGATAAAAATACAGCACAAAGATAGATTGAATATCCAAAATGAAAATCAGAGAATAGATCAGACTACATGTATAAAACTCTATCTGGAATATATATATTATATATATATATTATATGTATATATCATAATCATCAAGTACCGGGCCTGCTGGCGTAGGTGATCATGTCTCTCCACAACTTTCGATCTCGTCAGTTACTTATCATTTTTTGTTGTTGACCTTCTGCCAAGCCATTCTCTTAAGCTGTCTGGTATTTGTTCTCTTTGCTACCCTCTATCTCTTCGTCTCTCAATTGTTCCGATTGTTACAATATATTCCAGTTCTTCTCTTCTCATTACATGGCCAAAAATGAATTTGTATATATATATATATATATATATATATATATATATCAGTAGTTAATGAACTGGACTACAAAGGACAAGAGATCATGTTCGATCCAGATCGACGGCTTCCGAGTTCACACAACTTAAATTGGTACCGGACATTTTCCGGGAAAGTACAGCGGCACGGGCGTAATACTGACCACATTACTCCAAAGGTCATGTGCCGAAGGTCTATAAAAATTATGGTCTCTAACACCAAACTCCCTATACGCCACTTGGCGATACGGGCACTTTACTTTATATATAAAAGGCTTAAACACGACAAATGAAAATGTTTTTGGACACTTGCTTAGAATGCAACATGATCAAACAACAACAAAGTTATATGCTTATCAACAAGACAGCAAACAAGAGGAAAGGCAAGAAAAAAATGGATAGACAGAATAAGAAAACATGTGCAAAAATCAAAACGAACGTTTTTATCATTAAAAAAATCTCTATACGCCAAAGAACGACATTAGATCTATAAGGAAAATGACCAAAATAACCAACAATACAAAATGAACAGACACCAGCTTATATTAAACATTCGGGCCAACTCATGCGAGGGTTCGAGACAACAGGAGATGGATAAAAGAAAGAAATACTAAAAACATTTACACTTAGGCACGCTCGGCAGGCAGAATAGTCAAGGGAGGCAATGTTGAATACGTTATTTTCACGAGTAGCATGACGATGGAGATGATGGTAGTGACCACCAAGGCCTTCATCTGGTTAGTCACAAGACTACCCACGCCTTCATACTGAGTGATTGGGTGAGCATGATAAGAAAAGTGGAGGCGGGCTCTATACTTATTTAATGGGTAGAACCATGGGTACGGGGAAATGAAAGAGAGGATAGGTTAGCTAGCTGCGCTATTGTTGAAGGCGATCAACCAAAGAATCGGGCGAACATCATCAATGCCCTCCGGGAAGTGGGAGGAACACAGTGCTTCCGCAACCATGAGTCAACATCACTCCTACGGATGAAAGAGATGGGAGATACGATTCAATTAACTTCACAGTCATATCAACTTATATTCTACACAGTTATATTTTATAAGTAGAAAAGCAAGCTATGGGCTGACCTGTCTGTAAACGTTTTACAAATCTCAAAACCCGATTATCGTAACTTCTAAACAACGAATTATTTTACATAATAGATCAAGCCATAAACATAACTAGTTGGGAAGAGCTTGCCAAGACAGATCAATCCATCGGGAGGGAGGAGATGGTTCATCATCATCATCAAGTACAGGGCCTACTGGCGTTATTGATCATGTCTCTCCACAACTTTCGATCTCGACAGCTATTTATCATGTCTGTTGTTCACCTTCTACCAAGCCATTCTCTTAGGCAGTCTAGTATTTTCTCTCTTTGCTTCCCTCTGTCTCTTCGTCTCTCAATTTTTCCAATTGTTACAATATATTCCAGTTGTTCTCGTCTCATTACGTGGCCAAAAAATGATGATTGTTTCTTCCTAATATTGGAAATGAGCTCTCTTTTTGCTTTCACCTCTTTCAGAACATTTTCATTACTCTTCTTACCTGTCCATGGTATTCTCAACATTCTTCTGTAAAACCACATTTGTGCAGACTCCAGTGATTTTCTTGTCTGTTGTCCTAATGTTCATGATTCACGTCCATATGTTAAGACTGGCTCTACGTAACATTTAAGAACTCTTTTTGTTGTTTCTATTGTCAAAAATGGATTGCATAGTATCTTCCTCATTTTCTGGAAAGCTGCTTTTGCCTGAGCCATTCTGCATTGCACCTCTTTTGTACATCTTCCGTCTGAGGTTAACAAAGTTCCCAAATATTTAAATTCATTTACCTGTTTTAATACTTGTTCCACTTGTCTTTATTCTGCACTGAGGTGATGTCTTTTCTTTGTTGTTACCATTACTTCTGTCTTTTGCTATTAAGGCTGAGTCTTTTATTTTTGCTTTCTTTCACTATAATGTCCAACATTTCTTGTAACTCATTTTTACTCTTAGCGATTAAGACTGTATCATCAGCATACCTTAGATTATTTATATTATGACCTCCAATTGTTATTCCAGGCATGCCACTTATGGATCTTAAAATAATCTCACTATAAATGTTAAACAAATCTAGTGACAGCACACAACCTTGTCTAACACCCTGTTTTATTTGTTGAAACATTCCCAATTGGTTTCCAGTTCTTATGGCCGCTGTTTGTTGCCAGTACATGTTCTTTATTATTCTTAAATCTTTGCTGTCTATGTTTATGCTTTCTAAAATTTTGATTATTTCTTGATGCTTTACTTTGTCAAATGCTTTGGTATAATCTATGAAACATAGGTATAGATCTGTTTTCACTTCTATGACTTTTTCTACTAAAGATCTTATGATATATATGGTATTGCTCGTTCCTTTACCTCCAATAAAACCACACTGTTCATCGCTAATTTCTGGACTGATTGTGTTTCGCACTCTTCGCATGAAGATTCTTAGTAATATCTTAGTCATGTGACTCATAAGGCTTATTATGCGATGATGGTCGCATTCAATCGCATCCGATTTCTTTGGTAGGTCTATGAATATTGATTTGAGCATGTCGTCTGGTATATGTCCGCTGTTGTAGATATCATTCAATATTTTTATTATTATAGGAGATGATGGTTACTGGCATAAAAGCAGACAAAACGTATAATAGAGACCAGCTGACGATTCGACACAAACAACGAAGAAAGAAACAAGAGACAGGTACAAGATCTTCACACAAAAAACGAGAACGTTTTTTTTTTCATCTGGGCTCAAAGTATGTCAACAGGCCAGATAGTCTTATATAACACTACATAACGCTGATTTTGAACAGTTAAATATTGTTTTATTAAAGATAAAACAAATAAATAAGGACAGGGATAGAAAAGCCAGCATGATGTTAATTTATTTGGTATTGGTTAGAACATTTTGTATTGTGGACCAAGAGGAAGACCCAGAAGAAGATGGATAGATGCAGTGACAGAGACATGTAACAACAAAGGAAAATCACTAATTCAGACAGTTCGAGCAGCTCAAGAACGACACATGATATAAACCACGACACCTTTTAGGTATCAGTGAAAAGAGAAAAGTAAGAAGAAAGAAGAAAAGAAGAACCATATATGTCAACAGGTGTGAGGCAATGTGCAAAGTAATCATTGATTCTGGTAATAATGAATCCCATTAAGCTACATAAATTATGTTGTTTTTTATTTACATAATTATGGAAAACTTTAATTAAATATTGTCCCATCATGCATATCCTATTGTTATGTATAAATAGCCTCTCGTTCGTGTAAATAGGATCGCTACCATTACATTGGAACAGTAACGGTTAGAACTACAATCTCTTGACCGATCACTAAGGATAATATGTGTCATAGGCCAGCACTCCGTAGCACGAGGCACCGTATATATATATATATATATATATATATATATATATATATATATATATATATATATTTATAAATGTCTGCATTATATACGGTCATAGTTTAAAGTGTGTTTGCTTATTTACGTTCAACAGCTTCTAATCTCTGGCAACGCCCCGGTAGGCCTGCAGTGACCGAATGTTTAGAGCGAATTCCTGTTTTGATTGTTAGTACACACTGACATATTCAGCAATCAGCTAAGAGAGTCCTCAATGTCAACGAGTATCTCTCGCCAAATAGGCATATATCCTCCGACGTCAGAAGTACTCATATTTTCGCTGTCGAAAAGTTTTTCAACCAAATGTCTTTCCCCAGCTGCGGCCAAACTGGCCTACTTTTTTCGACTTTTAAATGTCAAGAGTTCTCTAAAATACTCATTGTGCTCGTGGGGCCTTCGGTTCTCGCTGTTATTCGAGAGGACTCGACATCGGATCTCACTATCCAGACACCAGTTGAGGATAAACGGTAAAGAAATTACGGTTTGAGAGAGAAAATATTCCATCACTTGTGGAATGCACCGTGGACTGAGAATCGGCGAAAGACATGATCGCTTACGCCAACCAGTAACGCACACAATGATGATGATCATGATATGGCAGGATTCGAATCTGGGATTTTCTTGCTGAGAGTCCAACGTGTTACTTCTAGACCACTCATACTTCCCCCTTTGTAGTTTAATGAATTTAATGTCCTGTTATGAGGCCAGAAAAATAATAGATAATGATTTGCGTTCTGCATCATAAACAATGTATAGATTGTATAACATGTTACATGATAATACTGATTGGATTTCACTTAATTCGTATACCAAATAATACTATTCATATCATATGAGAGATATATGAAATACTCAATTTCTCATATAAGATAAAATAATGTGTAAATAATAAATAAAAAAAGAAACTATGGACACGTTCTTCCCATCCCAAAAAAAAGTAAAGTGCCCCGTCACGCCAAGTGGCGTATAGGGTACATGTTGTTAGTGACCATATTTTTTTACAAACCTTCGGCACATGATTTTTGGGATAATGTAGTCGATATTACGCCCGTGCCACTTTAGTTTCTTAGAAAAAACAGTACCCATTAAGGCTAGGTGAACCTGGAAGCCGTTGATCAGGATCGAACCCCACCTCTTATCCTTAGAAGTACAGTTCACTAACCACTGAGCTATCGCGACTCTTATTTTCCCCATATGTCACACTCAAATTGTGACATTTCTGATTCTTATTTTCTGTTTCAAATTATAATGATATAAACGATTTGCTAAAGAATGTTATTACATCTATTATTTATGGCACCTGACAAACATATAAAATAAGAATAAGACAGATTTTATAATTTGAGTATGGCATATAGGACAAATGGTACGTGTCTATATTTTTTTATTTGTTATTATAGACACATTTTTGGGTTATGTGATCATCACTAGGCCAGCCCTGTACAGTATTGCTTACCAGAAAATAACCTTAGGTACCAATTTATATCTGGAGGTACCTAGAAACCAGATAGCAGAGGGGATCAAAGCTATTATTTTATCCTTAACACATCAGTACTGCAACAGTGCTCTGCGCGGATTAGCACAGACAATGTATGCATTACTTCTCATATGACGGACGACACGATAAACACATATAACAAAGGCTACGTAACATAATGGTCAGAGGGTTGTCACTCAAATAAAAATTACGTCTTCGTGTATACATGCAGAGAATATTCAGCCAATCGTATATAAGAACGTGTACTGAGTTTGCTTAAAATTTTGAAAATCTATGGTGCCGATTAAATGCTCCACAATCGTCGAGTTTTTTTTTTGTTTTTCCAAGAGTGAAAATGTTGAATGTAAGTGAATTTGTATCGATATCTTACTAATTACCAATTCTGAAATGGGTTTTTTTGTTTCTTTTCTTGTATGTAGAACAATCAGCATGTTACTTTCACAGAGTCGTTCTTTCACATTTGTACTTTGAGCTCGAGCTGATGACTCAAGATCTCAACACAAACTTCATGTAGGGGGAAACGTTCTCGAGGCAGGTTTAAAAAAAAATTAATTAAAACAGTTTCAAGATTGGTTCTAGGAATTTTAAAAAAATGTATAGGCAAAGAATTACAGACTGCATACTTTTGTTTAAAAACACATTTCAACTATCAAGTTAACTTTCATTTCTTTCTTTCTTTCTTTCTTTCTTTCATTTTTTACTTCTTTCTTTCTTTCATTTTTTACTTCTTTCTTTCTTTCATTCTTTCTTTCTTTCTTTCCATCTTTTTTTAATTCTTTCCTTCTTACTTTCCTTCCTTCTTTTTTTCTTTCTTTACTTCCACTTGTTCCCGTTTGGGTGTCGAGGGAACTATAAAGTTTTGGTTTTCGCCATTTTGGCAGCTTCACTCATTGTCAGTTGATGTTGTAGCACTTCGTTGGTGTTGTCCTCCCCATCTAACACTGGGACAGCCTCTTTTTATTCTCCTTACTCCTCTTTTAATATATTGCAAAAATACTTGTACAAGTAAAAATTGAACATAAATACCTACGTTTATCTTCACCTCACTGATAGAACCCAACTAATCAAATAGAATAAATAATATATAAGACAATAGATTCATGAGAAGGACAAAAAATCTGCTATTCACGTGTTTTAATCAGGCGTTTTTTTTTGTTTTTTAAACTAACTTTGAGCGAGTACCTTAACATAATGCTCCAGCGAAGCCATTATCTTCATGCTTGGTTAAATATTTATCAATCTAATGACACATAATAACAATCTTTTAGTATTTGATGTCGTTTGATCGGTCATTTGGCAAAATCAATTATCCATTAAGATTTGATTGTGTTAAATATCATGTTGATGAAAATTAGTGTCTATAATTAAGTCTATGTTATGTCAGTGAACATACATCCACCTTCGTCATGTAATGCATTGCTGTAAGTATATTCCGCATATGTTCCATGTTTTTTAAAATTACCAATTTAATCACCCATTCCTCCCCCTCTCCATCTCCGTGTAAAGTCAGAATTGTTACAGTCATCCAATCCTTCATGCTGTTTAATCGTTACTCTATCTATCTATCTATCTATCTATCTATTGACCTTTCGAGCCGTAGCCGGCCCATAGGGCGTAGACCAAGATACTCCATCCTCCCAATTAAAGTCGACATAGTATTTTCATTTCATCCTTACAATTAAAGTGTAAACATACCTTCACTCTAACCATCCAACTATAAATACTGCCAAAACCTTCATTCCATTCTTTCAAATATAGTCAACGTCATACCATAACTACAATATTTTATATTTAATTATTGCCAAAACTTTCAATCCATTCCTCCAAATAGAGTCACTGTCATACCTTCATTCCAATTTTTTAATGTTAATTACTGTCAAAACTTCACTCCATACTTCCAATTATAGTTAAAGTCATACCTTCATTCCAACCTTCTAACTTTAATTACTGTCAAACCTTCATTTTAATCTTCAACTATAATCAACGTTATCCCTTCATTCTAGCCCTCCAACTTTAATTACTGTCAAACCTTCACTCCATCCTTCCAAATATAGTCACCGTCGTACTCCACTTCATCTTTTCATCTGAGACCAACATCATGCTTTCATCCATCTTCCCATCTCATGCCATCATGAATGCATCAAAGACTGTATAACATCTGGCACGGTGAAATTAAAAATAATGAAGTCTGCGTGATACATGTCAAATAATTTGTGTAAATTCTCCTTTGGGATTTGTGAATAATACTCGTACAGGTACGACTTTGTTTTATGCGTGCTGTATTTGGAGTCTGACCTGCTGGGCACTTTCACTTTTCCTGAGAGAGAATTAACCTCCAGAATATGATTGGAATCATTCTCTAGGGTCTCTAACTTGCCAATGAAGTCGTAAGTTATCCAACATGGGTGACAGAGTTTGTAAAACCTTTCCCAATGTTCATTCATTGGAATTTTCTTATCTGGATCAATTAAATATTTCACAAACTCCATAAACGTTAGGTTGCTCTCAATGACTGGGTCTGATTGGTTAGGACGGTACTGGCTGATGATTTTTTGACCGAACGTTTTTTTGAAATACTTAGATGAGTTTGTTGAGGTTAAAAATTTATTTCTATATGCAGAGAGAATACGCTCAAATGGCTCCCGGACGAAAATGAACTTAAAGTAATTCTGTAATCTCTGGAGTATGTCATCACGGCCGAATTTGGTCAAGTATGTCAAATGTTGGTTATACTTGTGATGAACATCATTGGCTGCCAAGGACATAGGGTCATTTGTCTTGACTTTTCCTGACAGCAGAATCAGAATCCGTCTCCATGTTGTAGATGCAACTTTTGGAATTTGGCAGTACAGGAGCTGTAAAGATTAAATGTTATCACTGTTAAGTGTTATCATGAATTAAACAATAACAACATACAATTAAGAAAATCAATTACAGATAGAAAGCAGTTACCAATGTATATATATATATATATATATATATATATATATATATATATATATATAATTGAGAAATATAAAACAGCATTCTGTGTACAAAAAATCATCCAGCTATGTAAGAGTAAGCGTAGTTTTCTATTTGTTGGTTCCATTGATATAGAAGCCTAGTGTTCTTGTATCTCAGAATGGACACACTTCTCCACCACAATCTGGGTAATGAAAAGGCAACTGTAAACTTTCTGAGATGAAAAAGAAAGAAAGAACTCCGTCAAACTCCATGGATTACAATGGCTATGATGTTAATACCAATATTTTTTCACCACATTTTTGGATAATGAGGTCAGTTTTGTCCCGACTTTTGTAGAAACCATCCAATGCCAATTTAAGGTTGGGAAGATAGAGATGCTGTCGGTGTGGATCGAAATTGATCTCTTGCTCCCATTCGTCCAGTTCATTAACCACAGCTCTACTGTGTATTCCTTCTCCCAAAGCTAAACAATTATCTAACATTTCGAATGGAATGAGGCATTAAAACAACAAACATAATTTTAGAGAGTTAATACTACAACAATATCGTAAACAGTAATAAAGAACATTGATTCATTCAAAGACTTATATTAGAATAACTAAGCATTTGCGAGAACTGGCTATATACATTCTACGGAGGAAATTAAAATATTACGGAGAGATTAAAAGACACAGTGGTCTGGAACAAAAACAATAATGGAAGACATGGTTCCAGGAAGAAGAGATCAGAGATCAGAGACCAGAAGTTTGTTTTCGTGTATCAAATAGATTTAGAAATTAATAACAGAAGAAGTGGGCGGTAAGGCTAACGACAGACCATATATATATATGTATGTGCCGCGATAGCTCAGTGGTTAGTGAACTGGACTACAAAGGACAAGAGGTAGGGTTCTATCCCAACCGACGGATTCCGGTTTACCAAGCCTTTAATGGGTACCCGATTTTTTTCAGGGAACGTAAAGCGACACGGGCGTAATACCGACCACAATACCCTAAAAATCATGTGCTGAAGGTCTTTAAAATTTATGGTCACTAACACCATATTCCCTATACGCCACTTGGCGTGACGGGGGTACTTTACTTTATATATATATATATATATATATATATATATATATATATATATATATACATACTAGAGAGAGAGAGAGAGAGAGAGAGAGAGAGAATGCGTGTGTAATTTTTCATTGAGTTTGACATATTCAAAATAAAAGAGTGAAAGAAAGAGAGAGAGAGAGAGAGAGAGAGAGAGAGCGGATAAGAGAATAACAAAAATACTTGCCTGAAAATGTATTTATATCGTAGTAGAAGTGGAGAGTGTGTTTGCCATTTGATGAGATTTCAAATGCTACATACAACAACGCACTGTGACATTCTATTTACATTAACTAACCTTATTGCTGTCATCTACAAGGATCTTGGAGTGCTTGAGAATGTCGGGATCAAAGTCTTTTGTGTCCCTGACAAAGTTAAACTTCTCGCAGCTTTTTTGAATATGGGATTTCCATGACTCGGAATTGCTCCTATGGGTCGACGTGTGGTCGACTGTGCTAGAGTATTCCTGAAAGTAAATGCAGGACATAAGTAGCTGCTCGTGGTAGAAGTTTTGGTTCTGCAACAAGCATGTTAATTCTATTAGTGCTAATGCGTTTAATAACACTGCAAGTGTTGAAAAAAGATAAATTTAACACAGTAAACAGTATGATAATGTCTTACTTTTTTTTTCTCTTTGTAGCATTTAATTGGATTTGTTAAATAAATTAACTATTAACTAATTCTATAATCTTGATTTTTCGAAATCACTAATTCTATAATCTAGATTTCCGGAATTCACTAATTCTACAATCTAAATTTCCGGAATTTACTAATTCTATAATCTAGGTTTTGCGACTGTCCACATTTAAATTGATTAGTTGTGATGGAATTACTGTTTACAAATACAATATTACAGGCAGTAGTGAATTAACCATTAAGCAAAGTAAACACAAGCTTACGGCATCTGGGTAAGGAGTCACTACAAAGGCGCACTCACATTAAATGAAGAAATATTACGTACAGATATATACAAACCGACGGAAGGCAACAGAAAACCACCGTCGTAACTTCTTTGTACAATCATGAATCGCGTTCTTAAATGTTATGTAGAGCCAGTCTTAACATATGGATGTGAATCATGGACAATAGGAAAACAGACAAGAAAATCACTGGAGTCTGTAGAAATGTGGTTTTACAGAAGAATGTTGAGAATACATGGACAGGTAAGAAGAGTAATGAAAATGTTCTGAAAGAGGTCAAAGCAAAACGAGAGCTAATTTCCAATATTTTGAAGAAACAATCATCATTTTTTTGGCCATGTAATGAGAATAGAACAAGTGGAATATATTGTAACAACTGGAAAAATTGAGGGACGAAGAGATAGAGGAAAGCAAAGAGAGAAAATACCGGACAGCTTTAGAGAATGGCTTGGCAGAAGGTCAACAACAGAAATTATGAAGAACTGTCGAGATCGAAAGTTGTGAAGAGGCGTGATCACCTCCGCCAATAGTTGATGATGATGATGATGATGATGATGATGATGATGATGATGATGATGATGATGATGATATACAATAAAAAAGGAGCACTAAATGAGTGCAGACCTCCACAAAGTCTCATGAAATCTAACATGATCCTGGATGCTTTATTTATGTTAAGTATAGAAGCAGATATGTTACATAAGTTTAATTTGGAGTATCTGATCAAAGACTTTCCAAATTAAAAAAAAAAAAACAGCAGAAAACTTTTCAAATATAAATAAAGTTGAAGTATACAAAAATAAACATTATTTTCCATATCTTACTGTAATTTTTGTGTAATTTCGATAAATACAATTTTATTCCATGTTTTATTATTGTTTATATTTCGAATGCCACATATATTGGGAAAAAAAAGGGGGGGGGGATGCACCAAATTTTTTTAAGTACTTAGGGTCTTAGGGTCTCTAAGGGTCTTAATACGGCCCTGATTACATGAACCACTCACACACACACACACACACACAAATGTAACATTAAAAAACAGTTATTAATTGAAGAAAATTATAAATGAATTAAACATAGACAACAACGATGTGTATATATATATTATAAAAATAATGATGTCCATTTTATTTAGAAGCTGAGAGACATATAAGTGCTTATGAAAGAGAGAGGTAAAGAAAGAGATAAAGTGTGGTATTTTTAAAATGCAAACAAAATAGATTAAAGAATAAACATAAAACAATAATTACTGGGAACAAAAATATGTAAGACTACAACACCAAAGATTGTGAGAGAATACACCATAAACAACATGCAGGCTGTCTAAAAGACATACACTTAGATGATACAGACATACGATTAATAAGTAATTTATACTGGGAGCAAACTAAATAATAACATATAACAAAGAGAATTCGACACTTATTGATATACAGATAGAAGTAAGACAGGGATGCATCCTATCACCAAGCTTGTTCATTCTATAAACGGCAAATCTTTTTAAACATCACAGAGATGCCAGGCCTAAACGTGAATGGAAAGATAACCAATAACATAAGATATGGAGTCGCGATAGCTCGGTGGTTAGTGAACTGGACTACAATGGACAAGCGGAAGAATTTCGATCCCAACCGACGGCTTCCAGGTTCACCCAGCCTTAAATGGATACCGGATTTTTTCTGGGAAATTAAAGCGGCACGGGCATAATACCGACCACATTACCCCAAAAATCATGTGCCGAAGGTCTGTAAAATTGATGATCACTAACACCATATACCCTATCCGCCGATGGGGGGAGGGGCCTCGGTAGCGGAGTTGGGAAAACCACCCGACTGGACTACCGACGTTCGGACAACCGTGTTCGATTCCCGCTGGGAGCAGTGTGAGTTGTACTCGTGGTTGGAAAAAAAAATATACCCACACGGTCGACCCAGCCGTTGGCAGAAATGGGTACCAGGGCATTACCCTGGGAAGGTGAGAAATGTTGCGTTGCATCTGAGTTTCGATGCTTGAGGCGACACTATACAGAAATCTCCGAACATTTCTGGATAGGCGGCCGAGCACATATGGGTGTAAACTCGCGTGCTAAGACGCCGGTTCAAGTCTCGTACTTTACCTTTACCTTTACCCTATACGCCAATTAGCATGACGGGGGTAATTTACTTCTTTACTACTATGCTGATGATACTGTATTACTAGCAGACAATCGAAAATAACTACAACAATTACTTAATTAAATAAACATGACAAACAAAAAATGTGGGTTTGATATGAATATTAAACAAAACTAAAACTATGATCACAAACAAAAGATATGAAATGGCAAAAAGCAATTTTAATGACGTTAAAGCTATAATAACATCAAGACAAATAACATCAGGGCTAAAACAAAGGTTAGCATAATGTTATATTTTCTCAACATTCCTGTATGATAGAGAAACATGGACATTAGACAAGAAAATAGAACAGAAAATTGAAGTATTTTAAATGTGAATTCATAGAGGAATAGGCTGAATTAGGTGAAAACAAAAGAAAACAAACGATGAAGTCTTAAAACAACTAAAAATGAAAAGAGAGTTACTAAACACAATTCAAACTAGACATATTTAGATTTTGGGGCGTGTTAAACGGCACAACGACTTATTAATAGTAATCCTGGAAGAGATAATACAAGATAAAAAAGGCAGAGGCAGACCAAGACTGACATGGACGAGTAACATCAAAAATTGCAAACAAGCAAGAGCATGCCATTGATATAGAACAAGAGAGAAGAGTTAATTTTTTTTAAAAGAACTGATAGTTGCTTGTGCATATTTACAAACTGTAAATGGGTTAGGTAGCAAAAGAGATTAAATAAATCAAACTTAGAAGCAAGGGAAGTATTTGGCCTGATTATCACAACCTTGAATGAATTTATTACATGTCAAAATTTTGACAGCAAACTTCGCCTCAAAAATAGTTTTTTTTTTCATAAATTCTCTTGTGTTTTTCTCTTGTCTATAACATTAATTGAGGGTCTCGGTATCGTAGTGGTTTGTGAACTGGACTAAAGATAAGAGGTTCGGTTCGATACTAATCTGCGGTTTTCATGTTCACACAGCCTTAAACCCAAACTTTTGTGGAAAGAAATACAGAACTGGCGTAGTTCTGACCACTTTACGCAACAAATAATGTGACGGAGGTCTACACAAAACACTGGCACCACATACCCTATACGGCAGCATGTTACGGAACGGGGCCCTTTCTTTTTTTCTTAATAATACGAGCTCATCTTTTCAAATAAATTCAATGTATGTTTCCTTATGGACGGGGGACAAAAAAAAACATGACATGACCATTAGAGGCCACAGAGACACTTTGCGTCTTTTTAAAAAAAATTACATTTCAATCTCTTTGTATCTCTATTTTATCCATGATTTTTTTTTTTTTTTTTTTTGCTTCATTGCTTTTATTACAATTTCTTTACTTGATCTAAAATACTCATCTTTAAATTTAAATAGTGTTTATCTTTAATGTTACAAAACAAGCCCCATCTCACAAAACAGCTGTGAGCAGGTTCAAGTATGTAAATAATTGTTGCTCTGACAAAGCGGGACACAGTTAGGTAGGCAGACACCGATGATGAATTCTGTGAAATATTTTGATACTTGAGGTCAGTCAGGGAACGAACGTCATGTGGAGAGCACTCTAGATAGAGAGCCCTCTATCGAGTGAGCACTCGAGGTAAAGAGAGCACTCTAGGGAGAGAGCAATCTAGGGAGAGAGTACTCCAGAGAGAGAGGATTCTAGGGAGAAAGCATTCTATGGAGAGAGCACTCTGGGGAGAGAGGATTCTAGGGAGAAAGCATTCTATGGAGAGAGCACTCTGGGGAGAGAGGATTCTAGGGAGAAAGCATTCTATGGAGAGAGCACTCTGGGGAGAGAGTATTCTAGGGAGAAAGCATTCTATGGAGAGAGCACTCTGGGGAGAGAGGATTCTAGGGTGAAAGCATTCTATGGAGAGAGCACTCTGGGGAGAGAGGATTCTAGGGAGAAAGCATTCTATGGAGAGAGCACTCTGGGGAGAGAGGATTCTAGGGAGAAAGCATTCTATGGAGAGAGCACTCTGGGGAGAGAGGATTCTAGGGAGAGAGAGAGCACTCTAAGGAGAGATAGCACTCTAAGGAGAGATAGCACTCTAAGGAGAAAGTATTCTAGGGAGATAGCACTTTAGGGAGAGAACACTCTATCCAAGACATTTATCCAGATGAGTTTGTGAAGTGTAACGAGAGAACTGCGCAATGAGAGATTTTGTGAAAATAAACTTGAAAAAAATCAAGACTGCGTCTTTGAGGACATGTGCTGTTTGTTCAGGACATTTACAGTTGTAATTTGATCCGTTCTGTTTATTTCTCATCGTGTTTTAGTCTTTGTCACGTGTCACTAAGACTGGAACCAATAAAAACATAGTGGATGAAATAAAAAAAGCGCATAAGAACAAAATTTAGGAGTAGTATACAGAAGAAACAAAAACATTGTGAATAATTACATAGAACATTTAAAAACACTGAGGATTTGAATATAGAAGAAATACAAACATTGAGTGTGTTTACGTGGAACATATTAAAACTATTTTTTAATGTATAGTAGAAACAAAAACAAGTTGAGTTTATAGAACAAATGAAAACACAGCTTGTCTTTTTCTCAAAGTTATTGAGTTATTTGCGGGTCATCGTCACTGTACTCCGAACATGTCCATAGGTGCTCACTACTCCTCCTCATCTGTGTTGGTTGATAAGTCTTCTTACACGCCCACTAAGTTTCTCATTTCTGGCTGTGCCCATCTTAACTCCCATCTCTTTCATCCGAAGGAGTGACGTGGATTTGTGGTTGTCTAAGTCCTGTGCTCTTCCCACATCTCGGAGGGTACTGATGATGTCCGCCCGATCCATTGGTTGCCCGTCCTCAAAGACTGCACAGCTAGCCAACCTGTCCGTTCTTTCACTTCCCCATACCCCACATGTCCAGGGACACAGACAAAGGTGATCTTATGTATTTTTTACTTCTGCAATGACTCTAACCATTGCATGCGTACAGAGCCCGCCTCCACTTTTTTTTTTATCATGCTCATCAAATCACTCAGTACACAGGCATTGGTGTTGTTTCTCAATGTGTTTTTTTTTAACTTTAATGTTTTGCTCATTAATGGAGAATTCCTAAATCTTAGCCTTTTACTCTTTTCTGACAACTGGTATTTTATGTTTTTTGTGACATTGCATACATGTGAATTTTCAAGCTTCATAATTATTTTTTTTTATATATGATATTTTAGTAGAGTATTTATTGTTTGTATGGTTGACACATTTTCTGCTTTCTGTTGTGGTATATTGAATTGTCCAGCACAAATATTATTTAAAATGTAGTAAACAGTGTACCCACAAAAATACTTCTTGTGTATAAGTAGTTATAATATCAAAACTTATTAATATATTATTATACCTCGGTGGCTACAGTTGCATCATCTCATAGAGCTATTTGTGGTATGAGATAATATCACACAGACACAAACTCGATGTGCGCCCCAGCCGTTTCGACAAGCATGGATGAGTTAATCTAGCTCGGACCGGACAATCTGCAGAATATCCGGAGTGAACAGATTTACAGATTCGGTGATACGTTCCTAGGGATCATCCAGGTTTGTTGCAGCTAGTGAAGGTACATACACTATGATCGGCACGTACCCCGGAAGGAAAATAGCTCAAAAAGTTTAGTCTGGTGTTTTCGGGGGTCACTTGCAGAGCATCTTGTCATTGTGTCAACGGCAAATCAACCGCATCGATGTTTGTCCGTTAAAGCTGAGGGCACATCGAGTGAGTTTGTATGATACCAAATGATACCAGATGAACATTTATAAGTTCACGTAACTGTAGTCATGATACATAAAAAGATTTTTCAAAATGGTTTGATTTTATAAGTACATGAAATCAGACAGTGTTTTGTGGACACCTTGTATAACTTTAATCAACCGGAAAGTGTCACAGAAGAACAGTATAGAGATTATTTCTGATATTGAAAAAGTTAGCCAGAAATCTACATTTCAATTACAAGCAAGGGAAAACAACAGAACAATGATAGTGCATAAAAGATACAGGAACGGCAAAGCAAACTTCTAGCACGGCTGGTATTTTGAAATACATTTCTGTACTTACGTTTGATGTTGCGTGAAACAGGCTCGCCTTGTCCAAAACTGTTTTAAAAGAAATGCAAGAATAAATCTAGATTGCTTTTATAGTTTTGCACTTTTATAAGTTCCACATCTCAAAGAACAGAAAATATTCACTTACCATAAACATTAGCGGGGTAGAGTTCTGCCCTACTAAAGGAGGAGTAAGACGTCTCCTTTCCTCTGCTAGCCTTCGGGACACCCTTGGGCAAGGTGGAGCTCCCATTTAGCCCCCCTATAACGGCTATGTTATTGCCATTGGAGCAGGTGGTGGATGGTGTTGTGGGGGCAGCCGACAAGTAGTGCCGGTTATGGTCCCCACACCGCGATGGCAGGCAGAGGATCTCATGTATAGAGACAGTGGCTGCGATCTCCGACTAGTACAGTCACTGCCAAGAAGGAAAGGAATGGCAAACTACCTTCTTATATTGCCTAGACTAATCATGACAAATCACAACTTTATATAGCTTGGTGTCATGGCATGGAAAGCAGTCAACAACAGAGCTGATCGCCTACGCCAACCGGTATGGTACATGATGATAAACATTATCCAGTGGCGTATGCTGGTTTCAAAAGATTGACAATCTCATTTTAGCGTAGTGTTTGAAGTGATCATTTTAAAGAAGACATGGGGAGTGGAGGTGGCAGGAACCTCTTCATCGTTGAATGTTGGAATTTTTAAAATAAACTATTTTGTAATTCCGCAGTAACTCGTTCTAAAGACTAAACCTTAACTATAAAACGCTATCATTAGAGAAAAGAAATACGTATATATATATATATATATATATATATATATATATATATATATATATATATAAATACATCAAAAAAGCAATGCTCCTAAATTATTGCAAACATACCCAGCTGTAGAATTTCTTTAGCTTTTCAGTTAGCCACGGGTTATTTATTTAGAGTTAATGTCATTAAAAGTCTAATAAAAATAATATTAGAAGGGAAAATACAAGGTAAAAGAGGCAGAGGCAGACCAAGACTAACATGGACGAGTAACATCAAAAGATGGACAAGTCAGCCTATGGCAATCTGCACCATCAAAGCAAGAGACAGAGTGGAATGGCGCTCCATGGTAGCCAACCTTCGATGCGGAGAGGGCACTCGATGATGATGATGATGAATGTCATTAAAATATATAGCATATACCCCGTTCTTTATGTTCATTGTATAGATCTGGAAGGGATAGTTTAGGCCTGTCTTTTTTACCCAAATTTCAAGTTTATCTTTATTTGGAATCCAAGCAAAAGACGCATTTTCAGTAGTTCTTTAATTATATTACCCATGTTAATTTATTATTCATTACACACAGAAACATTTGTATACCGAATATAGAGCCGCAGTTTCACTAGAATAAGTACCGCAATAAGTTTTTATTTTTTTTATTATTCCCATTTCGACAACAATGCCTGCTCCACAGAACGAGACAGAAAAACAAAGCCAGCGATGACGAGTGAAGACATTCCTAGCATGCATACCTCACTCCCCTAGACAAGTCATCCATCGTTGCCATAGTAACACAGCAGCTTGCCTAACGCCAAGTCTTATCACGTTTCGAGCAATGATCCGGTTTTTACGCTGAGCACGATTCAGGCAGGGTTAATATCTCAAGCACTGAGCACACTACAGTGTTGATATCTCCACCATTGACCACACTACAGAGTTGATATCTCAAGCACTGACCACACTACAGAGTTGATACCTGCAGCATTGACACACTACAGAGTTAATATCTCAAGCACTGACCACACTACAGAGTTGACATCCGCAGCATTGTCCACATCACAGAGTTGATATCTACAACATTGACAACACTACAGAGTTAATATCTGCAGCATTGACCACACTACAGAGTTGATATCTACAGCATTGATAACACTACATAGTTGATATTTGCAGCATTGACCACACAACTGAATGAATATCCCCAACAATGACCAAACAACACAGTTGATAACTCCAGCATTGACTACATTGTAGAGTTGATAACTCCAGCATTGACATTGTTCTGATGCCTGCACAAACCAGCTGACGAGTCATATTCACCGCTTGCTACCATCTCACAAAAACATAGTTATACTGCGAGCTTCACAAATATAAACGCCTGCAAAGAAGGCAATTGAAGCGTCTCTAAGATATGCATAAAACTCATTACAAGCCTTTAGTATTAATCTTCACACATTGAAAAATATGACATAAGAAAGATCTTCTCGACACAAACCTATTTGACACGGGACTACATTTTGCGAAACAAACAAAAGAGCAGCAGCTAGCAAAGGCTCGTGAAATTGGTTCCCTACCCTCCAACAGCAATCATTTTATATGTTCATAAATCCAGGATTATTTCGAGCTCGCAAAGGATCAGTCAAATTCGCATACAGAGAGTGACCTAACAACTAAATGAAAGTAGTGATTTTTATCATCAATCATGGAAGAACACAATATATACGAACACAATTATTATTATTATTATTTACTAGTTTGCATATTATCAATGTTACTGATATTAATGCCATTAACAATAGTAGTAATGAAAGTAATGATGATAATAATATCAAAACCCGAAATCATTTATCACAACGTGGCGATTAAGTGACCGTAAGATAAAAAAAAAAAGTGGTTATCTCTTCTCCAGGTAATCCAGCTGGTAATGTAAGGTGTGGATATCTGACTCATTCAATTGAGAACCAGTAAAGAGAGCTAGTAAGAGCTTTGAGACATGACTACTTTCATATATTTCACTTCCTACAGTATAATTATGTCATGGGACGTTTGAGACATTACTACTTTCATATATTTCATTTCCTACAATATGAATATGTCACAGAACATCTAGACATTACAACTTTCAGATTTTTCACTTCCCACAATATTAATACGTTACGGGACATTGAGACATTACTACTTGCATATCTTTCACTCACCACAATATGTAATGTCACGAGACATTGAGACACTACTACTTTCATATCTTTCACCTCTAACAATATGAATATGTCACTAGACATTGAGACATTACTACTTTCATATCTTTCACTCCTAACAATATGTAATGTCACGAGATATTAAGACATTACTACTTTCATATCTTTAACTTGATACAAAAATGAACATGTCACGGGACATTGAGACATTACTACTTTCATATCTTTAACTTGATACAAAAATGAACATGTCACGGGACATTGAGACATTACTACTTTCATATCTTTAACTTGATACAAAAATGAACATATCACGGGATATTGAGACATTACTACTTTCATATCTTTCACTCCTAACAATATGTAATGTCACGAGATATTAAGACATTACTACTTTCATATCTTTAACTTGATACAAAAATGAACATGTCACGGGACATTGAGATATTACTACTTTCATATCTTTAACTTGATACAAAAATGAACATGTCACGGGACATTGAGACATTACTACTTTCATATCTTTAACTTGATACAAAAATGAACATGTCACGGGACATTGAGACATTACTACTTTCATATCTTTCACTCCTAACAATATGTAATGTCACGAGATATTAAGACATTACTACTTTCATATCTTTAACTTGATACAAAAATGAACATGTCACGGGACATTGAGACATTACTACTTTCATATCTTTAACTTGATACAAAAATGAACATGTCACGGGACATTGAGATATTACTACTTTTGTATCTTTAACTTGATACAAAAATGAACATGTCACGGGACATTGAGACATTACTACTTTCATATCTTTAACTTGATACAAAAATGAACATGTCACGGGACATTGAGATACTACTACTTTCATATCTTTAACTTGATACAAAAATGAACATGTCACGGGACATTGAGACATTACTACTTTCATATCTTTAACTTGATACAAAAATGAACATGTCACGGGACATTGAGACATTACTACTTTCATATCTTTAACTTGATACAAAAATGAACATGTCACGCGACATTGAGACATTACTACTTTCATATCTTTAACTTGATACAAAAATGAACATGTCACGGGACATTGAGATATTACTACTTTTATATCTTTAACTTGATACAAAAATGAACATGTCACGGGACATTGAGACATTACTACTTTCATATCTTTAACTTGATACAAAAATGAACATGTCACGGGACATTGAGATACTACTACTTTCATATCTTTAACTTGATACAAAAATGAACATGTCACGGGACATTGAGACATTACTACTTTCATATCTTTAACTTGATACAAAAATGAACATGTCACGGGACATTGAGACATTACTACTTTCATATCTTTAACTTGATACAAAAATGAACATGTCACGGGACATTGAGATATTACTACTTTTATATCTTTAACTTGATACAAAAATGAACATGTCACGGGACATTGAGATATTACTACTTTCATATCTTTAACTTGATACAAAAATGAACATGTCACGGGACATTGAGATACTACTACTTTTATATCTTTAACTTGATACAAAAATGAACATGTCACGGGACATTGAGACATTACTACTTTCATATCTTTAACTTGATACAAAAATGAACATGTCACGGGACATTGAGATATTACTACTTTCATATCTTTAACTTGATACAAAAATGAACATGTCACGGGACATTGAGATATTACTACTTTCATATCTTTAACTTGATACAAAAATGAACATGTCACGGGACATTGAGATATTACTACTTTCATATCTTTAACTTGATACAAAAATGAACATGTCACGGGACATTGAGACATTACTACTTTCATATCTTTAACTTGATACAAAAATGAACATGTCACGGGACATTGAGATACTACTACTTTCATATCTTTAACTTGATACAAAAATGAACATGTCACGGGACATTGAGATATCTACAAACGTGTATATTTATTGTTCTCTTCTATCGACATACAGACATTTTCTTTATCACGGGTGACACAATAATGGAGAGTCTAGTAAGTTACAAACTCAAGATTTGTACATCTGGGTAAGCAAGATTTAGACTGAATGCCTGAGAGGATAGACAATTAGTGTATGTATAACATCCAGATGCGTGTAGACATCAGCATATATAACTTGAGCTATATGTTCAGAAAGAATGACAGCCTATGATTTATCCTTAGTGTTTTGTAGTCGTTTCTTTTCGTCTTTTGTTTAGTTATATTTCGCTTTGAAACGACAAAGACTGCATCGTGTTGCAAATTAAAACTAGCTGCTATTTATCCGCCTTCTTTTGATTCTCTCTGATCTTTGAGATAAGTCATCAGTAAACAACTTCGCAGTGTTGTCCTATCTGTAAGACTGCATCTTCCCAACGACACTCCACAAAATAAATAAACAAATATTTGAATAAATAAAATAGACTTACCAGGCGTGGTGAAAAGATTACTTATAGGTTTTGTGTACCAGGTTCCAGATATCAGGATGAAGGCTGGCACCATTGAGAGAATCAGCACCGCCGATACCAACAGGCGGACAGTGATGCGCATGTTGTCCTGCGAGAAAAGTGATATGTTAAGTCTATTGAGAACTGTTGCATGGATCAAACCCATGATGATTATGAAAGAAACATCAGAAAATAAACATCAGCGCTGGACGTAGATTTGCAGAAGAGTTGCTAGATTTAGGTGGGCCGAGCATGAAACAAATAGTTACGATGTAAATCATGTGAAAAATTAGAAATATGACAAAAATGATACTGTGGATATAAGAAAAGGCATAAAAACATACTGAAATTCACATTAGAACGAAAGTTACAGAGAGAATGAAACACAGACGAGCAAAAAGATTCAATAAGACGATAGTATTGAGAGACATATAGTTGCTCTGTTCACAGAGTACACCACAGAAGCAAGAAACACAGTAGAATGATGAGAGACACAGTAAAATGGCAAGAGACGCAATAGAATGGCAAGAGACACAGAAGAATGGTAAGGGACACAGAAGGATGGTGGGAATTACAGTAGAATGCCGAGAGACACAGTACAATTGTGAGAACACAGTAGAATGGTGTGAACACGGTAGAATCGCGAGAGACACAGACAGCAGAATGGCGAGAGGCACTGTAGAATGGTATCAGTGATATAAATGTCTGTCTACAACACAAGTATTCAGCCCTACTGGGAGATACTTGCATTAATAGGAAAGCACAAATATACAATTTATTTCCGGTCTGTGATCGTTACCCTATGCTATAGTCATTGAGAACGTCATCGTGTAAGACACTGCTGCAGTAGCCAATTTTTTAGTAGGCTGCGTGGCAGTGTGCCAAGCGTTCGGCTTCTCGTGGCAAGGCGCGGTGCCACTGAGTACGGGTTCGATCCCGCTTCGGACCATATATTGTTCTTCGTTTTTTTCTATTGTTGTTTGTCTGTCAATTTTTCCGAGTGCTAACACATACTTCTTTGTTCTATTATTCGCTGATATATACGATACACTGGTGAAGGACACAATAAAATGGTGAGAGACAGAAGTAGAATGGTGAAAGACCCAGTAGAATGGCGAGAAGCATTACAATGGTGAAAGACACAGCAGCATGGTGAAAAACACAGTAGGATGGTGAATAGCATTAGAATGGCGTTTCGTGACAGCAAACCTTCGTTTCAGAAACGGCCCACATTGGTGATATTTTTCGGCGTAAAATAACCTCTTGCTATCAGTTTTCTGGCGACATGGCGTTTTACCGTCCACTTTACCCATTAATGCGCCACTGGTGCAAAACATGGGTTCTAACACCATATCGTATTCTCCACACGCCATAAGGTGAGAAATGAACCGTTTCCTTATTTTCTAGCTAAACCTGTACACGTTTAGCCCTAACTATATTTTCAATGAAACAAACCGATGGTTCTAACACTGGACACTTAACACCATATTCCCTACCGGCCATAGGAAAAGCCTGGCCAGGTTCTGTCTTTATATTCCTTCTATACTTTTTGTGCATATTGTAATTCAAGTTGACATCACAGCACTCCAGGTAAATACACAGGTGCTCAATCTCTCAGCAAAGGTCGAAATATATACGCACTAATGCACACTATTCTTGTGAAGGAAACAATTGTTTCTTACAAATCGAAAAATGTTGTACAAGTGTTTTCTTTAGCCAAATTTTAAAATTAAAAGTAATTGTATTTAGTACATTATATATGGTCTGTGTGATCATGTCTTAAATAAATTTTCGTCCCTACATTGGTTTATCAATTCAATCGGTGACTTTTCCCAAATCTCTAAAGTTTTGAGGATATGTTCTGTTTTTATCTGCCTCGAAGGGGGTTACTGTGGGTTCGAAATCTGAGGAGGCCAGGTAATGGTAAGTTGTCGCATTACATGTATGAAAAAATATAGAGACTACTCGTATACTTACATCAGCTTCATTAGGCTATTATTTGTATAGCAAATTCACTCGTCGATCTTTTTTCTTTGTATCGTGAACAAAGTAGACTTTCCTTCGTTGCACTGCTGGATAGCCTTTTGTGTTGATCGAACCATGTCGATTTAAATATTAGGTTCCACCTTTCTTCTTTTGAAGAAGTGACAATTTGGGAGCAGGTCTGTCTTCTTCTTTTCCTTTTACTTTCCTTTATTTTCCTGTGGAGCACAGGCCTACAACACTTTCCAAGCCGTTTTGTTGTTGTTTTTGTGTCATTCTTTTAAGATTGAATGGGGGACTGGTTGTCCCGAGGCAAGACGCCGGCCTCGAACAGAGAGGTTGTGGGTTCAAATCCCGGCTGCACCAGATTTTTATTTATGATTTCTCTCTGTAGCAACCACCTCTGGTCTCAGCAGCGAGGCCAGGCTTGAAACGTCAATCACTCATGGACGGAAAAAAATATGAGTACCTCCGAAGACAGAGTTATGTACCTGTGCGGCGAGGGACCCCTGTGCACACGGCTACCAGGGAAAAAACGGATAAACACGCAAAATACAGTTCCTAGTCTCTAGGGGCTTCGTCAGAGGTAAAAGTTAGTGAACGCAAATAAGAAAAAAAAGTTCGTTTTATAGACAGTACCAACAAAATACCAGTGGACAAAGAGATACGACAAAGACGATGGCGCTAAATAGAACACACACTGCGGAAGCCAACTGAGAGTATTTCACGATGGCGCTAGATAGAACACACACTGAGGAAGCCAACTGAGAGTATTACATGATGGCGCTAAATAGAACACACACTGCGGAAGCCAACTGAGAGTATTACATGATGGCGCTAGATAGAACACACACTGAGGAAGCCAACTGAGAGTATTTCACGATGGCGCTAGATAGAACACACACTGCGGAAGCCAACTGAGAGTATTACATGATGGCGCTAGATAGAACACACACTGAGGAAGCCAACTGAGAGTATTTCACGATGGCGCTAGATAGAACACACACTGCGGAAGCCAACTGAGAGTATTACATGATGGCGCTAGATAGAACACACACTGAGGAAGCCAACTGAGAGTATTTCACGATGGCGCTAGATAGAACACACACTGCGGAAGCCAACTGAGATTATTTCATGACAAGGTCTTTTTGGAATATCCATGGAGAAAACGAAAGAACAAAGATCAAAATAAACTTGGAGCGGGACTACCTTGCTGCCGGATCATTCTTTTCTAAACGTTATTTCATCTTTAAAAAATACAATAAAGAAACAACAATATCATCTCTCACATCATTTCCTGCAACTAAACTAAAATGTATCCTGCTTGCCTCCGAACTTTCAGAATTGACCTTTAAGCTAATAATTTGTGAAAATATGATTGCGACAATTTCATGCTATGTGAATTAGTTACTTCAATTATTACTCCGAAATTATCATAATTATAACATAATATCTTGGTTATTTGCATTGTGAGTTATGAAAAATTATGGTTTTGTGGTTAATTGCAATCTCTTACTATCTTTTTTACGTTTTGTATATATAGCCGCAGCGAAGTGATTTTAGAAGAGTAAAAGCTTTCCTGACCACCAAATGCATATACGTATTTGAATACGTTACGATGAAGAGAGAAAACGCCATCTTATATAGATGAACTATTGTATTAGTAACCAGAGAGTTGATTGCATAAATGGCATTTCTAGTTCTCATACACACTGCAGGTTGATAAATGCTCTTGTACAGTTGTCTACGTTTTATCTTTGTGGACATTGAAGCATATTTATTAGGAACAGCTCGAATTACTTAAGCCATATAATGGCATACTCTTGAATACGACGGCTGGTTGTAACATTTAACTCATTGAGCTGGAGTGTGATTGTATTGTGTAACCTGATAAAATATTAGACGAATCAGCGAATACATTGTCTCGTCTGAATATCCACCGTTGCGATCTCGTCTTTCCCTGATTTTTCCAGTCGCTACTATGCGTTCCAGCTGCCTCCCTCTTTAATGATTTTACTATTTTAAAAAATAACTATTGTTGCCTATAATAACAAAAGCGTTGCAAATTAATTTTTTAAGACATTGTTTCCCAAACATTTATCAACCGAGGCTCCCTATCCCTCTGATCACATACCTGAAACACCCTCAGGGCAGTCACGACTGTATAAACCAAATAAACTGTGATTCCATGATAATGTGATAAATGACAACATAATTAACACAGGCATGTAGAAACTAGTTTATGTGCTGAAAGATATTCAGCCTATTGGATGTATCAATTTATGTTTCTATCCACGGAGTATCTACACAGCAATATCCTCGAGGCGGCGCTCTTGCCATAGTTGAGCGGTATTTCTCGGAGTCACGGAACCTTCTTTGGAAACACCTGCTATAAGCGAACAAGGTGAACATTTGACTTTAGTAGTAAATGACAACTGTGTGAGCACACTACAATACAGTATTCCTTCAATCACAATCACTATACAATACAGTATTCCTTCAATCACTGTACAATACAGTATTCCTTCAATCACTGTACAATACAGTATTTCTTCAATCACAATCACTGTACAATACAGTATTCCTTCAATCACTATACAATACAGTGTTACTTCAATCACAATCACTGTACAATACAGTATTCCTTCAATCACTGTACAATACAGTATTCCTTCAATCACAATTACTGTACAATACAGTATTCCTTCAATCACTGTACAATACAGTATTCCTTCAATCACCGTACAATACAGTATTCCTTCAATCACAATCACTGTACAATACAGTATTCCTTCAATCACAATCACTGTACAATACAGTATTCCTTCAATCACAATCACTGTACAATACAGTATTCCTTCAATCACTGTACAATACAGTATTCCTTCAATCACAATCACTGTACAATACAGTATTCCTTCAATCACAATCACTGTACAATACAGTATTCCTTCAATCACTGTACAATACAGTATTCCTTCAATCACAATCACTATACAATACAGTATTCCTTCAATCACTGTACAATACAGTATTCCTCCAATCACAATCACTATACAATACAGTATTCCTTCAATCACAATAACTATACAATACAGTATTCCTTTAATCGCATTCACTATACAATACAGTATTCCTTCAATCACAATCACTGTACAATACAGTATTCCTTCAATCGCAATCACTGTATAATACAGTATTCCTTCAATCACAATCACTGTACAATACAGTATTCCTTCAATCACAATCACTGTACAATACAGTATTCCTTCAATCACACACTGTACAATACAGTATTCCTTCAATCACACAGCTATCAATGCAAATGTTAGATATAACAGCTTAAGGACAACACTAATCTCGCCACGGCTGAGCTGAGATTCTCGAGAACGAAACAGAACGTAGCGAAAAGAGACAGAATTAGAAGTGTCGATGTATGGAATGAAAGGTAGAGCTAACACAAAAGCTGGATTATATTCCGAATTATTATGTTTAATAAATATATTTGGATTTGTAAGACGATATTCACACAACAACTTCGCACACAAAGCATAACATTCAAGAACCAGTGGGAAAAAAAGGGGAAAATTGAGAAAAAGCAAATGATTTAATTAATGAAATGTAAGATATCCTGAAGAAAATAAATAACAGAGTCTTGACTTGAACACACCGCACTTCCTAAACATCGAAAGACGATAACAGCTGTGGGTGGGGGTGAGAGGGGAGGGGAGATTCTTTAATTCCGCGTGTTTAAAAATATATCAGTTGTGTTTCTAAAATATTTCAGTTGTATTTCTAAAATATTTCAGTTGTATTTCTAAAATATTTCAGTTGTATTTCTAAAATATTTCAGTTGTATTTCTAAAATATATCAGTTGTAAAATATATCAGTTTTATTCTAAAATATATCAGTTGTATTTCTAAAATATATCAGTTGTATTTCTAAAATATATCAGTTTTATTTCTAAAATATATCAGTTGTATTTCTAAAATATATCAGTTGCCTCTCTAAAATATATCAGTTGTATTTCTAAAATATATCAGTTGTATTTCTAAAATATATCAGTTGTATTGTAAAAATATATTAGTTGTATTGTAAAAATATATCAGTTGTATTGTAAAAATATATCAGTTGTATTGTAAAAATATATCAGTTGTATTGTAAAAATATATCAGTTGTTTTGTTAAAATTTATTGTTTAGAAGGAGACGCATACTTTGGTAGTGTTCTCTCTCTCTCTCTCTCTCTCTCTCTCTCTCTCTCTCTCTCTTTCTGCGATCAGGACTCAATCAGAGTAGGATTCCAGACTTCCACATGAAGTCAGCTGTCAAGTTAAGTGTGCTGATCGCCCCCACAGACAGAACATCACAATTAGAGTCTGCCAGATCCACTCTGATTGAACACCCGTTAAAACAATGCACTGTGTTCTGCGCCAGTGGCCCAGTGCATCCGATTTCAGCCAGCATTTTATTCAGGTTTGCATGTCTTAGCCTTTGATTGTCCCCAATCTTCCTGCAAGGCAGCAGATGATCTGTTCTGTAGGGGGATTCTGCCCTTAGATGGTCGGCCCTCCCAGGTTTACGAGCACCATCTACCCGAGTCACTAGAGGTGACTAACACAGACATGCACACACAAAGATATGAGATATAAATAACACAGACATCTACATAGCGATACGAGCCATGACTAACACCGACACACATCAAGATATATGACACATGACTAACATAGACATGCACATAAAGATACAAGATATGACTAACATAAACCTGCACATACAAAGATATGACATATACCTAACATAGACATACACACAAAGATATAAGATATGACTAACATAGCCATGCACACACAAAGATATGAGATGTGACTAACATAGCCAGGCACACACAAGGATATGAGAAGTGACAAACACAGACATGCACACACAAAGATATGAGACATGACGAACATAAACATGCACACAAAGATAGTTGGTAGTGTTCAACAACGGTCCAGTTTTGTACTGTTTCTTTTTTTCATTATAATTCTAATTTAATGTGTACTTGTGCACGTTAAATATATTCATTGTTCCAATTTGAGTAAAATTAATGTTGATGATCTTATTCATTTTCTTCTTCCTCGTACAATATTTGTTTACGTTATTTTATTTTGTTATTTCTTCATGTACTTGAGTTAAGCCCAGGCAATCATACCTCCTTTCTCAGTTGTCAGTCAACTGGAGGAAATACTTGTAATTTTATCATCATTATCGTTATCATCATCATTGTCAATATCTCTCGTTGTCTAACCGTGCTGTCTGTCTTCATTGTCTGCTAGGTTACTCCCTTCTCCACCTACTAAGAACTATCCTCACCCCATCCCCATCCATTATTTGTGTTAATTTAAGGCTAATACGGTTTTTTATGTGATCAAAAAATGTGAGTTTCCTTTTTTCTAATTGAATTTCACTGGCCAGTTTTCGCTTATGTTCAGATCACTTGAAAATGTTTTGTTCATTCATTTGTTTTTTCTTTTAATTTTGGAAATCATTTGGAAAGATAGAACATCATTCTTGGCTTTAAAATCCGGCTGATTCGCACCTTACTATCTCAGTTCTTCTATACTCTTGCAAAACATGGATCTTTACAGCAAAGCTATACAAGAAAAGACAAGCTATGAAGACTCCAGAGACAGTACACCTGGGTTATCACGTTCACTTTAGAGTCATGCAAGAGCTGCACCCACTCCTACCGGAGACACTGTCTGTCAATCTTCTGTAGCATACTTTGTGAGTCAGTCATAAAAACTGCGTGATCCACGTTCTGTGTAACCAATCATCTTATCACCGTTGCTGCTGTTTTCTATCTCCATTGTCATGCTGGACACTCAGAAAAGAAACTGAACACATCTGAACTGTTCTTCGTCATACAATATTACCATTCATCGTAAGCAACCTGAATATAGAAACACCATCCGGATGAAAAGCACAGCTCACAGTGTGCATAGAGTACCTAACTCAGTAGCTCCGACAGCAAGCCTATTTACTTTATCTGGCGACGTATTTAGGTGGGATTTCAGGACAACATTGCTGCTAGTTTGCTGGTGTTTTCTAAAGGTACACAGACACGTGCTGATTGTTAGAGATTGATCTATGTTCTTTTGCTTTTTTTTATTCGAAGAGAACATGTGATCGTGTTTTCTATTCGATGAAAGTTACTTGGAGTCATCCCAAGTGCTGCAGATGTTTCCCGTGTACGGAGTTCGACACCGTCCACAGCAATAAAAGCAACGACACCCATTTTCTGCAGGAAACGCATGCACAGCGACGATGCGCAAATTAAAAAAAAAGAGGTGGAAACGAAAACAAAACATCTAGCGAACACACACTAAGATATGAGATGTGAATAACACAGACATACACACATACTAAGATATGAGATGTGAATAACACAGACACACTCTAAAATATGAGACATGACTAACATAAACATGCGCTCACAAAGATAGGAGATATGACTAAACACAAACACACAAAGATATGAGACATGACTAATATAGACAGACACACATTAGGATATGAGATGTGACTAGCAGGGACATTCACACAAATATATGAGATATGACTAACACAGACATGAACACAAAGTTATGAGATATGACTAACACAGACATACAGGCACAAAAATATGAGACATGACTAATATAGACAGACACACATTAGGATATGAGATGTGACTAGCAGAGACATACACACAAATATATGAGATATGACTAACACAGACATGCACACAAAGTTATGAGATATTACTAACACAGACATACAGGCACAAAGATATGACACATGACTAACACAGACATACACGCACAAAAGATATGACACATGACTAACACAGATACACACTACGATATGAGATATGACTTAACACAGACACACACAAAGATATGAGACATGATTAACACGGACACACACCAAGATTTGAGATATGATTAACATGACACACACCAAGATATGAGCCATGGCTAGCACATACAAACAAGCTAAGATATGAGCCATGGCTATCACAGAATCACATTAAGATATGAGCCATGGCTAGTACAGAAACACATTAAGATACGAGCCATGGCTTCACGGAAAACACACCAAGATATGATCCATGACTAGCACTGAAACACATTAAGATATGAGCCATGGCTAGCACGGAAATACACCAAGATATGAACCATGGCCAGCACAGACACCCACTAAGATATGAGCCATGGCTAGCACGGATATACACCAAGATAGGAACCATGGCCAGCACAGACACACACCAAGATATGAACCTTGGCCAGCACAGACACCCACTAAGATGTGAGCCATGGCTTTCACGGATATACACCAAGATAGGAACCATGGCCAGCACAGACACACACTAAGATATGAATCATGGCCAGCCCAGACACACACCAAGATATGAGCCATGGCCAGCACATACACCTACCAAGACATCAGTAATGGCTATCACAGACTCCCACTAAGGTTTGAGCTACGACTAGCACAGATATAGACTGAGAATTGAGCCATGTCTGTCACAGACACCCACCAAGATAGGAACCGTGGCTATCACATACACACACAAAGATATGAGCCATGGTTAGCACAGACAACCACCAAGATATAAGCCACGACTAACATATACACTTGATAACTTCCACTAAAGTTTGTCTGAGGTTCTTAGTAAAGTTTATACTGACGACCACGAAGATCCAAAACTTGCAGGCATGGTGGGCGTGGCTGACGTGCTGGAAGATCAGCCGGATAAGACCTTCAGAGAATGTCAATTTCATGTCCCCTGAGTCTTGAGTCCGAATCAGATAGTACAGTCTGACCACGTGGCTGGGTGCGTTCATGATAATGTAAGATAGAGACAAGGCAAAGAGCATCCTAGCCACACGAACCTGGGCGCTAGCTCGCACTGAGATCCACCTAGGATCGTTGATCGGTTTCAGCTCGGAAACTTCCAGCATCGGCAGGCCACTGAGCTTCTTCCACCGGGACTTGTGTATGATGGACAGAACGATCGTGAAGAGCATGACAGTAATGGCGATCAGCGGTAGTAGCAACATTACTACCGAGTCAATGTAGGTTATTATGTGCAAGAACATCAGCCTTGGACTTGGCAAGCATTTCTCAAGACCTATCTCGTTTGGCGTTACCTCAGCAGCAACAGCAGTGGCCATATACAGCAACAACGACAAGACTAGAATGCACATGGCCACGATACTGGCGCGTCGCTTTGTGCATATAACCACAAAGCTTGTTGGATGACATATGGTGATGTAATTCTCCACTGTTATGCACACAACGTACCATACGGACAGAAAGCTAAATACGTAGGTGCAGAAAAAAACCAGACTTTGAAACGTCCTTTCAGTTGATTAACTTTGTAGCCAATGGTCTCTATTCACACAAACAGTAGGCCAACCAGAACACCCGTGTCAGAGATCAGCAATGCAAAAATGTAAATGCTGGAAGAACAGTTCAGAACTACAACTACCTTGGACATACTATAACCAGTGATGGAAAATATACAGCTGAATAAAACAAAAGAATAGGAATGGTAAAAAGTAATTTTAATGTCATGAAGAACATACTAACATCAAAACAAATAACACCAGGGCAAATACTAAGAATAACAAAATGTTATGTCTTCTCAACATTCCTATATGGTGCAGAAACATGGACATTAGACAAGAAAACAGAACAGAGAATTGAGGTCTTTGAAATGTGGATATATAGAAGAATAGATAGAATTGGATGGGAGGAAAAGAAAACAAACGATGAAGTCTGAAAACAAATAAAAATTAAAAGAGAACTACTAAACACAATTCAAACAAGATAAATGCGATTTTTGGACCATGTTAAAAGACACAACAGCCTACTAAATGTAATCTTGGAGGGAAAAATACAAGGTAAAAGAGACAGAGGCAGACCAAGACTAACATGGACGAGTAACATCAAAAGATGGACAAACCAGCCTATGACAACCTGCACCGTCAAAGCAAGAGACAGAGCAGAATGGAGCTCCATGGTAGCCAACCTTCGTTGCAGAGATGGCACTCGATGGTGATGATGACATTTTGCGTAACAAAAAACTATTTTCTAGTTTAAAATTGCTGATTACGCCCATCTGAATTTTCTTTTCTAAGGAGCACAATTTTTAAAAATTTAAAATACGTCAAAATTAGCAGGGATCTTAAATAAAAGCAGACGTGCACATGTTTGATGCTGCTGAAATAGATTGATAGTGGCATCTGTTTTAAACTTTTCGCTAAATTTCCACATATTTTTAACTCTTAATTCCGAATCTGTGTGTAATGTTTTCCCACCAGTTCAGGGAAATTACAGAGCTTTGAAATTTGAGCTGCGTCCTGTTATCACGCCCATGCTTCTCTAGTTCCATTACTTCTTCTCTTATAACTTACCTTTCATCGTCATAGGAACATATAGTTTGCGGTATGTTGCTTTTCTGTTGGCCTCTCTTGTTATAATTCCAAATGTTTTTAATATTACATCAATCCTGATTTTTTATGATCGACTCTTTGATCTGGTGTTCCCGCAGCGCTTGTTGAAGGCTTGCTATATCACATTTTTCTGTCTTATAAGGTGCTAACATCATTTTATCTGTTGTTTCTTGTTTTAAGTAAGAGATATTACTTTTAATTCTTTTCTTAGTTCTTCACTTGTGATCCCTATCTCCAAAACTATTTCCTGTCATGCGGCTAACACACTTCGGTGGTGGTTATTTCTCGTGTTGTTCTGAGTCTTACGCCCAGGTCTGGCTTGGCAGCACACCACATTAATTAACGTTCCATGAAAATAAACACAAGTTAAGAATTAAATATTTCCAAGAAAGTAAATAATGCTAATATCAAGAGAGATGTCTGTTTTTTTTTTTTATATTCTGAATAATGTGACGTGCACATACTGAAGCTCCTATAGTTCGTTCAGAAATTCGTGCCCACGGGGTTTATCAAATATCTTGGAAGCTGTTTAATGAAATTCAGTAATTCCTTTCATGAAATCTTATTTTTTTCACCGACCTTAGGATTTCATAACATTTAAGTACAAAGGTAGTCTGAATTTTGCACAAATCGTTTTTTGTATATAATTTTAGGAAAATATCAAACCGTGTGCTCTAAACATTAGATTTTACTGTAAATTGTGTAATTTTCTAACAAACCATTTCAAGTGATTACGTCCTACAAGTTACGGTTCATTGAGCGAGATGGTGTTAAGATTGTGTGGAGATCACGTGAAATTTGCCTTTTTAAACGGTGAGTTGATTACAACAAATGTAGGTATTGTAAAATCCTAAAAATTAGGACAACCAAAAAAATCATATTTTTATATACCCCAAATAAGCAAAAATTGTTTCTAAATACATGTACATGACAGTAAGGAAAAAAATCAGACGTAAGATCGATTAAAAAAAAATAAGATTTCATGAAAAAGAATTGTAGAAATTCAACAGTTTCCGAGATAATTAATAAACTATGTGGGCCCGAATTTGTGAACGAACTAAACCAATGATCTGAATGTGTTTGGAAATATTGTTTAGCTTTAAAGCGTTGATAGGAATTTAGGTTTACTATAAACATGTTTTATTTGGGTTCTATCTATCTATCTATGACCTTTCGAGCCGTAGCCAGTCCATAGGGCATAGACCCAGATACTCTTTCTTTACCTTTTTTAAATTGTGGATTGCAGTGTATTACTTTTTTAAATAAGACACAACATTTAACACTGGCACGTTCATAGACAAACTTATTTCTGCAACAGAAGGACTGATAGCACGCACGGAAGGCAAACTTGCGTGGATAAAAAAAAATAAAATTATCAGCGTACACTGGCAGGTCGCCATGCCTTAGATAGGTATTCTCGTATGTTGATCGTGGCAGCTTTTGCTAAATGTTTTAGGAATTGGTACCGCGCGTTGTTTTGCTACGATCCAAGATCTTAATTTACATGGAACCAAGTAGCTTTCCTTTTAATCGGAGACGAATGATTAATTAGAACGTTCTGTGTGCTTGTTTCATGCATTTTAAAAATCATTAACTTTTAGAAATCGAAAGGAATAGATGATGTGTCCACGTCACGTTAAGAAATAAGTAATTAATTAACAAATTTGCACAATTTAACACAATTAATACATTTAACACATTCTCTTTTAAATGTATAGAAATACAAGGCGAACCTTCACTTACATTGGTAAGTATAATTATGTACATAGTACAACGACAATTATAGGAACATCTACGTGTGTAGTATAGGTTACAATGATGATCCCATATGCTATCCAATGGTGTACAATACAAAGAAATAAAAAAAACAATACCAGACAGTATAATATAATGCACTACAATGCAATGGATTGCGATGTAGTGCATACAATACAAAATAATACAATACAGTACATTACTGCATGGGGCAATGCCGTACGAAAATAACATACCACAAAACAATTCAGCACATGACAATATAATACACCATAACATAATTGTTCTTCCTCTTTTCTTCATCATTTGCATGTCAGCGTCGAGGGGAAATATAATTTGTGTCTTTTGCTTTTCTGTTCGCCTCAGCTGCTGTTATGTTTCCTAGTGTTTTTAATATTCAGTTAATCCAACTTTTTCGTGGTCGGCCCTTAGGTCTGGTGTTCTCGCAATGTTTATTGAAGTCTCGTTGTGATGTGTTTTAATCTTTCTGCCTTGTCACGTGATCAAACCATTTTATATGTTATTTCTTTATATTTTTCTATGGCGGGGATTATTCCTAGATTTTATTCTCAGTTCTTCATTTCTGATCTTATCTCTCAGGCTGTTCCTGTCATTCGTCTAACACATTTCATCTCAGTAGAGGTTATTTTTCTGACTGTTCTTGTATCTAGGGTCTAGGTTTGGCATCATCATACAATGCATAAAAAATGTCTTCTTTCTGCTGCGTTGTGACTCATACTGGGAATCCTGTCTTATCTGCTCTCTGTTTCGGGGTTTTGGTTTCACCGTTTCTCTTCCAAGTTAGTGGGCGCAGGCCACGTTTTCCTCCTCGAGTATATACATGAGGCAGTCTTGAACAATGTGTTTTGTTGTCATGTCTTCTTCTAGGTTGTAGTGACACAGTCTGCTGGTATTTATCTTGAGATTGGAGTACATGTGGTGTCTCTGTTGTGGCCAGTGCAGAGCTGGAGCATAACAACCTGTTCTCTCAAGGATAACTGATGATAATAATATTCATTCCCCTCATTTTTGGGCGAACTTGTTTCCACAATGAATGATATTGCCAATTGTTGATAGATTTGTTCTTCATTGTTCCATTGATGATCTCGTGGGTGGTTTACCTTCTTCTTTGGAAAGTGTATGTAAATATTTATGTACTTGTATACTGCAGCGCTTTTGTATCTGGAAATTACAGCACAGCTGCTCTATTGTTTTCCGCAGGTTATCTACCTTTCCATTCCTGGGAGTTTGACTGAAAAATTCAACATCCTCCTTCAAACAGACAGTCTGTTTCACGTTATTTCGAGCATTAACTTTACACAGCGTAGTTCATATTCATAACTTCCAGTAAGCTATTTTTCTTTCTAATTTACTTACCTAATATGACTATGACCTGATGATATGATATAACATGATGTTATAAACGTGTGCAGATTTTAAAAAAGTGAAGTAACCCCGTCACACCAAGTGGCGTATAGGGAATATGGTGTTAGTGACCATACATTTTACAGACCTTCGGCACATGATTTTTGGGGTAATGTGGTCGGTATTACGCCTGTGCCGCTTTACTTTTCCAGAAAAAAATCCGGTACCCATTAAAGGCTGGGTTAACCGACAGCCGTCGGTTGGGATCGAACCCTACCTCTTGTCCTTTGTAGTCCAGTTCACTAACCACTGAGCTTATAATTATATATTATTAATCACAAACAATTAAATTCTTGGTTAACAAAAAATGTTGGTCAAAAGATCGCTAAGTGATATTGTTTTTCGTGATTATATAACCTCCGTGATAATAATATAATATAATAAATGTAAGCGCAAGAATTATATTATCTGGTTTCTTACTTCTCACAAACTAGACACATGTTGTTCTTGCGATATTAACGAACTTCACTGTGTAGCCAAATTGCTAGTGTTTACTGGCCACACCTTTACAAAGCTGTTCAACAAGTCTGAGATTCAATGATTCACTCTTGAAAGAAAAAAAACTTAAATTATGACTCACTCATTCATTTAAATTTTGTTGTAGTTTTTTCTAGTACCTTCTTAGCAACTGGAGCTCGATATATATATGCAGCAATTGTATCAGGTACTTACGGTATGATTTCCTTAATTCGGGCTATACATCAGGTTAGCTTTTTTCAAATATTGCTCCTATCCAGTCAGTGCTAATTCCAACCTATTTCAGCCTATGTCATGAGATGTTATAAACTCGTTTAAGCCATTAAATACATCTTCAGTCGTATTGTGTACCGTCGATGAAATGAACGTTATGTCTTCCAGAATGTTTCTTCCGTGCTCATATCTATCATGACACAAAAGATCGCTTTGACTGTTGTGTATGTGCTTTCGTCAAACGTTAATCTAGCCTATTAATTGTTTCATGTTATTGGCTGACCAATCATCGATTTGCTTCTCATTCCGTTAGCTGACCAATCATCGATTTGCTTCTCATTCCTTAGCTGACCAATCATCGATTTGCTTCTCATTCCTTAGCTGACCAATCATCGATTTGCTTCTAACTTCTTAGCTGACCAATCATCGATTTGCTTCTCAGTTCTATTATTTACCAAAGGTAAAGGAAAAAAGTCCTCGTCAGCTTTCTCGCTCACCAAATAAGAAACAATGATTTTAAACATCAGACAATATGCATTATTCTGTTGTAATTTTACATTATTTGGTAACGTGATAAGAAAATATCAAAACACAATACAACGAGCCTTCAATAATCGTTACGAGAATACCAGACCTAAGGCCCGATCACGGAAAAGGATGATTGTTGGAATATTAGAAGCACTAGGAAACATAACAGCAGGAAAGGCCAATAGAAGAGAAAAAAGACCGCAAATTATATATCCCCACGAAGCTGAAATGCAAATGAGAAAAGAAAGAAGAAGTTTTATGTTTCTTTCCTTTCTTATTTCATTCATTCTTTCTTTGAAATATAAACTGCAAAAAATATTTTTTTTTCAAATCCACCCCTCGCAGACCCTCTATGAGGAAATCCCTGGGGGTATACAGTTTAATCCTGTTGCTGTTTAGTACTGTATAATAGTGATTATTTGTTTGGGGGGAGGGGGGACTAAACATTTGAAAAGTTGAAAACATTTGCCACTTTCTAGTGTGAAACATTCAATGTTTTATAAATTAAAAATGTTTTTAAAATAGAAAATATAACTTCTAATTAACTTCAATGTAGATTAAAGCACCTAAAAAAAATAAGTGAAAACAACTGTGATAAAGGACTCAAATCTGTGAAAAGTGATGTGCATTTATTGTCCCGGTGATGAGGAGGTTGATGAAAATGAAAGAGCTAATGCACTGCCCTCAAAGCTATCCATGTTCAGAACCGTTTTGTGGATGTGAAAGAATCGATAACAGGATTAATGAAGGATGTGACTGCATTTGACGTGTCTATCATTGTTAGACTTTGTAGATGAGAGTGAGATAAGGATTAACATGCGTGAGAGAGTGTTTGTGGCGTTTGTTTAGTAATGTAAAGTGCCCCCGTCACGCCAAGTGGCGTATAGGTAATATGTGTAAGTGACCATAATTTTTACAGACTTTCGGGACATGATTTTTTGAGGTAATGTGGGTGGCATTACGCCTGTGCCGCTTTACTTTCCCATAAAAATTCGGTACCCATTAAAGGCTGGCTGGAAGCCGTCGACCAGGATCGAACCGGACCTCATGTCCTTTGTAGTCCAGTTCACTAACCACAGAGCTATCGCGGCATGCATACCATGCTGCTTGCTAATGGTTATAATTAATCAATTAAATACAATTCACAATCAGTGCTGTATTTGAGAAATAAGACCTGGGTGGTCTAGAGGTAAACACGTTGACCTCTTTATAAGAAGGTGCTGGGACTGAATCCCACAACTGGCTGTGGCAATTTTTCTTTTCGAATCGTGATTTCTTTCTGACTTACCCTCTCCTGGTCTCTGTTTAGTGATATATCATTATTTTCTAGCCTTCTCAGATTAAGGCGTACAACTGGAGGTTCTGTGGGCTTAACTGTTAACTTAACTGCTTAACCTTTAACTCTTAACTTAATGCTTAACCTTTAACTGTTAACGTAACTGCTTAACCTTAACTGTTAACTTAACTGCTTAATCTTTAACTGTTAACGTAAACTGCTTAACCTTTAACTGTTAACTTAACTGCTTAATCTTTAACTGTTAACGTAACTGCTTAACCTTTAACTGTTAACTTAACTGCTTAATCTTTAACTGTTAACGTAACTGCTTAACCTTTAACTGTTAACTTAACTGCTTAATCTTTAACTGTTAACTTAACTGCTAATCTTAACTGTTAACTTAACTGCTTAATCTTTAACTGTTAACGTAACTGCTTAACCTTTAACTGTTAAATTAACTGCTTAATCTTTAACTGTTAACTTAACGCTTAATCTTTAACTGTTAACTTAACTGCTTAATCTTTAACTGTTAAACTGTTATGAACTGTCTCCACAAACTGCTGGATAAAGTGGAAGGATATAAAGTACCAGATACCATAGTTGTAGGATATAAGGTATCAGGTACTAAAGTGGCATGTTACAAAGTACTAGATACTGAAGTTGTAAGATATAAAGTGCTAGATATTAAAGTCTCAAGGTGTAAAATACCAGATACAAAAATCCTCATAAAGGCCAAAGTTGCAAGCATCCAGATGTTGTTGTAAAAGGAACCAGATGAGATATTGCTGGACATGTCCGCGTGCCCCATCAACTTACCCCAAAATAGTTCATTAAAGCTCTTCAAGTCAAATAACCGGACTACAAATAAAACGCTTCAACAACTTTCTCAATATGTCTCTAGGAAGCTTTACTATCGATGTTAATACCTGGGAAATTGCTGCGTAGAACCACCTACTCTGGGTTAGTAACATCACTAGAGGTTCTCCTATTATATGGAAATTTCTGCGTAGAAACACCTACTTTGGGTTAGTAACATCACTAGAGGTTCCCCTATTATAGGGAAACTCGGAATCGACGAGGCACAAAGAAAATGTGATGTCAAAAAAGATACAGAACAACATCCCTGTAACCAATCCTGCCCATTTATTTGGCACATGTGCTAGGGAATTAAATGTCAAATTTGGACTTTACAGTCACCTCTTCATATATAACAAAAGTGCATGATGGAAGAACTCGATGTTATTATTGTTTGCGATGCAAGTCTGCTACTTTATTTATTTGGGAAAGGGATGGAATTATACATAAAATCATACTGATTTAACAACAATTTATATGTAATTATTCTTTGTTTATTATTATTATCTTTACTTAAAATTAATTTCTTTGAATCTAGAATGGCATGCATTAGTTTAGTTCCTTCTATTAAAAGTATGTTTAAACACCTTGCAATCCATTTCATAAAATGTTAAACCGTTATTTAAAAGAAAAACACTTTCAATTCACCTGCAAAGCAATTTTCTTGCGTTCTATTCATGCACAACAGACAATTTTCTTGCGTTCTATTCATGCACAACAGACAATTTTCTTGCGTTCTATTCATGCACAACCAGACAATTTTCTTGCGTTCTATTCATGCACAACAGACAATTTTCTTGCGTTCTATTCATGCACAACCAGACAATTTTCTTGCGTTCTATTCATGCACAACCAGACCATTTTTTTGCGTTCTATTCATGCACAACCAGACAATTTTCTTGCGTTCTATTCATGCACAACCAGACAATTTTCTTGCGTTCTATTCATGCACAACCAGACCATTTTTTTGCGTTCTATTCATGCACAACCAGACAAATTTCTTGCGTTCTATCATGCACAACCAGACCATTTTTTTGCGTTCTATTCATGCACAACCAGACAATTATCTTGCGTTCTATTCATGAACAACCAGACAATTTTTTTTGCGTTCTATTCATGCACAACCAGACAATTTTTTTTGCGTTCTATTCATGCACAACCAGACAATTTCCTTGCGGTCTATTCATGCACAACCAGACAATTATCTTGCGTTCTATTCATGCACAACCAGACAATTTTCTTGCGTTCTATTCATGCACAACCAGACAATTTCCTTGCGGTCTATTCATGCACAACCAGACAATTATCTTGCGTTCTATTCATGAACAACCAGACAATTTTTTTGCGTTCTATTCATGCACAACCAGACAATTTCCTTGCGGTCTATTCATGCACAACCAGACAATTTTCTTGCGTTCTATTCATGCACAACCAGACAATTATCTTGCGTTCTATTCATGCACAACCAGACAATTTCTTGCGTTCTATTCATGCACTACAGACAATTTTCTTGCGTTCTATTCATGCACAACAGACAATTATCTTGCGTTCTATTCATGCACAACCAGACAATTTTCTTGCGTTCTATTCATGCACAACAGACAATTATCTTGCGTTCTATTCATGCACAACCAGACCATTTTCTTGCGTTCTATTCATGCACAACCAGACAATTTTTTATTAATAAAATCAGAAACAGCACAATCCTATCAATAAAATATGGAGAATATAGTCGTGGTTCTTTGATAATTTTATGAGAAGAGAAAGAGGTTGAACTCTTGAGCATCCAGAGGAAAAATAGAGGCAAAGGAGACAAAGAGAGGAGTATCTTGTCTAGTTATCATCATCAAGTGCCGGACCCGTTGGTGTAGGTGATCATGTCTCTACACAATTTCGATCTCGACAGTTATTTATCATTTCTGTTGTTGACCTTCTGTCGGTTTATACACATGGCATATTGAACACGAAAAAAAAAACAGTGTTCTGAATTACAAAGACAACGGAAGCAGGAAAGAGGAAAAAGTAATTGCAAAAGCCCGAGTCATGGCACTGACTGACTCACTTTGATGGATTCATTACATTAAAACTGTCTCTGTTAGTATCTAAATAGTATACCCTTACCTAACTCATTGGCTCCTGAAAGTCTGAAGCACATATTTATACGAATCGGATTATGTGAGGATTCTGGGTGGTCAAACTCTGGTAAGGGAGGTAATTAATAATAAATGAATATTGTTATAGAGGAAATCTTCCGAGATGATACATCAGCGAATAATTTCAAGGAAAGATGTATGTTTACAACACTCCGGAAAATCACAAATAATCAACAATAGGGAAAAAAAGTAGACAGTACGCAGCAGGATCGAGCTTGTACTCCTCGGCACAGCGCCTTGCCACGAGTACCTAACGCTAGAGCATACATCCAACCCAACTACCTGTTATTCACGCAAGTGTACTCATGACTATAGCAATGGGGTTCCGACACACAGGTCCCGGGGTCGAATCCCGCCACAGCCGGTGTGGATTGTTGAAATCGATTCCATGCCTTCCTCGTGGCTTTTACCGTCCTCTGATCTTTGGGTAGTGAGATCCAATGTCTGGCCCTCTCTGCTAGCGGCGAAAATACAGGAAACGTCGTGTACACTCTGCGCACGTTGAAGAATCTTTGGCAGTTGGAAATAAAAAAAATAAAAGGCCCAATATGGCAGCTGTAAAGTAAAGTAAAAAGTAAAGTACCCCCGTCGCGCAAAGTGGCGTATAGGGAAATATGGTGTTAGTGACCCTATATTTTACAGACCTTCAGCACATGATTTGTGGGGTAATGTGGTCGGTATTACGCCCGTGCTACTTTACTTTCCCAGAAAAAAATATCCGGTACCCATTTAAGGCTGGGTGAACCGGAAGCCGTCGGTTGGGATCGAACCCTACCCTTGTCCGTTGTAGTCCAGTTCACTAACCACTGAGCTATCGCGGCTCCCTCCAATATGGCAGCTGCCCAGTGAAATATTGTCCAGCAAAATATACTCATGCCGAAGATGGATGCACACTCGGCGCACGTTGAAGAATCTTTGGCAGTTGGAAATAAAAAAAATAAAAGGACCAATATGGCAGCTGCCCGGTGAAATATTGTCCAGCAAAATATATTTTTGCCGAAGATGGATGTGTTGAGTCTAAGGTCGCGATTATCTCATCTTTGCTGTAAATTAGCGACACAACGCATCCACACCAACTTAAAAGGAGAACATTAAGAAGAAAGAAGATATGTCTAAGATTTACCTATTAATTACGTTTGTATACGTACACTTGGTGGTTTATCTAATGCTCCTTCCCGCTTGAGCCGCGATAGTTCAGTGGTTAGTGAACTGGACTACAAAAGACAAAGGATAGGGTTCGATCCCAACCGATGGCTTCCGGGTTCACCCAGCCTTAAATGGGTACCCGATATTTTTTGGGGAAAGTAAAGCAGCACGGGCGTAATACCGACCACATTACCCCAAAAATCATGTGCTGAAGGTCTGTAAAATATAGGGTCACTAACACCATATTTCCCTATACGCCACTTGGCGTGACGGGGACTTTACTTACACTTACTCCTTCCCGCTTACAGAGTGGTGTACATGTAATAAAGGGATTGAATGGATACCTGGGTCTCAGTTGGAGGGCCTTGAATTTGCATACGACATAGTTCTTGGCAGTACCAATGCGATCATGATGAAAAAAAAAAACACAAACTCTGTCATCAATATCCAGTTAAAGAGGAGATGAGATCAAGCAAGAAAATACTGAAGTAATGAAAATAAAATTCGGCCAGAAATATACTTGGAATGAAAAGCAACAGAGGCGGATCGCTTCAAGTCAAAGTCAAGTCAAGTACCCCTGTCACGCCAAGTGGCGTATAGGGAATATGGTGTTAGTGACCATACATTTTACAGACCTTCGGCAGTCTTGAAATCTGCATAGATCATGAAAGCAAAAACTTAAAATTAGAATAAGAAAATTAAAGGCAGAAATAACATTCAGAAACTTTGATAAAATATGGAAATCAAAATTACTAAGCACAAAAACAAGCTCGTTTTTTTTCTAATCGAATGTGTTATCCACCTTAGGTATGCATACGAGAATAGGAAGACAACTAAAGAAATGGAAAATAAATTAGATTCATTTGAAAATAAATGTCTAAGGAAAATACTTATTATATCGTGGAATGAATTCAAGACTTGTGCAGAAATAAGAGAAGTGACAAAGCTTTCAATAATATCATCTATAATCAAAAAAATATGGTGGTAATATTTTGACCACGTGATGAGAAGAGACAACAAGAGAATCACAAAACAAGCCATCGAATGGGAAGAAGAGGACAAATGAAAACGAGGCCGACCTAGAAAAACACTTAAACGAACACTGGGGCTAGAGTCAACAACAGCAGGCATCAGATCCCTCGTTGTGAGGATCGCATAGAACAGGGGCGCGTGGCTAGAAACAACGCAGTTCCTGGTGGCTGTACAAAGTCTGATATTTAATAGTAGCAAAGATCGTCGGACATGGAGAGTCTAGAACACTGCTCTACGTTCGGTGTTCAGCTCGACAGAACGATAGACGGGCAAAAAGGCAGACAGACAGATAGACAAACAGTAATATAGATATAGATATACAAAACAAGACATGGACAAACAGGCAGAGAAAGAAAAGAGACATACAGTAACAGACAGAGAAAGACAGACAGACAGAGACAGAGAACAGACATAGTGACACAGATAGACAGACAGAAAGACAAAGACAGACAGACTAACAAAACAATGATAGACGGGCAGAGACAGAGACAGACAGTAAGAGATAGGTAGACAGACAGAGAAGCAGACAGATAGAGAGGCTGAGACAGAGAGACAGACAGACAGGGATAGACAGATATATATAGAATATACTTAGATATAGGGCAGACAGAGAGATATGATAGAAATATCGGAATGCAGATAGAATAGACAGATAGTATAGACAGGTGGGATAAATCGATATGGTATACAGATAGAGAGATAGACAGACATGCAGACAGGTTATCAGGTAGGTAAGTAGATAGGTAGGTAGGTAAGTATGTTGGTATGTAGGTAGGTTGGTAGGCGCTACCGTTAAGTTTGATAAATCGATTGTCATTAGACGTTATATTATTTGGATAGAGCAGGGAACACAGATAACCAATTTCAACGTTGAATTATTTAATTCGTTATCTGTTGTTGAAAAAAAAAAATGGTACACATTTTAATATTAAAGCTTCTTCATTTACACATAAACTGATATATAAAGCACGTGAACAATTTTTTTTCTGTTTTATTAACACACATATTTTCGGTGAGAACACTACGTGAAGTTATGGGTAATGTGTTTCATGTTAAATATAATATATACAATTATGTGCATGAAATGGATTTTCAGTTCCTATACAAACATTATTGGAGCCGCGATAGCTCAGTGGTTAGTGAACTGAACTACAAAGGACAAAGGGTAGGGTTCGATCCCAAACGACGGCTTCCGGGTTCACCCAGCCTTAAATGGGTACCAGATTTTTTCTGGGAAAGTAAAGCAGCACGGACGTAATACCGACCACATTACCCCAAAAATCATGTGCTGAAGGTCTGTAAAATATAGGGTCACTAACACCATATTTCCCTATACGCCACTTGGCGTGACACGGGTACTTTACGTTTTTTTTACATACAAACATTATTCGTATTTATACAAGCTTTCCAAGAACATCTGTGAAATCAATCAGTTTAATACATACTGCAAACAAAAGCATTACCAGTGTGTATATAATGATATTATATTGTGTTGTTACATTGTGTTGTTTTGTGTTTGTTTATATTATGTTGTTATGTTATGCATAAGGTATGGCAAAGATAGTCCCCTAGCAACTGCGATTGGGTAATAAAGTGTTAGTGACTTCATTGTAGTAAAATATCAACATTTTGAGGATGGATGGTCAGTTTTATTCTTGGCTGCTGTCCTCCCTGATAATATATGTGGTATCCATGTCAAGAAGTTGGGTGTACCACGAAAGCCTTTAGGTCGGAAAAATACTAAACCCTCAACTGGTATTTGTATTTAATATATAGTATATAACTCCGAACCTTCAGGTCCAGAGTACTAACCACAACGTCACGGGGATCATATATAAGAAAGCAGTTAAATAAAAACATTGGGGAAGGAATAGACTATAAACTACGTATATCTACTTATATAGGGATAAACTAGAAACCATAATAACAAATGGAAAGATTGAAGACACGGACGCTAATGAAGGTATAGTAGAAAGAAAATATGTTTTGGTCAACAAAGGCTATATTAAAATATAGAGATGCTTAAAAAATATTTAGTGTGAGTAATTGGTGTTAAAATAGAATGAAAACTATGGTTTCTACAGTTAAAACTATAATTCATTTTAAAACATAATAAACTATATTTTCAAAATATTTTTTAAACATATTAAATCCTATAATAAACTCTCTTAAATATAAATTAAGACAATACAAAATATATTTGTTATAATATAATTAAAACATAGAACACTGCCTTATTGATCTTAATCGTTAACATAATAAACTATCTTATTATTTTAATCTGGTGTGCACGTTTATATATATAACTGTAATGTAGATCTGCTTAAAGAACACAACCACTAAAGAAATATAAACTTCAACTCACGTAAACACCCAGTCTACGCAAGTTTCATCGCGTTAAATGCAGGCATGTTTTGCACATTCCACGACTAACCAGGAGCCATTTTGTTTCACAAGAGTCGAGTTTGCTTAGCGCGTGTGGACTGAGAACGAAAACGAAAGATCCTCACAGTGCCAGAACGGAACACACGTACACATCCTAGGCAATGCAAGGTTGTACCAGTATAAATGCGACGCGAATTCCAAACATCTGCAGGAGTTTACAATGCAGCTATGATGACCCATTTGAAACCGTACTTGAGGGGGATTGGTGGAGTTTAGAAAAAAAAATTAGATACCAAGCATGGACAGGGGCGTACAAAGCGCTCATAACATAAAGAAGGAAATTCTACTTCATTAGACCCAGAAAGTAAATGCGCCGGGTGGAAGTTGTCAAAAACAAGCTCGGCGCTAGCCATAACAATGTGTCCCATTGAAAGTAAAACACAACAATTATGGGATGGTAGCCACGAAGTTAGACCAATGTTAGCCCAGAAAAATTATCTCCAGTGAAAACCAAGAAATTGCTGAAACAAGCTAGCAGGATAATCGATAAAACACAATCATCATGAGTACATAGTTTTCTTAGACCAAGAAAAAGCATTCGACCGTGTGAAACAGATTATAGTTATGAGAGATACTAACTATATACGGAGTAAGCCAACATCTAACCAACCTATGTAAATTTCTCTATATGAACAGCAGTTCACGGTAATAACCTCGGCAGGCTAAAGAGACCAAGTTAAAATTAAATTAACTGGAGGAATTTACATATTTTGGAAGTCTAGTAAGTAAAAAAAAAAAATGTAAAGAGCACCATCACGCCAAGTGGCGTATAGGGAATATGGTGTTAGTGACCATAATTTTATAGACATTCCGCGCGTGATTTTTGGAGTAATGTGGTCGGTATTACGCCCGTGCCGCTTTACTTTCTCAGTAAAAATCTGGTACCCATTTAAGGTTGGGTGAACCCGGAAGCCGTCGATCAGGATCGAACCCGCTATATAGTCCAGTTCACTAACCTTGGAAATCTAGTGGTAAACGATAATTCACAAACTGCAGATATAAACTCAAGAAGCAATAAACCTTGTCAGATCATCGAACCGATGTCTCCACCATTGCCCAACAAGGAAATAACATTAACGGCAAAACGGTTACTTTACATCACAATCTGCATTCCATATCATGACGAACATGCCAAAACCATTTAAAAGTTGTGCTACCAATGCTAAGACCTAGACTGTAGACTCAAGAACTAGAAGAAAATAACCACTAGAGAAATTAAACCTTTTATACGCATGAACAACCAGAGAAATAAGAGCAGAAGTGAAGATCTAAGAAAGAAGCTAGAAATAATTCCCGCTATTGCATACTTAAAGAAGCAACTGATAAAATGGTTTGGCCACGTGATAAGACAGCAAAATCAACATACAACAAAAGGAGTCTCCAACAAATGCTGTGAGAACACCAGACTCAAGGGTCGATCAAGAAAATTAATTGGTTGCTGTGGTGCTAGAAGCAATAGAAAAAATAATAACAGGCTGAGGTCATTAGAATGGCAAAAGACCGCATATTTTGTTTTACTACAGTCTGGTCTATTAAAAGTTTGTTCCAGCTTTATTTCTGTGTACACATTTGACATCAATCTTAAAGCGTTGAAAGAAATCAGCGATAAAATCTACATTAGAGGCATATACAAACGTCTTTCTGGTCTCAGAACGACACTGCTGATGATACAGAAGCCTTCTCTGTTGATTGCTTGTTGGGCATCTCTGTAAGATTAATACTGTGCATCTAATTATTTATGTGATCGCAGTTATGCTCTCAAGTGTGTTATAACAAGAGCAGAGATTAATACCGCTAATATACCCAGCCTGGTCAAACAATCTTGCACTGAACGTGAAAGCTGAGTCGAAATAGAGCAGGTGCGGACATTGTGTATCCCAGCATACGTCACGAAACCGTGATTCCAGGTATGTTGGTTTATGTTGCCTTGACTGTTGAGGTCTTGAGGAGATCCAAGGATTAGGCAACTTTATTTAGAAAATGAGCTCCAGAAAGAGACAAAAGCGGTTTCATGTTCTGGCGTTTTTAAGTGCTGAAATGTATACTTTCAAAAACATAGCTGAAGAAATACAGAGCTAGTGCCATCCTAAAGAAAACTAAAAGTGTTATACAAATAAGGGGATGCGGATTTGAATCACTGTAGATTAATTTTTTTTTATTAGATTGTTAAAAAAAATTATGTTTTTTCTATCTGGATTGAAATAAAAAATCTGACTTGAATACCTCGTGACGACTGCACTTGTAATGCGACCTTAAGCCTTCAGCCCTATAGAAAACCCGTGGCACACCTCACACGTGGAATAAAGCCGTAATGATACACCCCTCACCCTTTCCCCTTCATGGCTTTACTTCATGCCTGATAATTTATCAAGTGAACAGCACGTGTGTGGTAAGATTGTGCACCGTCCCCGATTATTTTCTATACACACATGGTCTAGAAATAAACCACAAACGTACAATAAATAATTACAGAATGCGAAGTCAACTCTGCAGATGAAGTAAAAGCACAAGATTCACCGAATCACCCACGTTTTGTACACAGTCAGTGTTAATAAATCTTAATGCGTCATTTGGTTTCCTACACTCGATGCGTTAAATTACAGCTGTGCATATTCATCAGTTGTATAATGTCTCATCATCTAGCTTGTCTCTCTTTGAACTTGGTTCCTATGACATATAGGACTACTCTGAAATCTCCTCTGTCCTGTGTAAGATGTCCGGCGTCTGCGGCAGTCATTCCCAGTTGGTCAGTGATATTTCATCCATCCTCTCCTTGGTCTTTTCTCTCGTTTACCTTTAATTATGCCCTCCATAATTATCTTCTTTAGACCATTATGATTATGTCCTTTTACATGACCAAAATAGTATAGTTTATACTTATCCAATTCGGGCACTGGATAAGCTTGAAAACACGCTATGTATTCAGAGATAGAAATATGAATAGTCTTTAAAAATTGGGTCAATTTTTTAAATAATAATAAAATTAAAATAAATAATAATAAAATTAAAATAAATAATAATAAAATTAAAATAAATAATAATAAAATTAAAATAAATAATAATAAAATATAATAAATTAATAAAAATGTATTGGGTCTACGGGTTGCCAAATTGCATGAAGTCTCGTTCTCCGAAACAAGAGAACGAGACCAACACAAAGGAAGACCTCCTCGAAAACATCACAGAGAGAGACGTCGTTATCTTTGGGAAGCATCTTAAGAGTTTTAGTATTTGGTTACAGCTGGCAAAATGCAAGGAAAGAGAGATCTCGGACGACAAAGAGAGAGGATAGTGGATGATTTAATGTCGTGGCATGGCGGTCGGTCAACAAAAAAGTTAATACGATGCACCGAGGACAAAGAATTGTGGAAGGACATGATCACCTACGCCAACCGGTATGACACATGATGATAGTTCCACAGAAAACCTCAAAAATGAGATAAATACCAGAAAGATATCTTTTTTGTTAAATCTATTGTCTTATTTTTCGGTCTCGCCACTGACGTTTGCAGAATGTGTTTATTTTAATTATTAATGAAGATATAGATCCTGATTAAGATGAATTATAACATCACACATTTTATTATTTATATTTGGGAAGAAAAAACAGTCTAGATATTAACACATCCAATTTAGAAACTATAAATAGATCACAGAGTCCAATTAACATTCATGTCACTGCTATCAAACTAAATAAACAGATTCATAATTCAAGTACCTGATAAACATCTTCATAAAGGACGGAAGACGTTACAAAGGATATCTCTCTCTCTCTCTCTCTGCGTTCAGGACTCAATCAGAGTAAGGATTCCAGACTCTCATATGAAGTCAGCTGTCAGGCTAAGTGTGTTGATCGCCCCCACAGACAGAACATCACAATTAGAGTCTGTCAGATCCACTCTGACTGAACACCCGTTAATACGTTGCACTGTGTTCTGCGCCAGTGGCCCAGTGCATCCGATTTCAGCCAGCATTTTTTCAGGTTTGCTTTCCTTAGCCTTTGATTGTCCCCAATCTTCCTGCAAGGCAGCAGTTGATCTTTTCTGTCGGGGGATTCTGCCCTTAGATGGTCGGCCTTCCCAGGTTTACGAGCACCATCTGCCCGAGTCACTAGAGGTGACTAACACAGACATGCGACTTGTAATATGAGGAAACTGCAACAAGGAACACATTTCATGCATAGCCTCCATTTGTTCCCGCCGCCTATCCCCATATACCGGTAAGTCACGTCCTCCCGAAAATGATGATCATCGTAGCACTTGATGATGTTAGGCCATCGTTGATGACTCCAATTCCGAACATATAGACACACAGTCAGTCGTCAATTTATTCTTGTTGCACATCAAACAGCAGACCGTAAGATTTGCGCACGGCCGGTTTAGGGAACCAATACGATGACGTAGGACACAATGTCGCCAAACTCATAATCTCGATACCTTTAGACTTATGTCTGATTACTCAAGTGTAAGCAGCCTACGACGAACAAAACACAAAGCAACTTCCCCAAAGAGACAAAACTGCGACTGACGAAGTAGTTTACATTAATGTGTAACGTGGAAATAACTTGCGTCAAAGAATCCCAATAACGGTCTTGAACAGCACTAATGTGACGTAAAGCACAGATGAAGTCTGGACGGTGGAATGTCTCACTCACAACACTTGATTCGTCAAAAACGGACTGTTGTCGACCTACGACCTCGTCTTAGCGACACAGATGTATCAAGCATATCATCATTTTGACTTTTACGCAGAAAAGTGCAATGAAGATCCGAAATTAATCAGACCTTGGGTGCATTTTCTGCAGCGATCGAGAGGACGTGGACTAGATCCGCCATCTTGGAAACGGAAGTCCAAACCACACAAAGGATATGACAGAAGACAAATTTCGTGACACATCAGCTGTAGCCATGCTCAAATATTCAAACATTAAATAGAAACAAAACAAGAAGTGAACAAGTATATTTCTTGCATTTATATGCTATAAGTACAAACAAAGATTTATCTTTGACACAGGAAATGAAGATAACAGATTACTAGCTGAGATACGTGCCAAACAAAAAAAAAAAAAAAACTAAATAATGTCACTAGAAAAGACAATAAGACATTAAGGCATAAGAAAAACTGCTGCAGCAAATAAATAGAAATACTGAAAAACACCTGTTCCACCATCTCGTAAGAATGTTGCCTGGTCAACAAACAGTATGTACCTATAATAGCCGAGAACTTGGCTTCAAATTCGAGATAATAAAAATAAAAGATCAGATGGACAAACAATGTACACACAAACTTTTATTGCGATAAAGGATAACAACATACAATGCAGCAACTTTAGCCACGGAGAGAGAAATCTGCGCAAAACGCTTCATTGATTTGTTATTAAGATAACATTATTGCAGTGATATTAGCTATCACAGTAGTACAGAAAATATGTGCTCAATCTCTTTTACAAAATGACGAAACGTGTGCACACATATGGTTACAATAACTCACAGTAGTGCATACACCGCCCTTCATCTTGAAACTTATCATTACAACGTGTTGTATGTTGTATTTCATATTGTTACAGTTGAATTAATGCAGCTAATTGACAACTGTCTAGACGAGCAACATTTAATCATTGATTCTTTCAAGATGTGGTCTTTGTTCATGTCAACCATTTGTGCCTTTGGGGTAAGAGTCGATTTCTTCTGTTGCCACAAACCCCAGCCCTGTGTGAGCAGCGCAATATATCCATTCGGTTGTTTTATGACTTGAGGTTTTTACATATGTCGTCCACTCCTACCGGATATATCTATTCTGAAACATATTCTGAAACATATTTTGAAACATATTCTGAAACATTTACTGACGTCGGTCATCATCATTGCCCCATTCAATTGTGTCTTTGAAACCATGTAAGGGCTGCAGTCACTGGTCCAGTTTCCATCCTCGTAATGGAAGCTGCTGTAGTGACCTTTTCCTCTGTTATGTAACCATTATGGATAAGAGAAATGTGCATAATTATATGACATTTACATAAACGACTATGTAATATCACTTGTTATATATTGCTATGATTAACAGCAGTGACTTGATGATAATTGTAAGAACATTAATGATGCTGATGTCATAATTTAGAGGGTCGATGCCAACCGGTAGATCTAGGAAAGTGATGTGGACGTGGAGTGAAGTTTATTCAGCTCTGGGGCTTTGGTCGTGTCGAGACAACCAATTAAATTATTGCGATAAAAATAGTGGCACCGATCATGTAAACAAATATAACCACACGATCATGTATTTGTTTTTCGTAACTTTCTATACTCATTTAGGGAAAAAAAATAGTTGACTTCCGATAAAGATTGCCGAACGTAATACTTCACATCTGTATGACAATGATGCTTTAGTTGATTAGCTCATATGCGACTTTCCAAAAATGTAGAATGCGTATATTTTGAATTTAAATCGATTAGAAGAATTAGTATATTACATTTTTTAAAACGTTGCGTGATTACAAAATGGAATACATCGTCCCTAAAATTGTCAGATTTGCCATCTTTCGTTGATTCCATTTTAGTTTCGGCCAATAATCAACTTAAATATCATTCACACACAATATTTTCTTCAGCTAACAACTTCATGTTTTGTGTATGGTGTCATAGATGGAAATCACTTCCATAAAATTTCAGTTTTTGAAATGAATATACCAGACACCTGACATCGACACCCAAAAGTTCTCTTCTTATTAAAACAAGCGACCGTGACTTATAACCCACTCCAGACCACGTGTGCAACAAGCTGTACTAGGAACGCTTGCATCAAATCGCTAAATCTGTGAACACAATTCATGTGATTATATGAAAAAGATAAACAAAATAAGTTTCAGTAAAGGTAAAGTACGAGACTTGAATCGGCGTCTTAGCACGCGAGTTTTCGCACGTATGTGCTCTGCTGCCTATTCAGTAATTTTTGGAGACTTCTGGATAGTGTCGCTTCAAGCATCAAAACTCACGATGCGAGGCGGCATTCCTCACCTTCCCAGAGTACTATACCTTGTATCCATTACTGCCAGCGGCTGGGTCGACCGCGGGAGTACAATTCACACTGCTTCCAGCGGGAATTGAACAAAGATTGTCCGAACGTTGGTAGCCTTGTTGTGGGGTTTCCCCAACTAGGCTACCAAGGCCCCCAAAATAAGTGTACAGCTTTACGCTTATTATAAGAATGGCTTCCATTTCATCTTTTTCAATGTTTTTTTGTAAAGTGAAACTTTTCCTTCCTATCTAGTTCTGAAAATCGCTTTAAAATATTATCAATATAACTCTGTAATTTCTCAAAATCATCTGTACTTAACTTTAAGATTGTCTTGAGCGAATGCTTCTTGATGACCAACACGCTGGGGCGTAAGTTGTACAAAACAGAACAACGGAACCTCCTACTCCAACGATTCCTACAACTTGTGGGTCGCGTAATAAGACAGGGTCATCACATTTACTCCGTGGGGTCAATAAGGTTATTTAACTTATATTTACTTGTATTGTAAAATCCGTGAATAACTCACAAAAACTGCAGTTTAAAGAGGGGGATTTGCAGGTTATGTGCCTTTATAAAAAGCGGGTCGCAGGTTCATTTTATTTATTATCCTAAATAAGGGTTGAAGGTTTCTCCATTGCTATAACAAAAGATGATTGCAGAAAACAGTTGTTTTAAAATAAGTACCAACAATAACTGCGGTAAAATACATGTTGTTTTCGTATCAGTGGTATTAGTATTTGCGGTATTGGTATATGTGGTCTAATAAACTTAAAAAGATATTATCTGAGTTTTAAAACACCCTTACCTCGCCAAAAGGTAGGCAAAAGAATAAATTCCAACTATTACTTATATTAAAGCTCGTCAGATTATCCGACAACTATCTCTACTGCAGTCCAACAAGGAAATAACGCAACAGGCAAAACGGGTACTGTACAACACAATCTTCATTCCAACGGAATGTCGGACGTACAATAGACTGGCTTGACATTCTGAATGCCCTAAGGGAAGTCTGAAGATGTTCCATGGACTCCAAACTAAACATGCCAATCGTGTGCTACCACTGCCAGACTCGGACGCTGGATCTAAGATGAATAAGAGAAATAACCTCTTCAGAGATTAAGTGTGTTAGGACCACGACAGGAGACATTCTGAGAGATAAGATCTCAAGTGAAGAGCTGAGAAAATAGCTAAGAATAATTCCTGCCTTTGAATACTTGATTAAAATTGTTGTCCTTGTTTGTAGTCCTTGTTTGTTGTCCATGTATGTAGTTGATACAACCAGCTATTGTTCTTTGATACAACCAGCTA